>CM067328.1:97785000-98365000 GCA_034376525.1 Nicotiana benthamiana | reverse complement strand
ACTTAAAGTCTGGATGATATATATGAAGGTGCGTAAATACTAATACAATTATAAAATATATTTGCAGCCAACATAGCATAACATGAAAATCCTGAGAGTGTGTCTAACTCTTAATCTTGTCTATGAAGCCTCTAATGAAGTACTGAAAACACTGACTGTATGTAAATACTGAAAGACTGTAAAGTAATGATAATGCCCCGAAATAACTGGGGATCACCAAATAGCTAGTACGAGAATCCTAGCGATCTGAATCATCAACCTGTAAATCATTACCTGCATTGTGAGATGCAGACCTCAGGCAAAAGGGACGTCAATACATTTGAATTACACTAGTATGTAAAGCAATTGAAAGAAAGAACTATAAATGTTGAAACTAATACTGAGCTGATAATTGAGAATTGAGAATTTATAACTGAAATGATAACTATTGAAACTGAAATGATAACTGATAACTCATATGATAACTGGTAACTGAAATGATAACTTATAATTGAACTAAACAAAGGAAGTACGGATATGAAAACTCCCGCTTCTGAATGATGAACAACATGTTTATCTAAATAAGATACAGCCTCGGGCCCAATATATATGTGTGCACAAGCTACAACCTTAGGCCCAAGTATACGTATACATAACTACGGCCTCAGGCAAAAAAAAAATGCATAAAGCATAAACTATGGCCTCAGGCCCAAACATGCATAAAGCATAAACTACAGCCTCAGGCCCAAATACAGGTGTTTAACAATCAGGAATTTAAAATCAGGAACTGAGAATCATACTACAATACATGATAGTGAAAAGCTGAACCACACTGAGTTACATGATACTACAATACTGGATCACACTGAGTTACATAAGAATGGAATATTGAACATAAATAGACTGAGACATCTATTCATGAATTGATTATGAACACTGAAACTTCAACTGTTTATGGCATACTGAGTAATCTATACAAAGACTCGGGGGAATCAAACCCAAGTCTATATTGAATACGCACTGAGCTTATAACGCTTATAATGAAAGTCATGAACGAGTTATGAAGCTAAAGAATAGAAATTCTACAACTATTCAAGGAATTACGCTAAACTATATTTTTGAGGCAATTAGTAACGCCATAAAAGAAACGTGATGTAGGTAGAATCATTTATGTTCCCAAACATAGAGAGTTAGACTCACATACCTTAACTTCCTGCTCTCGAGCGTAATGAAATATTTTTCAATCCTTTCGACTTTAATCTATAGCAATACATGTCAAAGGGATTCCATATTAGCTATGATGCTCATGTTTTAGTCACTTAAGTATTTATCAAACACTTGGTGAGAATAAAGCTTCATAGTCCTTATTAGTGGTGCCTCTACACCCCAATAACTCATTCTCTTGCTCCTAGATAAATTTTAAAGTCTCAAATGATTATAATTAATATTATTCTTTATCACTTATAAGGTAAGCAATACATTTAGCCAATAATCAATTGTCAACACCTCAAACCTATAATCGTTCATACTTTTCTATCAAACCCATCAACTCATATGTCATGAACTAGAGTATATAATTATTAACCCAATGCTAGAATCAATTAAAGGGTGAAGACACTACCTTTTTAAAGTTCAATCCCTTTGAATTCGAGGTCTAGTGCTACTTCTCTCAACAATGATGTCACAATCAAATATCTAATGATATGGAGGGTTTACCATGTCAATAAGATGTTGGAAAATTAAAATTAACATAGAATCACCATTAGAACTTACCTTGGGCGGTGGAGGGACCCTTAAGTAGTTCAGTTTTTGAGAGCTTTCCTTTCTAGAGCAAGTTTTTATGTTTTGGGGCTGTGGGAGACGAAATAGGGCTAAAACATGACTCCCCAAGTCCACAACCACGCCCTTATAGGAATGAACACAACCTAACCGCGGTAAATAGTTGGAACACTGCCTCACGACCGCAGTCACGGTCCAGGTACGGTTCGAGCACAGTGGTTGCGCACAATTTTGTAAACGGGTATAACGTTTTTGCACAGTGTTCCGTTTGGGCTCCACAATATATAGTTGGAAAGCTATTTCAATGACCTACAACTTCCTATTTTGAGTTTTCCCAAATACCTTACACGTTTGACTAAACCTCCTGCAAGGCAGACCTTTTTTAAACTTTGTAGATTTTATCGAATCTTGCACACCTCAATCTTCGTCTTGATTCTAAAGTAACTACTTCCACCCATAATCATACCAATCGAACTTCACATGTCCAAAATATAACTTTACTACTCATTTAATATATCCACACCTAGTTTGAATGTACGAGGTATTATTTATTAAATGTTTCTGAGGAGACAAACCGATGGGACACTTCGATCTCTGCAAAATCCTACGTCACGAACATGACATCATCAGCACGGGCTCGGGAAAATTGAGCCTTGAATCGTTTCATATCATTTTATTCAAAGAAATGTGGGGACTATCTGTATACGATCAAAATCAAGGAGTACGATTTTGGAGTTTTAAATCAGGGTATAGGCTCGAGTCCTGGAGACTCGAGGCGTGGGGCAGATTCGTCTAAGAAACACCTACCTCGAGGAAGTTGATTAAGTCCTGACACGTCCTGCGTCGAGCACAGTATAATTTCAAAGTAAATCAACAAAAAGTGGGAATTTATCAAGGACACATGGATCTAGGCATAAATAATAGGATAAGGATTGTACAAAATAGTACAGGTCCGTACTAGACCGTCATACACTTGTACCAATAGGATTCTTTATTTTTATAAGAAGGGTACTCTATTAGGGTTTTTCCCTCCTATATAAACGGGAGCCCAATCATTTTGTAAGGACTAGATCATTCATTGCAACAAAATATTCTTATTCTTCTTGATCAACGTGCTGTCAACTATTCTTCAGCTTTATTGTCTTTACTTCATTATTCATACTTTATTACTCTTAGCTAACCTCGAGGTACCTGGATAAGTCAAGATCGAGGCCCCCATTGCCTCAACAATACTGATCTGGCTCTTTATTTCTTCTTACTTAAGCTCAGTATTACTTATTTAATCACTAGTATTAAAATATATCACACATCTTTAAAATCACAAAATATCTTTAATTATTAAACTCATTTTCGAGGTAAACAAAAACTTTTTCTCGCACAACCGTAAAGAACAATATTTATAAATATAATCATGAATATGGACAATATTTGCCCTATTTATTTACTCATATAAATTATCGTATTACTATTACAACTGATATTAGTAGAAGTAGCAATGACTGTGATTACCTTACTGCTATCAGTCATTGGATTGATGAGTACTGATAATGCTAAAGCACATAATTGCTTATACTATAATAAATTCACGTCACATAGGGCAGTTTATTGCTGACACAATTGCAGATATTCGTAGATATTTTTACATTAGTGATAAAATAATATCGATTTCAATGGATAATGCTATTAATAACACGAATGTTATAGACTTAATTACTACTACAGTAAATTCTACATTTAGTAACATTTTTCATGTTAGATGTATTTGTCATATTTACCATTTAATTGTGGGTAATGGTGTAAGAATTTAAAATATTCAAATTGAAAATGTTAAATGGCTCTTAACTGGCTTTTATTCAAAAAGTAGAAGTAGACCTAGAGAATATTTTAAAAGATGCGATGAATTTGTCTTAAGGGAAAGAAAGGTACCCAAACCTTGTCCAATTAGATGGAATTGCATATATGAAGGTATGGTTGTTGCATATAAATATAGAAACCCCATAAACTCAACGTTTAATGCACATGTAAGTGATGATGATGAGCACCTTACAAATGGGGATTGTGCTAATATTAAAATGCTCGCTGATTTTTTAAAAAAATTTTATAATGCTACAAATAAATTTTTTGGGCAACATTATCCGACTATTTTTAACTGTTTAGCTGATGTTACAGAACTTGCTAATTTGTTTGCTCATTTTTCAAAGGGCGAAAAACTTTATAAACCTGCTATCTATTCTATGAGAAAAAAATTTAAATTTTTTTTTCTCTATTCCCCGTATCTATGATTTTGCTGCTTTGTTAAATCCTTGTATGGATTACGAGGTCCTCAATTTTGGTATGAAAGTGTTTATAATGGTTTAGCACTTGAAGATGATGAGTTGTCTCAACTTCCGGAAGCAATAACCTCAATTAGAATAAATGCTCAAATTATTTATAATGTTTATCAAGTTGCATTAAATCATGTTAGACCAAATGTTCCAACTCCTTTTTCTTCTGATTCTCAATCATATAAAAAAACCTTCGGGAGTAAGAGCACTTAGTGCTGGGCGGGGTTTAGAAATTCTCAAGGTTCCAGTAGTAATAATTTTTCACAACTAAATGAGCTTGAAGTTTATTTTTCGCAGGGAATTGAGGAAGTGAGTTCTGATGGCTCCTTTAATGTTTTGCAATGGTGGAAGGACAAAGAAAATACTTTTCAATTCTTTCAAGGATGGACCGAGATATTTTAACTATTCAAGCTTCAATAGTAGTATCGAAGAGCGCTTTCAGTCAAGTATGACTTCAACTCAGTGATTATATAACGTCTATGAAGGGGGCCTGGAAAAATTAGTACTTTCCAAATATTAGATTCGTTCGGAAAGAAGAAATTTTGGACTTGCTGAATCATAACCATAGGAAGACGAAGCTTACGAAGAAATTCTAGTTGAACTTGCGGAGGATGTTGCTTCGCCCGAGAAGAGAAGCGACGATGACCAAGCTACTTTTCCGCCACCACCAACAGAAATTCTCCGAACCATGAAGGATTTATGAAGTATGTAAGAGATACCATGAAACTTGTATGAACAAAAGTTAGTATGTATTATATAACTTGTATTTTGGCACATCTTGATTAGTTTCTTTTTCTTCTCAATGGTGGTATTAGCCCTTGTTGTGCTTATTCCATAGGAGGGAGAAAAACTAAGAAAGATATAGTAATATTTTTTTAATGCTATAATAAAATTACAAGGTATTGCTTTGAATATCTCTTTACAATATTTTTGTCTTTAAATTTGAATTAAAAAATTTAGGTCACATTTCTTTAATAAATTTTACAAGGCATTGCCTTAGGTATTTTTTAACATCATTTTGTCTATAATTTCTATTTAATTTTTTTTAAATATATATATATATATATATATATATATATATATATATATATATATATATTTAGCCGTTGGGCCAACTTAGCCCGGGACCATGAATTCGTAGGCCTGGTCCCCGGCCGGTTCCTACAAAAAGATTGTTTAGCCTGGGACCGATAAGTCTGTTTATTTAAGGACCAGTCTGGGACCGAGACCATTTAATCCGACCCACGTAGTCCATTTAGGGACCGGACTGGCCCACATGCCACCCCTATGATAAACTCTGGAATAAATGGACATGCATTCACAGGGAACTAACAGGAGAATGCAATTGTACCACAGCAGGCATGTCGGATAATAAGAAAAATCATGGAAGCAAGAACTACGTAAAAATTGCACGGAACACACTATTTGATCACCCCCATTTAACCTATACTAATTTTTTAAATTTTTTAACTTGTACCTACTTTTTAAATAACTTCATCCTCCTTTCTCGTCCTTCTTCTCCTCCTTCGTTTTCTTCTTCTTCTTCTTCTTCTTCTTCTTCTTCTTCTTCTTCTTCTTTTTCTTTCTTCTGCTGCTGTTGGCGCTGCTATGGAACTTCAGTTCATGGGATGATTACAAAACTTCTATTTCTATATATGTTGAATTTTTCTTTTGGACCTTGGTTTTCTGTTCTTGAGGATTGTGTCTGTTAAAAATGAGTTTGGATTTGAAGTACTATTTTTTTCATTCATCTTTTTAATTGTTGTTCTGCTAAGTAATTTTCACCTTTTATAGCATTTGACGATGTTTGCGCTTTGACGGTTTGCTGTTATAAACATAAATTCTGTGGAAATAATTACTAGGTAAACTTGTCATTATGCAAGTGCAATTTGTGTGTGTGCGCGGATGTGGTGTTTTTGTTGCTATTGAGCAAGGTAAAGGTATGTGATCACTGATAAGAATCGCCGGTTACAAAACAAAAACTTGAGCTCAAAAATTTCAGCTGTAGAGCTAAAGTTTGCCAGTTACAAAAATAAAAATTTCAGTAATTACAAACAAAACTTCAGCAAATAGAGAACAAAACTTCAGCTATTATGTTTAAGTTCAGCAATTACAAACAAATCTTCAGCATACTTAGTTCAGCATACTTGCTACTTCAGGCCCGTCCACTAGAAAATTAAAGTTTTGCGTAATTGCCTTTGCTACCTCAGCCTCGTATGCTGAAGTTATGCGAAAAACCAGGTACACTTGCAATTTTTTTTTGCAAAGCAGACACAAGTTAAAACATGACACAAAAAGCAGGTATAGATGCAAATCCCCAAAGAACTACCCTAATCAAGTCCAATGTCAACTCACTGCTAGAATGAATATCACAAGACAAATATACATACAACTGCTACGATATGGACCTAGAGTCCTAGGGAAATATTTGATCTTCAAGAACACTGCTAGACCAAAAGCTACTCACCCAAAAGCTTCAAATGCATGGTAAATTGTTGACCACTAACATGTTAGCCATGCGGAAAGTTGATATGGATCCAAGTGTGTTTTTTGCCAGATCTCTGATAGAATGGCAGGCGGTGCGGTTCAATGCAGGGGCGGGACAGGTTCTGTCTGAACCCGCAAAATTTAAACCCTTCCTCTCCCGCCCTGCATAGAATTTAAACCTGTATTCACCCGCCCCACACTTTTTTTTATACAAAAATATATATTTTTTAAAAAAAAACTAGACTTAACTCTGTTTTTTACACTATTACTATATATTATTAAAATGCACTATAATATCTACAAAAAATAGTTTTTTCGCATAAACAAATTTCTATATTAATTTTTCCTTAAGTATACTTGCCTTAGTTTTTGAATATTTATTTATTTTGAATTTACTAAAAGATTGTGGAATAGATTAGTGTCATGGATACGTGGGCACGACTTTCTCTACATCTAATTGGGAACATGTGCAAGCAACAAAGTCCCACAAAGCCCAGTTCTTCAAGATGGTCTATGTATATGGTCAAATTTGATCTTAGACGTCTCTATGCTGATGGGAATGCCCAGTGAGTGTACGTCGACTAAAACAAGGGTATGACTTTGACGTGGGATAAAGGCGACGTTGTTTCATACACAGCGTCTTCAATAAGAAGACACTACCTACTTTTGTACCTTTTTTATTATTTTGAGGAAGGTCTCCTGTTATATAAAGGAAATATTCACACTGTGAAGGCATTATGATTATTATTCTTGAATAATACAACTCTCCTTCTCTCTCTATCTCTAATGATTACTTTCTCCCAAGTTCATATCATCTTTATATCTTTCAGATATACTATAACAATGTCGTTCTTTTTATCTCTAGGTCATATTATATTTGATTACGATTTATCCTCATTTATTTTTTTGATTATTTTAAGCTTACAAAGTATATCGATAACTTTTGAGCCAAATAATTTGGCGTCGTCTGTGGGGATTTCGAGAATCAAGATCATAGTTTGCACCTAGAGAACAACCAACAACCATTCTTTTCACCACATAAAAACAACAACAACAACCTAGTAAAATCCCACAAGTGGGGTCTGGGGAGGGAAATATGTACGCAGAACTTACCTCTACCTCGAGGGGCAGAGAGGCTGTTTCCAAGAGACCCTCAGCTCAAGACATCAACAAGAGACAATAAGTTAGTACTATCAATACACTCATACTAAAAATAGCATAAAATACACCATATAACATAAAAGAACAAAATAACAGCAATATATGAAATACGAAATAGAAATAGATGAAAAAGATGAAAGGCATACTAATATCCAACACATAGCTCCCTGAATCGGTAGCTGACCAGTAACATCCTAAGATTACCTTATATCTAGCTATTCTCACTCTAGTGCGCTGTGAAAATATCCACAACTTCCCCCTAACCACACAAAAACAAAATAGGGTCAAAAATAATACAAGCATGAAAACAATAGTGGGTGTTACAGCCAATCTCATGGGTCCTTTCAACGAGGCCGATGACGAAGGACCCCTAGCACCACACCAGGTGCACAGATCTCACCTTCCCTATCCGAAGATCTGACGATCTTGCATGAAAAAGGAGCTTCAACATCTGCAGCTAAGGAACCACCCTCGGTGGTCAAGCTACTGGAAGAACGGCTAACAAGTACTCTAAGTTGTTGAAACACGTTCTCAAGTCGCTAAACTAAACGTGTGTTCATATTTGTAGGTTTTGATAAACGACAAACCGACGTGAACGGAACATTGACATATGCCGAAGTCCAAGCACAATAAGAACAAAGATCAAGATTTAGTAAAGCAACAAAGTTATACATGAGTCGTTCTATAATTGTGATCTTGATCCGACAATTGATTCAAGACTTGGCTTCTCTCGTAAAATCATTTTTATCAAACCATGCATATTTAATTTAAAGCAAAATGATTTTCAAACATTTCATTTTAACCAAAATGAATTTTAAACACGTCTTTCAAATCTGGACAAAGATAATCGATTATGTACTTTATGATAATCGATTATGTTAAAGCAGTGTACACCAGATCTTACAAAGCTGTAAGATAATCGATTATGTACCTTATGATAATCGATTATGTTGAGCAGTGTTCACCAGATTTTTCAAAGCTACAAGATAATCGATTATGTGCCTTAGACTAATCGATTATGTTGAGACAGTAAGCATCAGATTTTTCAAAGTAGCAAAATAATCGATTATGGCTTTCTGGTAATCGATTATATTAAAGACCGTTGCCAAAATATTTTCAAACGCTGAAAAATAATCGATTATGTATAATCAGACGATCGATTATGTTAAGAATAAAATCGGGAATTGATTTTTGAACGTTGTCAGGTAATCGATTATACGATTTGGATAATCGATTATTCTGCTTAAAATCTGGGATTGATTTTTGAACGTTGGCAGATAATCGATTATGCAGAATCAGATAATCGATTATCCTAGCACAAAATCAGCAATTTGTGATTGGCAATTAAGCAACGGTCTTGGGTGTTTTGAGCACTATAAATACAACTCAAAATCACTCTTCTAAGCACAACAACTGGTTACATTCTTGCTAAAGCTTACATACTCTCTTTGCAATCATTTTATATTCATTTCATAAGTTTTTGAGAGCCAAACTCTTGACTAAGTTTTTGTGTTCTTGAGCGTATTTATTTACTCATATCTACTCTTCTAGAGAGTTCTGTTTAAGTGAGTGCTAAGTGTTTGTACACACTTGAAGGGATAGTCTAATCCCTTGTTGTAAGAAGGAAAAGTAATTCCTCGGTTTGAAGTCTTGAGGTGCGGTATCCTCGGGCAGGTTGAAGTCTTGTAGAGTGTATATCTACGAGCAAGTGTATCGGTTTGTTAAGCACCCGTATGCTTAACGAAGTTAGTGAAAAACTCGAGAGAGTCTCTCGGGGACTGGACTAACCACGTGTTGTGGTGAACCAGGATAAAATTCGGTGTGTTCTCTCCTTATCTTTTTAATTACTGCACTTACGTTATTCCTGCAATTTTTAATTCCACAAATTTACATTGTTGTTTATTATAACGCTATTCATCCCCCCTCTAGCGTTAAGCGTATATTCTAACAATTGGTATCAGAGCCATACTCTCTGAAAGACTTAACAGTTTGAGAGAAACTTTCCATGGCTTCTACTCGTAGTGTTTATGCAGGACTAGGTGAAGGACAATGCTTCACAAGGCCACCACTTTTCGATGGCACCAACTACACTTACTGGAAGGAGAGAATGAGGATTTTTATACAATCAAACAACTTCCAGCTGTGGAAAATTATCAAAAATGGAGAACTACAACCTACCAAAAAGGTTGGAGAAGAACTCGTTCCAAAAACGGAAGACGAATACGATGCCGATGATATCAGAAAAATAGAGAACAACGCAAAGGCAATCAACATGATGTATTATGCAGTGAACCCCGATGACTATCGAAAAATATCATGTTGGACCACTTCCAAGCAAATGTGGGACAAATTAGAAATCACCTACGAAGGTACGGACCAGGTAAGGGAAGCTAAAATTGATTTCCTAACCCACGAATATGAACTGTTTCGCGTGAAGGAAAACGAGAGGATAGATGACATGTTCGAACGATTCTCAAAAATCGTTAATGACCTACACGCCCTCAAAAAGACATTCACGGATAAGGAGCTTGTCCGGAAAATTCTACGAAGCCTCACTCCGGAATGGCGTTCCAAAGCCGATGCTATCCAAGAATCAATCGGCATCACAAACGTCACCATCGACGGACTACGAGGTAATCTTAAAACTTATGAATCAACTATTCTTAACTCTCCTTTGGATGATCAAAGGAAAAGAAAGATTGCACTCAAAGCATCAACTACTCAACCTTAAAATGATGAGGAGTCAAGTGATGAAGATGTCGAGCTTGGACTTGTTATTAAGAAATTTCACAAGTTCATGCAAAAGAAGTATGAACGAAAAGGTAAGCAAAAAGGCGACCAATTGAAGTGCTATGGATGCGGAGAAATCGGGCATATCAAATCAAATTGTCCAAACATCAAAAAGGAGAAGAAACCATTCAAGAAACAAAGAGCATACATCTCTTGGGCAGGTGACTCCAGAGACGAATCAAGTGATGGAGAAGAAAACGAGACCGCAAACTTGTGTCTTATGGCACACGAAGAAAATCAAAATGAGGTATGTACTTCTTCTAGGAACTATTTCACTTTAGAAGAATTGCAAGATGCATTTGATGAGTTGTATAAAGAGTTTATTAGCGCTTCTAAATCTATAAAAGATTTAAGAAAACAATTTTCTTCAAAAGAAAAGGATTTTGAAAAACTCACTCTTGAGAATGAGAAATTAAAAGAGGAAAACAAGTTTTATGGCAAAAGAAGCGCCGATAAACCCGAAAGCTCAAATAAGGATTGTACCTCTTGCAAATCTCTAAAGGAAGAAGTAGAAAGTCTTAGAAGCACTCTGCACAAATTCAATTCTTCACACAAAAATCTCAATGAAGTGCTTGTAAATTTGAAATCCACTAAGCACGGTATAGGCTTCAAACACGAGCCAAAAGAAAAAGTTGAGTCCATTCCTAAACCACCTAAGACTCAACTTAGGCCAAACAAAATAAATGTCATCACTCAACCTAGAAATTTTAATCCTAGAATTGCATCTCATTCTAGAACAAATGCTAGGAGAAATATTGGAATGTATAGACCACCTAGACAAGACTTTAGAAAACCACATCAAAACTATATTTCAAAAAATGTAGTGAACACTAGAAGAAACGTTGGCATGTATATACCACCTAGACAAGATTTTCGAAAACTACATCAAAACTATGTTCCTAAAAATAGAGTGAATAATTTTAGACCCCCAAATTACTATCATCCTAGAAGAATGCACAATCCGAATGTCATTTGTAATTATTGCAATAAAATTGGACATATTGCTCCCGCATGCTTCACTAGACATAGACATTTCACTGCAGGGCAACCACACCAATATGTTGCACCTAACCCACAAGGACCCAAAATGGCTTGGGTACCAAAATCTCATTAATTTGTTTTGTAGGTGTGTTTGAAGGGATCAAGTGTACTTTACCTTGATAGTGGATGCTCCAAACATATGACCGGGGATGCATCAAAATTCCTTCAACTAAAACCCAAGGAAGGAGGAAATGTTATTTTTGGAGACAATAACAAAGGAAAAATTATCGGCATTGGATCGGTCGGTAAGGACGAATCCTCCTCCATTAAGCATATTTTGCTAGTTAAAGGTCTCAAACATAATCTCTTGAGCATAAGCCAATTATGTGACAAGGGAAATCTTGTATTGTTTGACTCCGAAGAATGCTTAGTTATCCGTCGTAGTGATTTTAAAATTATTCGTCGTGGTTTTAGAATGGATAACATTTATATGGTTGATCTTGAAAATTCTTCATCAAGTTATGTGAATTGTCTTTTGGGTAAAGAAGACGACATGTGGTTATGGCATCGTAGAGTAGCTCATGTAAATATGAATCTTTTAAACAAACTAGTTTCACAAGATTTAGTACTTGGTCTTCCAAACATGAAATTTGAAAAAGACTCTATTTGTGATTCATGTCAAAAAGGGAAACAAACAAAGGCTTCTTTTAAGTCCAAAAATGTTGTTTCAACCACTAGACCTTTACAACTTCTACACATGGATCTTTTCGGACCTTCTAGAATTAAAAGTCTTGGTGGAAATCTTTATGCTTTCGTAATTGTTGATGACTATTCTAGATTTACATGGACGTTATTTCTTGCTCATAAAAGAAATGCCTTTCAAGCTTTTAAAAGTTTTCTTAAACGTGTTCAAAATGAAAAAGACACAACCGTCACTTCCATAAGAAGTGATCATGGGGGAGAGTTCGATCACAATCTCTTCGCAGACTTTTGTGACGCACTCGGTATTGAACATACCTTTTCGGCTCCAGGTACACCACAACAAAATGGAGTGGTAGAACGTAAAAATCGATGTCTCGAAGAGATGGCTAGAACCATGCTCGAAGAGGCCGATATTCCCAAATATTTTTGGGCGGACGCCGTGAGTACCGCAAGCTATGTTTTGAATAGAGCTATCATTAGACCGATACTCATGAAAACTCCCTATGAACTCTATAAGGGAAGGAAACCGAATCTTTCCCATCTTAGAGTCTTCGGTTGTAAATGTTTTATTCACAACAACGGAAAAGATAACTTGGGAAAATTTTATGCGAAATCTGATGAAGGAATTTTTCTTGGTTACTCATCACGTAGCAAAGCATATAGAGTGTTTAATAATCGAACCAAAACTGTTGAGGAATCTCCTCATATAGTATTTTGTGAAAATGATGCTCGCTTGGCGAGAAAGGATTCTTTTGTTGATCTTGCAGATGCTTTAAAGAAAATCAATCTTCAAGACGAGGTACAAAAGGAGGATCCAAAGGAAGTTCAAGATGAAGTCATGGAACAACCTTCGGAAGAAGTACCACCACAAGAAGAAGAATCGATGATGCCTAAGGCTTGGAGGATGTCTAAAGACCATCCACTTGACCAGGTAATTGGCAACATCGAGAAAGGGGTAAGTACACGAAACCTTCTTAAAGAATCCAATTCTTCACTCAAGAACGAAACACATAGAAATTAGACATCATTTTATAAGAGATCACGTTCTCAACGGCGATGTCGAAATTGAATTTGTTGAAACCAAAAATCAATTGGTGGACATCTTTACAAAGCCTTTAGAGAAAGAGTCCTTCTTCCGAATTCGTAGTGAACTCGGGATTCTTGACTCCACGTTGATCTAATTCATGCATTGCATTTTTATGTTTTAACAATTACTAACTTGAGCGTCGGAGGTGCGTAATTCTTTTTTGCAGGTATCGCCCCAAAGACAGGGGGAATTATCAGACACTGGTGCAGAATAATCGATCTCTCTAAAGTCAATAATCGATTATTCCCCATTTACGTTTTATGTTTATTATGCTGGAAAATTGTCATAATCGATTATACAACACTACAATCGATTATCTAACAGTTTTGGCTTTGCAGGATTTTAGCTGTTAAATATAAAAATCGATTATCTCATATCCCTAATCGATTATGCTGACATTTATTTTCAGGTGTTAAGTCACTGGATGACAATAATCGATTACTTAAAATAGTATAATCAATTTTCCTATCCCGTCTCGGATGTCCGTTACTACATTCCTGAAATAATCGATTATCTCAAAAGCACAATCGATTATTCCCTGAGTCAGAAAATCACTGGGCACACTGTGTCAGAATAATCGATTACCATAATTCCATAATCGATTTCCTCAGTCAGTATTTCAAAATAGTTACCGTTTCTGACCGTCTGCCTCTTAAATTTTTGCAGATTTTTTAACTTTAATGCTATCCCATTCTTCACATTATAAATAGGTGCATTATATCTTCAATGTCTTCACTCAAACATCAACATTAGCTCCCAAATTCTCAAAAATCTCTCAAAACTATTCAAGGCTATTACTATTTATTCAAAATGACGGGCAAAACTTCCAAACGATCTCGTTCCGGCAAAAATGTTGCCTCCTCTTGCGTCACTCGTCCACTAGTTCATTGTTATAAAGATGGTTCTTATCTACGATTCAATAATGAAGCCGAACTTATGCGCTTCATTGAAAAATTTAAAAATCGGGAAATTCTTCCTCCTCGATTTTCCACAGATCGTTTCCTTAATCAAAGCGCCCCTCCATCCACAGAAAATATGCTTATACAAAGCCAACTCCTTGAATTCCTATATCTTCACACTCCTTACATTCACCCTCCTCTGATTCGGGCCTTCTATTCAAATCTCAAGAAGGACGAAGATGGTGAAATTGACTCGAACGTCAATGGAACTTCAATTCTTCTATCTGAGGCAAATATTCAAGCCCTCACTAAACTCCCGCGCAATGGGGAAGACATTTCTCACTATACTAGGGAAGAAGGCGCGTTATTTGATGAACAACTTCTCTTCACCCAAATTGGCATCGGTGAATTTATTGCAACTCCGGACCATCGTCGTCCAACCATCACAAACATGCTCCCCGAATATCGCCTAATTTTTTATTTCATCACTCGCGTTCTAAAACCGTGAAAATTCAATCACACAACTATCTCTCATGAGGATTCAAAACTCATGCATGCCATCATCACCGGAGCTCGCATCAATTGGTGCAAGTTCGTCATGACTCACTTATATGATGCAATTGGGGAAGATAAGCCACTCCCCTATGCTTTTGTCGTTATGACCATTCTTGTTGCTTCCGGTATCGACACCTCCGTCGGCACTATCAAAAAGGCGACAAAACATTGAGAAATTCAAGAATCTTCGTTTCCCAATATCGGTGAGCATCCTCCTCCTCCACCTCAAAGACGTCGTCATCCAGCCCCGTCCGATGCATCCCTCCATCGATTTCCGAGCAACTTGCCTCCATGTCCACTTCCCTAAATCGTATTGATATGAATGTCAATCGATTGACTCACGAGCTCCATGGATATTTTGATCACGTCAATTATCCGTATGCCCAAATTGTCCTTCGGGAAGATGTACCGGATGTCGAGACGGAAGTCAATGATGATAATGAATAATGTCTTATCTCTTTGTTGTTTCTAGTTTGCATAAAATTCTGTCTTTTATTTTCATGTATTTGCAATATTGTTTAATCAATAAAGAGTTAGTTATTTTTTTTGCTAATGTCAAAAGGGGGAAGATATGGGCTATGCACATCTATACGCATTGGCATAAATTGAGGGGGAATTCATAACTTGAGGGGGAACTCGTTGCATATCTATATACTTGTCTTGGATCGTCATTATGAATTAATTAATATACATATCCCAATTTTGGTTTGCCATTATCAAAAAGGGGGAAATTGTTGAAACACGTTCTCAAGTCGCTAAACTAAACGTGTGTTCATATTTGTAGGTTTTGATAAATGACAAACCGACGTGAACAGAACATTGACATATGCCGAAGTCCAAGCACAAGAAGAACAAAGATCAAGATTTAGTAAAGCAACAAAGTTATACATGAGTCGTTCTATAATTGTGATCTTGATCCGACAATTGATTCAAGACTTGGCTTCTCTCGTAAAATCATTTTTATCAAACCATGCATATTTAATTTAAAGCAAAATGATTTTCAAGCATTTCATTTTAACCAAAATGAATTTTAAACATGTCTTTCAAATCTGGACAAAGATAACCGATTATGTACTTTATGATAATCGATTATGTTAAAGCACTGTACACCAGATCTTACAAAGCTGTAAGATAATCGATTATGTACCTTATGATAATCGATTATGTTAAGGCAGTGTACACCAGATTTTACAAAGCTGAAAGATAATCGATTGTGTACCTTATGATAATCGATTATGTTGAGGCAGTGTTCACCAGATTTTTCAAAGCTACAAGATAATCGATTATGTGCCTTAGACTAATCGATTATGTTGAGACAGTAAGCATCAGATTTTTCAAAGTAGCAAAATAATCGATTATGGCTTTCTGGTAATCGATTATATTAAAGACCGTTGCCAAAATATTTTCAAACGCTGAAAAATAATCGATTATGTATAATCAGACGATCGATTATGTTAAGAATAAAATCGGGAATTGATTTTTGAACGTTGTCAGGTAATCGATTATACGATTTGGATAATCGATTATTCTGCTTAAAATCTGGGATTGATTTTTGAACGTTGGCAGATAATCGATTATGCAGAATCAGATAATCGATTATCCTAGCACAAAATCAGCAATTTGTGATTGACAATTAAGCAACGGTCTTGGGTGTTTTGAGCACAATAAATACAACTCAAAATCACTCTTCTAAGCACAACAACTGATTACATTCTTGCTAAAGCTTACATACTCTCTTTGCAATCATTTTATATTCATTTCATAAGTTTTTGAGAGCCAAACTCTTGACTAAGTTGTTGTGTTCTTGAGCGTATTTATTTACTCATATCTACTCTTCAAGAGAGTTCTGTTTAAGTGAGTGCTAAGTGTTTTTACACACTTGAAGGGATAGTCTAATCCCTTTTGTAAGAAGGAAAAGTAATTCCTTGGTTTGAAGTCTTGAGGTGCGGTATCCTCGAGCAGGTTGAAGTCTTGTAGAGTGTATATCTACGAGAAAGTGTAACGGTTTGTTAAGCACCCGTAAGCTTAACGAAGTTAGTGAAAAATTCGAGAGAGTCTCTCAGGGACTGGACTAACCACGTGTTGTGGTGAACCAGGATAAAATTCGGTGTGTTCTCTCCTTATCTTTTTAATTACTGCACTTACGTTATTACTGCAATTTTTAATTCCGCAAATTTACATTGTTGTTTATTATAACGCTATTCACCCCCCCTTTAGCGTTAAGCGTATATTCTAACATAAGTGGCTTAGTTGAGAAGTCACTGCAAAGTAACGTCAGGTGTATACCAACGGTAGACATCACTACTGCCATGGGTGAACCCGAGGTTGTACGAGCAAATAACGGGCCAGTCGTTGTAAAACCAACAATGGCACACTCACATCCATCCTTAAGAAAATGGAATAAATGGAAAATGAAAACAAGGCACTCCGCGACCAAATGAAAGAACATCAAGAGAGGGTCGACAAGATCCTCGGTGCTCCGAAGTTGCTACCAAAATGCGACGTGTGGAGGTTTGTTGAACATACCAAAGAATCTTCATCGCACTCTATCCCAAAAACCTTCAAAATGCCACCCTACTTGAGGGTATATAACGGAACCACAGATCCCGGGGACCATTTGGTCCACTATGTCAAGGGGTAAGGATGAGTTTGACAAACGTATCGAAGGTATGACAGTCGCTGCTTTCCGGAACGGGCTTAACAGAGACGGTTATAGGGCAACTAAGAAACTACAAAGTCGCCTTATGAAATATCCCCCTACCACATGAGAGGAAATCCACAGTGCCTATTGTTCTGAGGTACAAGCGGACGAGGACGATCATAATGGGACGACCCAACGGCTAACAACGATACACTCGGAAACAAGGAGGGATCGACACAATGAGGGACGGCGAGAACAGCTCCCACGCTTCAACAAAGATCGACACCAGCCTTATATCAGATCCTCCCATCCGCCACCACCAATGCATATAGATGTGCTACAACAACATGTCGCCCCACTCCGAAACGAAAGATATATGCCTCTGTTATTATCCTCCCATAACCTTTGTGTGTCTCCTTCATAAATACTGTACGCACTGGAGAAGCTGGGCACCAAAGTGCAATGGCCGCAAAAGATAAAATCAGACCCTACCACAAGGAAGTCAAATGTCCTATGTGGTTCCACTAGGAACGGGGACACAAAACTGACTGCATAGGCCTACGGCAAGAGGTAGTCAGAATGTTGAACTAGGGATACCAGAAGGAATTACTCAGTGACAAAGGGAAAATCAACTTTGCACGTGGACGAGAACAACCCCACAGGCCACCGAAGCTGCCCTCACCAGCACGTACAATAAACATGATCGTCGGAGGCGGTGATGAATTGGCAATCAATCAGGTCAATTTCACCACCACGGACAAGCTAAAGCGGACCATCGCCCATGAACTCTTTGACGACTTCGAATATACTATCATTTTCGATAAGTCTAATGCCGACGATTTGTCTTTCCCTCATTACGACGCTTTAGTTATCACTTTACGTATCGTCGATACAGATGTTAAATGAATCATGGTTGTTGACGAGAGTGGCGCCTGTATTATCCATCAGAGGGTCCTCGTACAAATGGGACTCGAGGATAAGATAATACCGCGTTGCATACCACTAACTGGTTTTAACACTGCAGCAAACGGATATCCGTAGAAATACCACCACTGCTAATTTTAGCAGGATGAGTCACGTTGGAAACAACTTTCCACGTGATGAACCAGGAAACGACATACAACACCCTCATACGACGCCCACATACATGTCATGCAAGCGATCCCTTCAAGCTTTTACCAAGTGATCAAATTCCCTACCCCTCGGAGAGTATTCAGCATTCGAGGTGAGCCGCGCACCGCACATGAATGCTACAAAATAACTCAAGATTGCTCCCACTCCAAACACTAAAGGGGGCGAGGAAAGGTATGATTTCTATTAGTTTTAACTGACTATTTCTACAAGTGGGTGGAAGTAGGTGTGTATGCCCAAATACGTGTACAGGAAGTCATCGCCTTCACATGGAAGAATATCATCTGCCTATTCGGCATTCCCAAAGAAATTAGCTGCGACAACGGACGACAGTTCATCGGCCAGAAGATGACAGAGTTCTTCGACAAATAGCATATCAAGCAAATACTCTCCACGCCATATCACCCCGCCGCCAACGGCCAAGCAACAACATAATGTTGAACATACTGAAAAAGAAACTTGAGGAAGCCAATGGACTATGGCCTGAGATACTACGAGAAGTGATGTGGACACACCGAACCACACCCAAATCCAACACAGGAGAAACACTGTATTATCTGATCTACAGAACCGACGCAGTCATACAAGTCAAAGTCGGCGAGCCAAGCTTGAGGTATTCACATACCAGTGGAGCATAGAACGACAAAAACAGACTTCAAGACCTCGATGAGGCCGAGGAAAGAAGAGAAATGGCCCACATAAGAATGGTGGCTTAGAAACAGCAGGTCGAAAGACACTACAACAAGAAAGCCAAAATAAGAGCACTCAAAGTGGGAGACTACATCCTCAAAGCCAAAACATTGACATCAAAAGACCCAAGTGAAGGAAAATTGGGCACCAACTGGGACGGACCCTACAAAATCACAGCAGCAATAAGTAAATGAGCATTTCAATTAGAAACAATGGAAGGAAAAACACTCCAAGACAATTGGAATGTCACCCACCTCAAGTATTTCCATTTCTGAAAGGCATCTCCCGAGTCGTACTTTTTTACCCTTACCCGAGTTTTGTCCCAATTGGGTTTTATCAGGGAGGTTTTTAACAAGGCGGCGAAGAGGACACCTGGAGATATTTGCGAAACGAGTTTATGATGTCAGCCACTCCATACGCTCTCCAGACTGGCATGATCAAGGGATTGGACTAGCATGATCTCCATTGTGTAAACGGCTAAGGCCATATCCAACGTGTAAACGGCTAAGGCCATCTCCAACGTCTAAACGACTAAGTCCATCTCGAACATGAAAATAGCTAAGGCCATCTCCAATGTGAAAACGGCTAAGGCCATCTCCAACGTGTAAACTGCTAAGACCATCTCCAGTGCATAAAGGGCTAAGGCCATCTCCAATATGAAAACGACTAAGGGCATCTCCAATTTGAAAACGGCTAAGGCCATGTCCAATGTGTAAATGGCTAAGGCCACGATCTCCAATGTATAAACAGCTAAGGCCACGATCTCCAATGTATAAACGGCTAAGGCCATCACCGTCAATCATCGACCCAATCGAAGTCACACATACGGCTAAGGCCATCGACACTTTATGGCTACGTCCATCAATACGATATGGCTAAGGCTATCGGCAGTATTATGGCTAAGGCCATCGCCGTCAATCATCGGCCCTGTTTGACTACGGCAAGCAAATGATTCGATGATATTCAAAGTCACACATATGGCTAAGTCCATCGACACTACGTGGCTACGGCAATCAACACGATATGGCTATGGCCATCGGCAGTATTATAGCTAAGGCAATCACCGTCAATCGTCAACCCGGTTTGACTACGGTAAGCAATGGATTTGACGATAGTCGAAGTCACACATATGGCTAAGGCCATCGAAACTACATCGCTACGGCCATCAACACGATATGGATAAGGCCATGCAGTATTATGGCTAAGGCCATCGCTGTCAATCGTCGACCCAGTTCGACTACGGAAAGCAAGTGATTTGATGACAGTCAAAGTCACACATATGGCTAAGGCCATTAACACCACGTGGATATGGCTATCGACACGACATGGCTAAGGCCATCAACATTATTGTGGATAAGGACATCGTCATCAATAAATCGACCCAGCTCAACTACGACAAGCAAATAATTTGATGACAGTCGAAGTTACGTATATGGCTAAGGCCATCGACATTATTATGGCTAAGGACATAATTGTTAATAAGTCGACCCACCTCAACTACGACAAGCATGTAATTCGACGACAATCGAAGTTACGTACATGGCTAAGGCCATCGACAGTATTATGGCTAAGGCCATCGTCATTAATCATCGACCAGGCTCAACTATGGCGAGCATGTAATGCGACGATAAAAGAAGTCATGTACATGGCTAAGGCCGTCAACACTATTTTGGCCAAGGTCACAATCGCCGATCGTCGACCCAGTTCAACCATGACAAATAAAGCGAGCACCCTCTCTACGAGACGATATACCGAAAATAAAAGATACAAAAGTAAAGGAATGGCAACAAGAGTATGACTTTCATTTCATCCAAAAAAATGCATGTACACCCGAGCTTACAAAAGGTCCCCATTACATTCCAAAATGAAGAAAAACAAAAAATATATACAAGTCCTAAGAGGCATTGCCGTTTTGCCCGTCACCTCCTGCGTGATCGCCATTCTGCTCGTTGTCCCTAGCCTGGCCGCCATCTAGTCTGTCACCGCCCCTGGGTTGGTAAGTTGCAGAAATCCAAGAGCCGGATTCTAGACGGTTGACATCTTCAGAGTTATAGACCGCTTGATATGGAGAGTCAGTGTTATACCCACACGGGCTACGCGCCGTTGTTCCTGAACCTTTACCTCAGTGGCTCGACCCGCAGACAAGTACTCCTCGAGTACGACCAATCTGGCTTCGGCGTATACCCACAGCTCATGTGTATCATCTTCAGACTTTGGCGGAGCGGTCCACTTGGGACCTCAATCTCAGCCACCCTAGCATCGAGTTCGGCGGTCAAGGCAGCGACTCTGATCTACAATAGAGCAACCTCTGTCGTTACCCCGCGGCTAATCTCTAACTCATCTTTCTTCGACTGAAGAAGAGTCTCTAGCTCAATGTTGCGAGACAAAGCGGCCATCAGCTGCTCATCATCCTCCTACACCTCGGCCACTCTCCATTTTAGTTGAACCTTCGATTGTTTAAGGCCCTCACAGAACACCCAAAACTCCAGGTCCTGTTTAAGCATATCAGCCAACTCTTGATGCTTGGCACGACACCGTTTGTACTTCTCCACCATTTTGTTGAAGGTGGTCGCCTTATTTTGCTCACGTCGCCTCCTTTCCACATTCAAAATGAGTGTCTAAAAAGAAAAGGGAAAAGTGGAAAGACAAGTCAGTACGTATCAAAGTCGCCCTTACGGCCCATAAAGAAAAAACTACCTACAAGGCTGCGCCAGCGACCCTTCGAGACAAATCCCTGTCATTAACACCCTTCAACATTTCACACTCAGTATCCGCACATAACAGGGTCATATCCGTTGTAGCCTGATCGTTGCTCTCTAGTAAATTATAACCTCCCGAGAGTGGGATGGATCCCCTGTTAACCTATTTACACCTCCAGGAGCGGCCTCAGGGCCTGCCCTCTCAGCATCAACGCCCACTTCTCCAAAAGCGGCCGACGAATCACCCTCCAAAACACGGGCTGGGCTGGTATCGGCGTCAGCTCTCCTTTGAGGAACCGACTTCCCTGAACATATGGCATCGGCCATGAAACCTGGCCTCGGCTCTTGACGATGCTCACTAATCCTCTCGTCTTCAGTTGCTATACCCTTACCCATTATCAATCGCCGTCTTTTTCTCTCTGGAGGCTCCTCACCTTCCGAAGTCTCCTCCACAGGCTGCGTTGGGCGGTACCGAAGGAATTGCTTCACTTGCAGATGCCTCCACATACGTAACCTCCTGCTGAGGAACCACGGGAATATCGTCACTAAACGAGCCGCGTGGTATGTCTTCACCATCAGAATCAGTCTCCGCCCTGGGCGAGGTAACAACGGCTTTTCTTCTTGGGGATGCTCCGACCTACCAACACAACTGAATCATGTAACAAAACCTGAGGGATTTTTCAAACCAAAGCCGAAGAATTACCTAACAGGCCGCACTGTTGACGAAAAGCGGCCCAAGTACGGCACTCTTACGCATAAGGTATCAACTTTTCCACCCATGAGTTAATATCGTCAATGAATTGGGGTGGAGAAGCCCTCACTACAAAAAAAAGAAGAAGAAGAGAAGTCACAGTGGCTGAATGGTCAAAAAACATACAATCAAGAACTCCACACACAAAGGTGTTTACGTTCTGAGTTCCACCTTTCGGGAAACCAATTAAGGTTCGACACCAGGTGCTCCATTTTAATATAAAAGTATCTGCGCCAGAAGCCACGATTGGTCTTGTCGTCAGCCTTAACTGCCAAGCCCTTCGTATCATGGCTCTTCAGTTGCAACATGGTACCCCTCAAGTAACCAGCGTTGAATAACTGTAAAAGATGATGAACTGAGACTTCGCGCTCAACCCTGGGTGCGTACGTGGTCAGAATCCTGCACACCTTCAAAGTGTAAGGAGTAAGTTGAGCTACACATATGCTGAAAAAGCGGTAGAGCTCCTCGCTAAAGGGTAAATCGGGAGACTATAATCGATCAAAAACGGATACTCGTAAAAAGTGCAGTATCCAAGCCTATGCACATTGGCATAATCCATTCCAGTCGGAGCCATTTCCATATGGCCCGAAACGTTGTGTGCCACTAGAAGATTGTCCAAATGGGGCTGCAATAATTCACTATTCTCCCAGGTAAGAGCTGGGCTTTTCGTTTTAAAATCCCTTCCAATGTGCATTTTCTTTGGAAGCACGTTATCCACCGTGAGGGGAACGAAGGTCTTTTCTATCTCTTCCTCTTCTCCGCCAGGGGAAGGTGGAACCCTAGATGGAATGGTGTCCTTGGTCTTTTTACTACCTTGACGGCGCTTTTCCATGTTGTTCTGTTTAAGAAATAAGGTACTAACGACGAGAAATACGACTTCAAAGAAGTGGAAGAGTCTCACACGAAATAATGGTTACAAAAGAGAAAGACAAAAAAGGAAGCCGAAAAATATTTTCCAAGGGTTCGAAAGATGAATCAGATTGAACATTTCCCCTATTTATAGGGTTAAGTTGCACGAAAATCGATAAGGCATAATATAAAATGGGCGGGGAAAACCAAAACATCACATCACCTCCTGAACCGCCTCGGGAATAAGTGTAATAATGATGCATGCGAGCGGTATCATCCCGAAAAGGAAACCATGCGTCAACTGCTCAACAACTCACACATTTCACTCGTTCCTGTTGCCGCCCAAGTATAAGATCAAATTTTCCAAAGATGAGGTTCGCGGTTCCACCCATTGGAGACGCCTATCAAATACGCCTCCAACGAACGGAGGGACTAATTGTATAGGGTCAAATTAGATCCTAGACGTCTCTATGCTGATGGGAACGCTCAGTGAGCGTACGTCTACTAAAGCAAGGGTATGACTTGGACTTGGGGATAAAGGCGACGACATTTAATACACAGCATCTTTACTAAGAAGACGCTACCTACTTTTGTACTTTTTTGATTATTTCGAGGAATTTCTCCTATTATATAAAGGAGACCTTCACACTGTAAAGACCTTCTGACATAACATCCAACGCCTAGCAAAAAAACCCAATTACTTTTTTGTTTACATGTATACAGCAGTTGGTGTAATGCAAAACATGATAAAACATATTCACTTGCCAATAAGAGACTTCGTTAGTCTATGGACAGTATCTAATCTGAAGGTATATATCAGTAGTTGTCAGGTTGTCCTTTGATAATAAACAGTACTTGAACTTTACTTCAACATAATGTTGGAACTTGATGGAAATATCACTTCCACAATCTGATTAAATTGTTGTCACCGGCAGAAGCTACTAGACCAGTGGACCGTGATGCTGCTAAACTATTCACAGGTTCTTCAAGCAGAATCATCATCTTGTCCTCAGCCATATGCCAAAGCTCCAGGCGCTAGAATGTACACAAGTTAACTAATATCAGTAACCAAAGTCCATTAATCATAGGATAGGCCAAAATAAGGCGCACACATGAGCATGTAATGAACATGCAGTCAGGATGTTATTGAAACAACCAACTTTGCATATAAATTGTGAACCTCCACGAGTTCATGTGATAATTAGCCAATGGATGCAACTCACAGAATTGATGACACAAAAAGAAAGAACTACCTACCTGATATGAACCAAGGACCAATACAGAAGGGTAACAAGGATGAAAAGTGCAGCAACGAAATTTTTTGCCTTTTACGCTTCGCTCATGCATGCACTGTTGCTCTCCACTAGAACCAATCTTCCAAACTTGTACCATATCCTCACTGAGTGATGCTAGATACTCACCGGAACTGCTCCAGCATATAGCTTGGATTTTTGAGATGTGACCCTGCGCAGAGGCCCCCAAAGAAAAGAAAAAGTCGTCACAACTTGAACAACACCACAAAACCTAGTGTAATCCCATCAGTGGGTCTGGGGAGCGTAATGTGTACGCAAATCTTACCCCTATTTCCTAATAAAAACTCGTATAAATATGACGATAATAGAGAATCTAAAAGTAATTAGACAAAATCTGGCACTACCGCTAAGAAAGTGAGAGCCTATGGTTAACTAAAGAGCATCATTTAGCGTCTCATAAGAGATGTTGAAACATATAGCTATGTGGCAAAATCATATAGTCCACAAAATAACAGATATTAACTGGAAGAATTTTCAACAACAACAACAACAACTACCCAGTATATTCCCACCAGGTGGGGTCTGGGGAGGGTAATATGTAGACGAGCCTTACCCCTACCCGAAAGGGTAGAGAGGCTGTTTCCATTCGACCCTCGGCGCATAGGATAAAATGAAAAGCTGCATTAAAACAAAAACAAAAACAAAAACAAAGACAAAATTAGAAACAAAAACAAGACAAAACGAAACAATAAAGCATTAGTAAATCCCGCAGAAATAACGTAAATAATTATGTAAACATAAGAAACATAAATACAGTCGCATGCAATAATAACAAACCGTAACTACCATACTAACAACCATAAGCGGACATAAGCTAAAACACTAATCATCTATGGGTGACCCTGCTATCCACACCCAACCCCGGGTGAGGCGTACGAAGAACTCTATGAGCCCCTAGCCTACAACCCTGATTCTAGACTTCCAGACTCCCCTATCAAGGGTCATGTCCTCGGAAACCTGCATTCTAGTCATGTCCTGCCTAATCACCTCTCCCCAATGCTTCTTAGGCCTCCCTCTTCCTCGCCGACCGCCAACAATCTCCAGCCGCTCGCAGCTCCTCACCGGGGCATCGGGACCCCTCCTCCGTACATGCCCGAACCACCTCAGCCTCGCTTCCCGCATCTTCTCATTCACCGGGGCCACCCCTACCTTCTGTCGAATAACTTCATTCTTAATCTTATCTAGCCTGGTGCGCCCACACATCCACCTAAGCATCCTCATCTCCGCAACCTTCATTCTCTGAACATGGGAGTTCTTCACGGGCCAGCACTCCGCCCCATACAACATCGCAGGTCTAACCACGGCTCTGTAGAATTTCCCCTTAAGTTTGTGTGAAATTTTCTTGTCACACAGGACCCCTGAAGCAAGCCTCCACTTTGACCACCCCGCTCCTATTCGATGGGTGACGTCCCCGTCAATCTCTCCGTCCCCCTGAATCACAGACCCAAGATATCGGACACTATCCCTCTTGGCGATGGCCTGAGAACCAAGCATCACGTCCCTGCCTACCCCACTCGGCTCGTCGCCAAACTTGCACTCCAGGTATTCTGTCTTTGATCTGCTTATTTTGAAACCTTTAGACTCGAGGGTCTGTCTCCACACCTCTAACCTTTCACTAACACCGACCCTCGTCTCGTCTATCAATACTATATCATCAGCAAAAAGCATACATCAAGGCACATCCCCTTGGATATGTCGGGTTAGAGCATCTATCACTAAGGCAAACAACAGGGGGCTCAGCGCCGATCCTTGATGGAGCCCCATTACCACAGGAAAATGGTCTGATTCGCCACCCACCGTCCTAACCCTAGTCTTAGCTCCATTATATGACTCCAAGCACCTCCATAGCACCTCCCTCGGGACCTTGTCATACGCCTTCTCCAAGTCGATAAGCACCATGTGAAGGTCCTTCTTCTTATCCCTGAATTGTTCCGCCAGTCGCCTGACTAGGTGAATAGCCTCTGTGGTGGAGCGACCCGGCATGAAACCGAACTGGTTCCCAGATATAGTTGTCGCCTCCCTCACCCGCGCCTCAATCACCCTCTCCCATACCTTCATCGTGTGGCTTATTAATTTGATACCCCTATAGTTGTTGCAGCACTGGATGTCCCCTTTGTTCTTGTACAAGGGCACCACTGTACTCCACCTCCACTCATCCGGCATCCTTTTGGTCTTGAAGATCGCATTGAACAGCCTAGAGGGCCACTCCCCTCCAGACTTACCCATGCACTTCCAGAACTCCACCGGGATCTCGTCAGGCCCGGTCGCTCGACCCCTACTCATCCTACGCAACGCCCCTAAGACCTCCTCCACCCTAATGCGCCTGCAGTACCCAAGGTCTCTATGTTGCTCTGAATGCCCCAACTCTCCTAGCTCTATGCTCCGATCCCCCTCCTCGTTAAGAAGGTCCCGAAAGTACGCCTGCCACCTCTGTTTGATTTGAGATTCCCCCATCAGAACTCTACCATCCTCGTCCTTGATACACCTGACTTGGTCTAGATCACGTGCCTTCCTTTCCCTTGCTTTAGCCAACCGGAATAACTTCTTATCCCCACCTCTCTCCCCTAGTTCCTCCTACATGCGACCGAACGCCGCGTCTTTAGCTTCCGTGACTGCCATCTTAGCTTCTCTTCTTGCCTCCTTGTAGATCAACCTGTTCGCTCTCCGCTCCTCCTCGCTTGTGCTCCCTGCCAACCTAGCGAACGCCGCCTTCTTCACCTCCACTTTTCCTTTGACTACCTCGTTCCACCACCAATCACCCTGATGTCTGCCTGAATATCCCTTAGCTACCCCGAGCACGTCCCGTGCTACCCCCCTAACCAAGTTTGCCGTCACTGTCCACATAGCATCCGCTTCCCCATAACTTCTCCAAGCTCCGCCCTCCACTAACCTCCTTTCCAACTTCTGTGCTTTCTCCTAAGACAAAGCTCCCCATCTAATCCGCGGTTGACCCCGGGCGCCCCTCCTCTTCTTCTTCACCCAGAAATCGACATCCATCACTAGTAGTCTATGGAGAGTTGAAAGAGACTCTCCCAGAATAACCTTGCAGTCCTTGCACAAACCTCTATCGCTCCTTCTGATGAGGATGTAATCAATCTGAGTCCTCGCCGCCGAACTCTTGTAGGTGACCAAATGCTCCTCCCTCTTCCGGAATGTCGAGTTCGCAATCAGGAGCTCGGAAGCCCTGGCAAAATCAAGCAGCGAAGTGCCTCCTCCGTTCCTGGCCCTAAAGCCAAATCCACCGTGCACCTCATGATAGCCACCAGCCTCAGCCCCAATATGACCATTAAAGTCCCCTCCAATAACTAACTTCTCAGATTGGGGAATACTACCCACCAGATCATCCAAGTCCTCCCAAAAGCGCCTTTTAGCCTCCTCTTCTATGCCTGCTTGCGGCGCGTAAGCGCTGATGACGTTGAGGACGCCACCCCCAATAACCAGCTTAATAGATATTAACCTATCATTCACTCGCCTAACCTCGACCACGGACTCCCTTAGGTCCCTATCAACCAAGATGCCCACTCCATTCTTACCCCTCACGAGCCCAGAATACCACAGCTTAAACCCATCAACATTCCACGCCTTCGTCCCTTTCCACCTAGTCTCCTGGACGCACGCTATGTTAACCCTCTTCTTCTGAAGAACCTTCGCCAACTGGAAGAATTTTCAATAAAATTAATGTGTAGGTAGAAGCTTTATTGTTCGGATGGAAATTGCAAGCTAAGAGAAAGACTAACAATGCTTAAGCCAAAACCACATGAAGGTACAGAAAAAACTATAAGAGCATGGATCACTAACACATTGCACTATAATTAAGTCTAGAAAGGCCTGAAATGCTTTTATCAGCATAACATCATGTAGCAAGCTTTAGTTAAGAATAAGAAGGTGCAAGTCACTTATAGGATACAAGAAGCAACAACATAATGCAAAAGGAGGAAAAGAACTCAAGTTGTGCTCATCACTTACTCTAATGTCATTCTGCAGATCACTACATTACAACACAGAAGCCAATACTCCTAAGGAAACTCTACTTTTATGAACCCATTCACAGGTTTCAGTCTCAAGTCGGTTATAACCTGAGCTATTCAGGGGGAAGCTAAAAAATAAACCCTCCACTCTGATTTCTACCTTGCCTGCCACGGGATGCAATGTCGAAGTTTTGGTTCAATTAGAATACATAAGACTTCGTGGGGCAAATAGAATGACTGAGAAGAGGTTGTCCAAGCCAATATAATGACGGTCTTAGGAAAAAAGATCAAAAAGCATCAGCACAGGTGAATGTAGCGAAGACTTGAAAATATATTCCGAGATATCATTTAAAAACTTAAAATACAAAACAATTTTAACAACTTAGGGAAACGAAAGTGATGCGAAAATGGCCCAACCTTCAAAGGATATCTACAGGTTTGAGTTGTCTCCACATCTATTAACGATACGCCATTCGCAACAGCAGCTGCAAGGTACTTCCCACGATTAGGCTGAAATCTAACTACAGTTGCACCAACCTGAAATTTTTGGGAGCTGATAAGTAGTGATGGACGTAAAAGATTCTGTTACTGAAATACAGAAATAGGGACCAGAATGTCATCATTTCGCAGCTGAACCTACTAGATTGAGGTATCAAATAAAGGTCTATCAATACCTTTGACACTCCTGCACAACCACCATTCTTAATGTTCCAGTATCGAATTGTACTAACATTGTCACAAGAACAGATGAGATCCTCCTTGGTTGGATGAAAGTCAAGTGACATAACAGAGGCAGAATGGCCAGTAAAACATCGTATTGAGTGGCCTGGCTGCAAGGATACAACAAACTCTAATTTTTACAGGCTTGAACTATACTTATTAAAATTCATCAAAACAAATTAAGTTAAGTGCATGTACAGACGGATTGACAGTGTTCCGTCAAAGAACAAATTTGAAAAGCTAGAAGTCAAAACTTAAGCATCAACACTCTTTCAACAACTCAGGAGGAGAAAAGCACAATATTTCAGATTAGAAGGATCAACAAAAGAATAACAAAAACATAGAAGTTTCAGTAAGTGGCAAAAACTCTGGGAAAAGATGTAGATAAAATTTGAATGCAGATTAAAGAGAGGACGGTTGTCCATTTAGGCATTCTTTGAAGCGCAGATATGAAAATAGTTGATCAATATAGTTTCAGCTGATTTGAACAGCGTCTAAATTCACAGATACACTGAATTTGAGCAGAAAATTTCCAACCAATACGCAGAGATTCATCTGAGAGAAAGTTCTATTACGATTGAAGAGTAATAGTCCTATCATCCGAGTAATGAAGACATAGAATGACTTACATTGTGAACATCCCAAATTTTGATACTCTTGTCAAGGGAAGAAGAAGCAAGCCGCGGCAATCTTGGACTAAACCGAACATCTGTAATTGCATCAGAGTGTTCCTTAAGTATGTACTTTTGCTCTTGTGAATCTGTGCACCACAATACAACCTACACCATTGCAGAGTAGAAACTATAACACCCAAAAGGACCCCAACAGCAAATCACAATTCAGATATGAACTCCTTATTTCACTGATTTGTACGACTGTTTCTTGAATACATGATAATTTACCACCTCAAGATTCAATATCACTACCTCTTTATTCCACCAATTTCACTGGTTTGTAAGACTGTTTCTTGAATACAAGATAATTTATCACCTCAAGACTCAATATCACTACCTTTTTATCCTCACCATTTGCTATCAGCTTTCCATCTGATGAAAGATCGCAGCAATTAACTGAACTGGAACGGAAAGTCCCAATTTCCAAGAGTGTAATATCTATATTGCAGAAAAAAGAACAAAAAGTAAATAGCAAGAGTAGCAAACAGCATATCCAGAAAAAGCCAATATATTGAATTCAGAATCAGTTGAAACCTTTACTGGTGCCTGAGCAACGCGAGATTGAGCTTTCAGTATCTGCATTGTCAGAAAGGAAGAACTCTACAGAGCTATCCACAGATCCATGGTTTATGAGAGGAACAACATCAGCCTGCATTCGCAGACATATTTGGTTAGTTTGATAGTGCATCAATAGAACCACCATCTCTTAATTTGGAGAAAGAATGAGGACATTGTATATAATCTCACATAGCGGGGTCTGGGGAGGATAGTGTTTACTCAGACCTTACCCCTACCTTGTGGAGATAGAGAGACTCGTTCCAATAGATCCTCCGCTCAGGAAAGCATAAGCACCATATTAATGAAAAGAAAACAAGTACGGACAACACTGAGAAGCCATGGATTGATATTATGTTAATATAGTATTAAAGCCTGTTTGAAGTCTTGGCCTGTTTTGGAAGTTTGACTTAGTTTTCTCCTGGTGTGTGAAACCAGTGGAGTTAAGATATCAAGTAAAGACTTCGCATGAAAATTGAACATCATATATTGATATAATCCATGGTTGGATTAGCATTTCCTTTGTACCAAATTCACTCAGGGCTATCTGCTTGCTGTTTCTATTATCTCATTACAAGAATATTAGAAGAGTGACAGCCAGGCATTTCCCGATGCAATACTACTTGTATGGCGTCAATCAAAGAAAATCAGATTAAACTTGTTCCCCCAGCACATTATCCTTATTTGACTAGCTGATTAATACTATGAGATTAGTTAATTAATTGGAAAAAAAGGGGAAACTTTTTAATTGGATCCTGGCTGCACAGTCCTCAACAAATTGTAAGTAATAGGGGAAATAATCCGTACAATTTCAGTTGATACCAATGTAGGTGAGCAAACAGCATCACTGACATAAACACAAGCTTTATAAGAATTATCATCATGAAGCAATGCAGGCATCGATATCACATCTTCTGCACTGGGTACTGGCAGTGTAGAGGGCGCCGAACTTGGTAACAGACTGGTGTTGTTTGCAGTCCCTAAGCTGTTAGTCTGACCTGACGACATGAACTGCTTTCTCTTTTTTTGTAGCACGGTTCTTTGAAGTAAACATGCTAATGAAATTACACGAGGATGCCATAGTACAAGGACAAGAGTATATCCTTCACTAAACTTGCACATATGTAAGAATATGATGGATAGCAATGTCAGCTAATAGCCACAAATATAAATCAGACACAACTTCACTTGTTACAGTGACACCAAAATTTCGCTAAGAATCATCAAAGTAGGGAACTAAGAAAATTGAACAAAGATACTGAACAAATACACCTAATGATGTGAAACTCAATGAAATCTGACAATGAAGTTAATCTGTCAGTCTTAACAGTAAATCTCATAGAGCCCTCATTAGAATTTGTAAAGCGTCACACATTGGTTAAGAGAACGGGATGTTATCTATTTATATATTCTGGGGCAATCATCACCTCCTAAGCTAAATTTTGAGCTTGAGTGAGGGAAAGGTCAATTTTCGAATCATGTTATCAGAGTCAAACCCATCTCTATTCTTGGTTAACCCAAGTTGGGCCCATATTATGTTGTCATGCTCCAGATGTCCAGGAGCTAGCTATGCTGGGTGTAAAGTGTCCCACATTGGTTGAGAGAATGGGATGTTGTCTCTCCATATGGTCTTGTCAATCCTTACCTTATTAGCTAGCTTTTGGGATTGAGTTAGGCTAAAATGTCTATTTTCATATCCAAACTATATTGGGTGTCCAGCGGTATTAGGATAATAATCTATTTGAACCCCCCCCCCCCTTCCCCAAAAGTAATGAGGGGCAAGAAGCAGACACCACGCACTGAACCAGTTCTTTTTCATCCTTTAAAGCTTACTGCTGGGTAAAGTAGGAACATCTAGAATACATCATGGCACTCATTACTTCAACGTTGTACAAATAATCCACCAATAATAATAATAACGAAAGAACAAAGACATCTACAGAAATTTAATAGTATGTGCTAAACTGAAAGAAAATATATGATAGAAACTCATTCAAAAAGTGCTTTTGGAAATTATATGGGGAGAGGGATGCAGGGTTTGTAGGAATATTTGAAATTTGTACACATTACACATAACAATTGCACCTATTACTCCTCCAACTTCATATGAACAATTAATAACTCTAATGGATAGGATATTTAATGGGCCTGATGTAAAAGCTAACCTGATCATCACCTCCAGAGGTGTTTAACAAGCTAACCTCCATGGTGCTGCTGCCACTAGTGACCCTCTTATCTTGTTGTTGGATGCTGGAACTAGGATTTTCTGGATGCTTGCCAAGAATTGCAGACTGTTGTCTTTGTTCCTGACTTTGATTAGTGTTCTGCAATTGCAGCATAAGCTCATCATTTCCCTAGCACTTTTTTACAAGAATAGGTATCTTTCTAAATACATCAAATACTAAGTATATCAAATAAAACAGGCACCTTCAGCATAGCTGAAAGTGCGAGAGAGAAAAGGGGAAGACCCACTTGAACTGGCAAATCTCTGCCCAATACTATGTTCCCGCCGAAGTTTGATAGGTCGCCTTGATTCATATCCATATACTGGTCACTAAGCAGCATATGAATTTGTTGCTGAAGCTGTTGGGAGGAATGAGACAGGTGGATCGTAGAGCTTTGCTGCTGAATAAGTCCAGACTGAAGCTGTTCTAGTCCCTATATACGGGGATATTAGTCAGTACATAGAGAGCATCCATTCCAGTGTCAATTGTAAACAGGTCATGTTGGAACAGCGCAAATTCAGTCCAATTATAGCGACATTAAAGACTCAAAAAAATGGTTTGTTTCTCCGTTTGACTGTTTCTGATCTTCTCGTGGTTCAAATCTAAGTTGCTCGAACTCGGGTGCTTAATGAAGGTTCGCGGGTACGGATCCAGATACTAATACGGATGTGGAAATTCAACTATGATAAGAATAGACATTGGTCCTAACTCAACCCCAAAAGCTAGCTTTTGACGTGAGGATCTCAAGCCATATAAGGAGACCACGGACCTCAAATCCCACCGATGTGAGACAACTCAACACCCCCTCTCAGGCCCAGACCTCTGGAGCGTGGACAACATAAATGGGGGCCAACATCGGTAACAATAATTGGGATGGGCTTGGCTCTGATACCATGATAAGAATGGACATTGGTCCTAACTCAACCCCAAAAGCGTAAAGGAATATGATTGTGAATAAGTAATGTCCGAGCCGTTTCAATGAGATGTCTGTTCTTTCGTTCTGCAACTCCATTTTGTTGTGGAGTATGTGCACAAGAAGACAAGTGTAATATACCTTGTGATGACATGAAGGAAGGAAGAGAATAAGAGAAGTATTCTCGGGCGTTATCACTGATTAATTTTTTTATGGAAACACCAAATTGATTGTGAATCTCAGTACAAAAGTTCTGAAAAATAGAGAACAATTTAGATCTGTTTTTCATTAAAAATAACCAAGTGCATCGAGAATAATCATCAATAAATGTAACAAAATAATGAAATCCTAGTGAAGAACTGAAATGACTTGGACCCCATATGTCCGAGTGAACAACTTCAAACATAGAGGATGACCTATTATTGACACGCTTTGGGAAAGAAGCACGAGTGTGTTTTCCAAGCTGACATGACTCACATTCTAACAAAGATAAACTAGATAGACTGGGGACCATTTTCTGCAACTTTGAAAGACTTGGATGTCCCAATTGACAATGAAGTAAATCAGAGGAAATAGCGGAAGTGAAGGCAACGGGTGGTTTTGGAATAGATAGTTTATATAGACCGTGTGACTCATGTCCTCTTCCAATCACCTGTCCCGTACTCCGGTCCTGCACAAAAACAAAATCCTCAGAGAAGATTACAAGACATTTGAGGTTCTTGGTTAATTTACTAATGGAAATAAGATTATACGGACACTCAGGTGCAAAAAGAACTGAGGTTAAAGGTAAAGAAGGTAAAGGGTGAGCTGCACCTATTCCTTTGATAGCAGTCTTTGATCCATTAGCTAAGGTAATAGTAGAAAAGACAGATAGAGACTTAAGGACAGAAAGAAGATTTTGGTTACCAGATATATGATCAGTAGCACCGAAGTCCATGGTCCAGGAGAGGAAGACTGTGCGACACAAGCAAAAGAGTTACCAGGTTGCACTGTGCAAGCTGTAGATGAGGTAGATGACTGTTGCTTTGATGCCTGGTACTGAAGATAATCATTATAATTAGCTCCAGTCAAAGTGATTGAGTGAGATGATCTATCCTTGACATCTGGTGTAGGTAGAATACCATCTCCGCTGTGAGCCAAATTGATTGCATGTCGAGGACAATCATTGTTACGTGGAGGCTTACCATGAAGCAATCAACAAACATCACGTGTATGTCCTCCCTTATCACAGTATGTGCAATGTTTAGTGCTTTTCCCTTTTCCTTTTCTGGGTCCATTTTGAAAGGTGTTAGTTTGTACAACCATTATAGAAGTATCATATGAGTTTACCTCCGTTGTAGATGTGATGCGCAACAATCTGGCAGATACGTCCTCCAAGGTAGGAACGGATGCGCTAGCAAGAATCTGGTCTCTAACTGAGGAGAGATCAGATCTTAATCCAATCTAGGCTAGAACCATAAAGAAACATATCTCTCTGTCTCTCCTGAACATCCAACTTGTCAGTAAAAGGCATAAAGAGAATCGAATTGATCCTTCAAAGATTCTACCTGACCAAGATAGCTTGCCATGTCTTGTTGATTCTGTTGCAGGTGGACAATGTCTGAGACTACCTTGTAAATAAGTTATATGTCATTTGTATACAAGGTTTTGGCCTTGTTCCAAACCCTGCAACATGTCTTACATGGCTGAAAAAGATTAAGCAACTTACTGTCAAGAGAGTTCCATAGAAGACTGCATAATTGAGCATCTATTTTAACCCAAGTTGGTCTATCAGATGCTCCAATCTCTGCTCCAATCTCTGTATAATTCTTGATCAAGTGATCTTCATATCCTTGACCTATAAACCACAGTTGAACAGAAGCTGCCCAAGAGGTATAATTTCTACTTCCATCCAACTTAACAGTAGTAATTGTTGGAGATGGTGAAGAGGAAAAAATCGACTTTCTAGTAGCTTGATTTTCAATTGCTTTATCATCTCCCATTGTTGTATTTATTACACAAGAACTGCCGAAAGTGAATGAGAGTAACAAAAAAAACAAGAGAAATAGGAAGAAACAGAGAAAACTGAAGAATCGACCAAGGAGGATCTGGTTCTTCTATAGTCTTTTAATTCAAGTAAGAAAAATGAGATTGAGCAGGGACTAAAAACCCTAGCTCTGATACCATGATAAGAATGGACATTGGTCCTAACTCAACCCCAAAAGCTAGCTTTTGAGGTGAGGATTGCCCAAGCCATATAAAGAGACCACGGACCTCAAATCCCTCCGATGTGAGACAACTCAACAAACTACATGAAAAACTTACAAGATATCTGAAAATAGTGATCAAGAGGAGAATCCAAGAAGTAGATAATAGGAAAAGGATTGACATAGAAATTTCTATATACGAGGTATTCCATTTTCTTCAATTTCATCCTAGCTTCTGTTTTGATTTAAAAAATCATTATACCTGTCACGAACTTCTCCATCTATTTTGGTCAAATTACTCAAAATGAGTTGACCAGATCCAGTACGGATTCCACACCCACACCAAATTGTGCCGACACGAATGCAACATGAAAAGTGAAGAGTCCGGGCAACTTAGGTTCAAATTATATTTTAGGGTACTCAACTAATTATACTCACTACGTTCAATTACAAATAAAAGCCAAGCGAAGCTGGACAAAAGTGCTTTAATTTCGATCTGAATACTTCTGGTCTTCTCGTGGTTCAAGAGACATTTTAGGGAAATGAACAAATTACACTCGTTAGTGTCATCAGATGCAAATTTTGGTTACGCCTATGGATGAAAATATAGGCAATTGCATAATGAAAGGAAATACTTCCACATTCTTCCAAAAATATCTCTGGGATCAAGTGATAATACTTTATTTCTCTGTAAACACCTACGATACACTCATGTCCAACATCCAGCGTATATTGACCAGATATATGCCATAGGCTTCGAACCAGGGTTATAAAAAGCGCTCGCTTCTCGCTTCAAGCGACGAAGCGAGGGGAGGTGAGGCGATAGGGTTACGCTTTTTTGTGAATAAAGAGACTCACATGATTTAAGCGCACGCTTTTCTCGCTTAAGCGAGAAGCGACGAAGCGATAAAAACGTTAAAAAGCTCGCTTAAGCAACGAGAAGGCTGAAGCTAGTGTTTTTTTTTAAAATTTTGGGCAACATAAACTTACGACCACTGCTGCTATGTTACCAAAATATATCGACAGACCACTGCTGCTCAGCGAAGACCAACGTCTTCTTCTCCATCCAAGCGAACAACCACTGCTGCTCCAAAAGAGGTAAGTTTCTTCTTCTTCTTCTAGTCTTCTTCTTCAATTCTTCTGTTCTTCTTCTTCATGCTCTGTTTTTTGCTTTCTTATGTTATTCTTCTTTCAATTTTTTTTGTCCAGATGAAGCTCTGTTCAACAACGACCACTGCTGCTCTGTTTTTCTTTCATGCTCTGTTTTTTTGCTTTCTTCTGTTCATACTTCAGCAACGAACTGTAGTTGTTGCTCTATTTTTTAGCTAGGATTTTTTTTATCCAAACTGTAGTGCTCTGTTTTTTGCATTTTTTATATTATCATTCTCTGTTTTTTGCTTTCTTATGACTTTATGCTCTGTTTTCTGTTTAGGGCAGTGAATTAATTTTTTTTTTTTTTTGGTTGTTGATTGTAATAAATTTAATTTGATTATTCAATGGCATCAAGTTCAAGCCAAAAAAGAGATCCAGCTTGGGCGTATGGAGTTGTAGTTGGCAATAACAACTCAAGAGTGCAATGTATCTTTTGTCAAAAAATTTATAACAATGGAATACATTGCTTGGGCGTATGGAGTTGCAGTTGGCAATTAAATATTTTATACCTTATTAACTATGAAATTTGACTTCCTACGGTTTTTGCTAAGGCGGTCAAGATATACTCTTACATTAGTCAAAGGCCGTTGTTGTTGAACATGACGAGGAGATACACAAAAGAAAGAAATTTAGTGAAACCGGCCAAGACAAGATATGCAACAGCTCTCTTGACCTTGCAAAGCTTTTACGTGCAAAAGCAAAATTTGTGAACCATGTTCTTGTCAACCGAATGGAGTGAGAGTAGCTATACAAAGGAAGCTCTTGGGAAAGAAGTTGCGAGATTTGCTATTATTCCTGCTTTTTGGAATGACATTGTTCAAGCACTTAGAGTTGGTAATCCTTTGGTTACTGTTCTTCGTATGGTGGATGGGGAGAAAAAACCACCAATGGGATACATTTATGAAGCCATGGATAGGGCTAAAGAAGCTATTGAGAAAGCATTTGATCATGATAGGAGGAAATATGAGAGGGTGTTTCAAATCATTGTTAAAAGGTGGGATGCTCAGCTTCATCAACCTTTACATGCAGTAGGGCATATTTTGAACCCCGGATTGTTTTACACAAATAATGAGAACAAGACTTTAGATTTAAACATTTGGAAAGGGTATCATGCATGTGTTGCGAAGTTGTTGCCAGATGAAGCGATGCAAGACAAAATAGGGGAAGAGTTTGGTGTGTATGGGCAAGCCGATGGAATTCTTGGATTACCTTCGGCCATTAGAGGCAGAACCAAATTGGCACCAAGTGAGCAACTTTTTTCAATTGTTTTCCTCTTTAGAGCTTTAACTTTCAAGCTATTAACTTCTAAAATAATACTTCTACAGTTGAATGGTGGATGCAATTTGGTTATGAAGTTCCAAACTTGCAACAATTTGCTATTAGAGTTCAAAGCGTAACATGTAGCTCATCCGAATGCGAGAGAAATTGGAGTGTTTATGAACATGTAAGAAGCTATATTACATTATTACTAAATTAAAGTTTATCTCAATTGTCCTAAGTACTCCTCTTAGTTACTTTCTACATCTTATTATGCAGATTCATAGTAAGAAGAGGAACAGGCTTGAGCTAAAGAAACTCAATGATCTCGTGTTTGTAAAATATAATAGAACATTGGCTCGTTGTTACAAAGCTCGCAATATCACTAATCCAATTTTATTGGATAACATTGATGAAGCGAATGAATGGTTAACCGGAGGCCCCGAAAATCATGAAGAAGAAGAAGTGTTTGAAGGAGAAGGTCTCACTTTTGGTCGTGTTGCTATGGCAAGTGGAGTTGAAGAGAATGTTTATGGTTTTAGAGGAAGTACTTTAAGGAGCAAAGAAAGAGTATCTGCAAGTACATGTATAAGTAGAACCCTAACTAATGAAGTTGATGAAGAAGAAGAAGATGACCAATATAATAACTCGAACGTGATGACACTTCAAGAGTTTGGAGATCTTGTTGAAGAATAGGATGTTGCTCCTTTTGTGGTTTTGTTTTGCATTTGCTTAAGATATTATGACTTTTGAGGATTATTCACTATCTATTTTTAGTATCTATTATGAAACATTTGCTTAATATGTTATTTTTAATGAGTTCTTAGCTATTTATCTATGCCTATTTTTTTATGTGTTAAATTGCGCTTCACAGCAAAAAAGCGCGTGCTTCGCTTCGCGCTTCTCGCTTCTGTGAAGCGAGACCTCGTCGCTTTTTTGCGCTTAACACTTTCCAAAACACTACTTCGAACATCTCTGACCAAAATTGCAGATTTCACAACTATCGAAAAGCTTCTCCAATGTTAAGTACCCAATGAAGGAGCAAACTTCCAAAATAACATGCACAATTGCTATCATTTTATAATTAAAAGGACATGGATAAGCATTGTTTCACTCTTAAGTGATATATTCAATCATGCCATTGTGACTTTCATATAACACAGATGAGATGGGGTGCTTTGACTAGGGAGAAAGCCTAGGAGTTGGAGAGGAGGTTAGTTGATGGTGGAGCTTGGAGAATTTCTGCGGATGCGGACTCAATGTGGTCAGAGACAGCAAACTTGGTTAGGGAGGCAGCGCGGGATGTGCTTGGGGGTAGCCAAGGGCTATTCAGGGAGACATTTGGGTGACTGGTGGTGGAACGATGTAGTCCAAGGAAAGGTGGAGGCGAAGAAGATGGTGTTTGCTAAGTTGGCAGAGAGAACAAGCGAGGAAGAAAGGAGGGTGAACAGGGAGAGCTACAAGGTGGCGAGGAAGGAAGCGAAGCTGGCGGTCACGGAAGCTAAAAATGTGGCGTTTGGCCGCATGTACGAAGAATTGGGGGAGAAAGGCCCCTAAAGTGAGGGAGAGGAAGGCGCGGGATCTCGACCAAGTTAGGTGCATCAAGGACAAGGATGGTAGAGTTATGATGGGGGAGTCTCGAGTCAAGCAGAGGTGGCAGGCGTATTTTCGAGATCTTCTTATAGAGGAGGGGGATCGAGACATAGAGCTAGGGGAGCAGGGGCATTCAGAGCGTCATAGAGACCTTGGGTACTGCAGGAGCATTAGGGTGGAAGAGGTCGTTGGGGCTTTGCGCAGGATGAGTAGGGGTCGAGCGATCGGTCCAGACGAAATCCTGGTGGAGTTCTGAAAATGCATGGGTAGGTCAGGAGTGGAGTGGTTGTCCAGGTTGTTCAATGTGATCTTCAGGACCAAGAGGATGCCTGAGGAGTGGAGGTGGAGTACAATGGTGCACTTGTACAAGAACAAAGGGGATGTCCAGTGTTGCAACAACTATAGGGGTATCAAATTAATGAGTCACACTATGAAGTTCTGGGAGCAGGTAGATGAGGCGAGGGTGAGGCAGTCGACATGTGTATCCGCAAACCAGTTCGGTTATGCCGGGGCGCTCCACTACAGAAGCTATCCACCTTGTCAAGAGATTGATGGAACAGTTTAGGGATAAGAAGAAGGACCTGCATATGGTGTTTATCGACTTAGAGAAGGCGTACGACAAGGTCCCGAGTGAGGTGCTATGGAGGTGCCTTGAGGCGAAAAGCGTGCCGGAAGCCTACATCAGAGTAATCAAGGACGTGTACGATGGCGCTAAGACTAGGGTTAGGATGGTGGGTGGCGACTCAGACCATTTCCCGGTGGTTATGGGGCTTCATCAAGGATCTGCCCTTAGCCCTCTCTTGTTTGCCTTGGTGATGGATGCTCTAACTCGTCATATTCAAGGGAATGTGCCTTGGTGTATGCTATTTGCTGATGACATAGTCTTGATAGACGAGACGAAGGTTGGTGTTAACGAGAGGTTGGAGGTCTGGAGACAGACTCTAGAGTTTAAGGGTTTCAAACTAAGCAGGTCTAAGACAGAATACCTGGAGTGCAAGTTTAGCGCCGAGCCGAGTGAAGTAGGCAGGGACGTGAAGCTTAGATCTCAGGTTATCGTTAAGAGGGACAGTTTCAGATATCTTGGGTAGGTGATCCAGGGGGACGGAGAGATCGATGGTGATGTCACTCACCGTATAGGGGCGGGGTGGTCGAAGTGAAGGCTTGCATCAGGAATCTTGTGTGACAAGAAAGTTCCACAGAAACTCAAGGGGAAGTTTTATAGAGCTGTGGTTAGACCTGCCATGTTGTATGGGGCAGAGTGTTGGCCGGTGAAGAACTCGCATGTTCAGAGAATGAAGGTTGCAGAGATGAGGATGCTCAGGTGGATGTGCGGGCTCACCAGGCTAGATAAGATTAAGAATGAAGTTATTCGGGAAAAGGTGGGGGTGACCCCAGTGGATGAGAAAATGCGAGAAGCGAGGCTTAGAATGTTCGGGCATGTGCGTGGGAGAAGCCTTGATGCCTCGGTGAGGAGTTGTGAGCGGCTGGCGGTAGTCGGGGTGAGTCGAGGCAGAAGGAGACCTAAGAGGCATTGGGGAGAGGTGATTAGGAAGGACATGGCTAGAATGTGGATTTCCGAGGACATAGCCCTTGATAGGAAAGTCTAGAGGTCTAGTATCAGGGTATTAGGATAGGGGCGTCTAGAATCTATCGTACTCCTTTCCCGGGGCTGAGGGGTTTGGTAGGGCTCTCCATAGATGATCTGTATATTGGAGTGTGTCCACTTATGTTAGTTATTGTTTAATATTATCGCATGCCATTTTATATACGTTTTTATGTTAGATAATTATTTATGTGATTTATGCTGGAGTTACTAATGCTAATTTGTTTTTGTTTTTGTTTTGATTTTCCTTTCCTGAGCTGAGGGTTGATTGGAAACAGCCTCCCTGCCCTTTCGGGTAGGGGTAAGGCTTGTCTACATATTATCCTCCCCAGACCCCACTTTGTGGGACTATACTGGGTAGTTGTTGTTGTTGTTGAGTGCTTCAGCATCTTGAAAACTATTTTACAGCCTGATTATTGGACTTTCTTCAACATTACATTTTGGTGGATATTGGAAAAAGCACAGATAATAACCTTACCATCAAGGGCCATCCTTTCAAAAGCATACTGTTTACTACATGATCTGCTCCTGAATCAAATAAGAAGGTGAATGAGCTACACCATTCTCCCTTTTTCTCATTTAAATGGGATGGAGGAGGGGTATATCGAAGCTAGACTGACAAACAACATACAACTGAAAAAAACATTGGTAGAAAACAAACTCAAAGGACGAACACCATTATTTATTAATTCTTGACCAATAATCATTCAAGTTTATGCATGTTATCAAGACTTAAAGTTCAAGAGAAAAGTGAAATTAACTATTCTGGAAGAAATAGCACAGATCTTCATTTTTTTCATGCTAAAATTAATCTTCACAAATTCATGCTACAGCAGTACACTGGTCTTCATCATGTTTAGAGCACTCATAAACAAGCAGAAGCTCCTACTTTAACTTCAAATCACAAAGAAGAGACTTCTACTGCATCACGGGCAGTCATCTTTCAAAATGATTCTATCTAGTTTGACCAGACACAATACTGACACTTTTGATTATTGTTTAAAGTGAATTTGCTTTCATCTTGCTTTCATCTTGTTGAGAAGGGTGTGACTTGACCTGTAGCTGATGTGGCACTTATCTAAGTGACAGGCTGTTAGAGATTAATTAGGGTCTCTTATAGGTTGTTAGTAGGTTAATGATAGTTAAAGTTAGGGTTCCTTTTCCCCTCCTAAACTTGCTCTCTATTTTTTCATCTCTCTAGAATTAGGGTTCCTTTGCTATAATTAGAAACACGCCACATCTAAAACCTCGAACAGGAAAACCATATGTTCAAAGCTCATTACTTCAATAAAGGATTTAATTGCTAATTGTTAATACCAGAAACTTCAGTGAGTGATTTACCTGACTCGGCAGCTTTGAAATTCAAAGATGGATTCATCATATTTGTTAAGCTCTGGTCCAGCTTCAGACAACAGAAAAACTAAGCAGTTAGAGCAAAATGTTCTTATCAATTGCCTTTCCACTTCTTTTTTTCATGAGAAATGTTTATTTTTCCCAGATTTCTTAGTATTTTATATATTTCTATTTATCATTCCATTTTTATACTTGCTTTTTGGAAGGAGGAAGATAGTTACTTGAGGGACACGGAGTTGCTGATCTTGATCAGTTAGTGGAGGATAAAAACTTAAATTACCACCAGGAACACTGTGTTGTATTTGCCTGAAATAAAACAACAATGACACTAAGGTAAACAGACGTCCTGCCATGAGAGCACCAGCAGACTTGGTTCAAACAGAGTACCCCGAGTGCTGGTCCCTATAGGTATCCAGATTTGATATGACGCTGTGATTTGCAACTAAATGCTGACCAAAACTTCCACTACTCCTTGTGTTTGCGGGTGTCTATAAAAATAAAAATGAAGAAAGAATGATTCAAATATGATGGCTCAAAAAGAAAGACATGAATGAGAGAACTAGTAGAGCAATTGTTATAACTTTAAGTTTGCACACCTTCTTATTAGCCTCAGATAGGGGTTTTCTCTGAGCTGGAGGGTAATTCTCGTACACCCTTTTGGTTAAAGCATTTGTTGTCCCTAGATTTTGTTTTGTGATAACCTCATTGGTAGTCCCCCTGAGAAGCTGAGTATCGTCACCTTGCTGTTGCTTTTGTAGGACACCCTTCTGTTGCTGTTGTTGTTCCAATGTTTTCATCATTTGAACCTGCAACCCCAAAATCAGGAAAATAGATACTTTAACACTTTGTACAAATAGGCCAGGCCAGCTGAAAACAAAAAATTTAGAAAAATACATTAACATGTGACTTTTATAAACATATGGACACACGTAAATAGGCCAAAACTAGTTGTTAAAACTGTGTAACACATTGCAAACATACCGCATTGTAAGATCCAGTAGTGCTTGAAACAGGGCTCTTAAACCGAACAATGAAAACATCCCAAAAGACTGACCACCATTCAAGGAGAAAACCAGCCGGAGCATCTATAGCTGGAAAACAAATGTTTATTCAAGAAAGTCAAAAGCAAAATTGGAAAAGCTGAATGAACTAAACTGGTTGTATTACTTACCAGTACGGTTGGTGACAACTTGTGCTTCAGCTTTAAATGTCCTAGCGGAAGCACCTAGTTTTCTCTTCACTAGATAATCATGTATATAAACATCCAACCTGTTGTCCATCAAAATTAAACTTAAAGCGAAAAATCTACATTATGATATTATGTAAAACAAGACGTCAACAATAACAGGAAAACACAAGCATCTACAAAAAGCACTATAATCTACAAAAAGCACTATAATCTATAAAAAGCACATATCACTTTTAAAAACATCCATTGGGGTTAAAACCCATATGATTAGACGTAAACCCACAAAGAAATCATTACAATACCCATTCAGCAAGAGAGAAAAAAACATCGACGTACAGAGGCCAGCGCGAATCTAGAGTATTGTAAGGGTGGTCAATTGACCACCCTTCGTCCAAAAATTTCTGGCTTCGGCACTCACAGAGGCCACAACCTTTTATATGAAGAAAGAGGCTAAGAACCAGAATAGCAAAGTGATGACTAAAACCCCATCTCCAATAGATGTAAAAGCAGAAGAACCCAAAATCACATGCATACAACTAAAGAAATTTAAGAAGGAAATGAAGTAAATCCACAAAAAATGCAAGAAGATTGTAACAGACGCAGCTGGAATAAAATATTATTAGAAAGTCCCTCACATTTTATCAGCTTCCATGGTGGTTGATTTTGATAGTCTCCAGGGACCTCAAAGACTGTGAAGAAGAATGTCTGCCTACTGATTTACTTTAAGCTTTCTTTGAATGCTGCCTACTACACGACAAAAATAGGCAAAACAAAAAGGACAAAATCACAGTCCCTCAATAGAACATGCAAGGTATGGGCTAACATTTTAAACTAGGAATTACGATTTAACGGTCAAACGATAGTAAATATATTATGGATTTCCTTTGTTTCAAATTTAGATCACATATTTTGTTTCCAAAGTTAATTTGACTAAATTTTGAAGCTAAATTAAATTAGCTCAGCTTAGTATTTTAAAATTTAAATTTAAATATTCAAAAATTACATGAAAAGTGCTATAAATTATAATTTTTCTCATGTTAATTTGATAACAAAATATATTTTAAAATATTAGTCAAACTTCACATAGTTGGACTCGATGAGTGAAATGTGTCATTTAAATTAAAACAGAAGAAACATATTTTATTGCAAATTTGACCAATGTAGAGTAAAAACAACAACAATAACATACCCATTGGTATCCCACAAAGTAGGATCTGAGGAGAGTAGAATTTAGGCAGACCTTATTCTGACATTTGTGAAGGTTGAGAGTATGATTTTCGGTAGACCCCTAACTCAAAGAAAATTAAAAGAGGCAGACATGACAAGTATAACTATAGCAAGATAAAGAGATAAGGTGATAAGATGATAAGGTGATAGAATAATTAAATGGAAAGAAACAACATATAACAAAAGAATTATACGAATAGGAAGTTACGAAAATATGACACTAGTAATAACGTTACCGACATGAAAAGGAGACATGCATGCCTATCTACTAATCTTCTACCATAATTCCTAACCTTCATATATGTCTATCAAGGGTCAAGAAACAACACTATATCATGCATAATCATCTCTTTTCCATACTTCTTAGGCCTACCTCTACCTCTCCCCCAGCCCCACCATGACCAACCTATCACACCCCCTAATTCGAGCATCTATGCACCTCCTCTTCACATGTTTGTACCATCTCAGTCTAGCTTCCTGCATCTTGTCTTCCACGGGGTCGCTCCCACCTTGTTTCGGATAGCTTCATTGTTAATTTTATCTCTCCTAGTATGTGATACATCCATCTAAACATCCACAGTTTTGCTACTTTTATCCTCTGCACATGTGTGTTCTTAACTTGTCAATACTCCATCCCATACAACATTGTCGGTGTCACGATCCAAAATCCAACTAGTTGTGATGTCACCTAACTCAATTCTCTAAGTAACCAAGTATCCATAAACGCAATCCAAATGAAAGTAACATGAAATAAATGATGAAATAATTGAATTCTTATACAATAACCCAAGGACTAATAAGTACAAGTCATGAGCTACTATGACTTAGATTTACAAAACGGAAATGAAATAATTACAACATCTGTTTGGAATGTACATTAACTGAATTTGAATCTAAAGCTACCAAGGACAAGTGATAGCCATAACTGGAATACCGGTACATATTCAATGCCAAATCCCGCCATACACAACATCAACTCCAAAATGTGCACGCAAGGTGCAGAAGTGTAGTATGAGTACAACCGACCCCATATATTCAATAAGTATCTTAACTAACCTCGGGAGGTAAAAGAAGCAAGAACTATAAATGATACTTGTTATCACCTGAACAACTCATAATTTCAATAGTGTAGAACATATATATGATCAAACAAGGAAATCTCAGGTAAAATATCATTATTTTAAAGTATTCTTCTCAGTCAACAATCCATCATATAAAGAAGATATGCAAGTAAAGCGGGTAAACAGTCAAGGAAATTGCAAGTAAAGATGAAATGCAATAATGACATATCAGTATGTTGTGGCGCAACCCGATCCAAATAACATTAAGCCAATAAGGCATGTTGCGGTGTGCAACTAGATCAAATAATAGTAATCAGCTCTATCTGAGCTCACATCAACCAAAAACCCGTTGGTTTTTCATAATTTGTGTGTACACCATCAAGAGAGAAACATGAGAGGGTAGCCTGGGGGATGGATTTGTATCTGCACGCAAGCACGACCAATTCAACGTACTAACAGCCCGACGTGGCCACAAGCTCAATATCATAAACCGCTAGGCGTGGTCACAAACTCAATATCAACCGCACAGACAACACACATGCCATAATATCAATATGTGGATCTGTATGGACTCATCACATGCTTCACGAAAAATTCATATGTTGCACGAACAACTCATGTGTCGATACCGCAATCCGCCCAGCGTGGTCACATGCATAACAATACAGTCCACCCAGCATGATCACAGGCATAATAATACAATCCGTCTGTTGTGGTCACAAGCATAACAATACAATTCGTCTGGCATGGTTACACACATCTAGCCGAATCATCTCACGCATGAGAAAATAAATAACGATACATATATATGATGAATGAATAACAGATCTCATGCTCCTGGTCTGGTATAAATGATGTGTTGAATTGTAGGCATGTACAAAGTGTGCAATCATATCTCAAATCAACAATTTCATCACAAAAATAACAATTGACAAGTTTATTCGAGAAATTAGCTTCTTTGTAACCTCAAACACGATTCAAATAGTTCACAACAATGTTACAAATACGAAAAATATTATAGCTTAAAGCATAACAGTCAATTCTAGGCATATCATTGCCTAAGAACTACCTCGAGCATGGATAAATACTCTAGTGCTCGTACATGTGCTCAAACCCCACACATATGCACACATATAGCACGTAACTATCACAAATAACTCAAGAAACTAGAGCTTCAACCAAGTTTAGATAAGATATTTACTTCAAGCAAGCAAAACAATACCCTATAAGCTCCTTCATGTACAAATCGACATCTGAACGACTCGAAACTAGCCAAAAACAACTCAAGAATATGAAATAATTCCCAATGAAACAAACATAATCTATGAAGGTTGAATATTTAATCAAACACTCAAAGTCAACCAAAAAGTCAAACCTTGGGCTCGCACCTCGGAACCCAATAAAACTAACAAATTTTGGCAACCCGTTGAATTACGAGTCCAACCATACTAATTTCACTCAAATCCAACTTTGAATCGGTTTTCAAAACTCAAAAATATACTTTAGAATAGTTTAGACAACCCCCCCCCCCAAATTTCCCTCAAAAAATTCATAATCCAAATGCAAAAATCGAAGATAGAATCATGAAATATAATCAAATCCAAGTAGAAAGTACTTGCCTCAATCCATGTGCTGAAAATCCTCTCCAAAAATCGCCCAAATCCGAGCTCCCCAACTCAAATTGTGATAAAAGGTCCGGAATAGAGTACTTATATGCACGGTCAATGGTACTCTACATGACCGCGATCCACAAATATACGCTACCACAATTAACTCAACGTGTTTGCGGCATAAAACTCATGAGTGCAATACTCAAAGTGACATAACTATGCGAAAGCAAGAGCATCATCGCAAACATGAAGGAAAAATCATCAACTGCCCGGCTCAGTCAAAACATTATGCGAACGCGTAGAAGCAAATGCAAATGCGAAGAATACCAGTCCTCCCAACATACACAAATGCAATCACCAAGTCACGAATGAGATGAAGTAAATCACCCAGCTCACATAATACACTACACAATCTCGGTCTCCTATTAACAATCACGACGAGGAACTGAAACACTAGAATACTGCAGTGCTAAAATGAGTCGAAATCTATCAGAAACTCACCCGAGCCCCTCGGGACCCCGTCCAAACATGCCAAAAAGTTCCAAAATATAATATGGACCTACTCGATGCCTCAAATAACACATAAAAATATTGAAACTATGAATCGCACCTCAAATCATACTTGATGAACTTTTGAACTTTCAACTTCTAAAACTCATGTCGAACTATACCAAATCAATAGGGAATGACCTCAAAGTTTTCACACAAGTCCCAAATGATATAACGAAGTTATTCCAATCCCCAAAACCACAATCCAAACCCGATATCATCAAAGTCAACACTTGATCAAACTTATAAATATTCTAACCCTTCAAATTTCTATCTTTTGTCAAATAGTGCTGAAACCTTCTAGAAACATCCAAATGCAAATATGAGCATACGCCTAAGTCCAATATCACTATCCGAACCTACGATCCTCTACGATTGCAATTCACAAACATATGTCTGACCTCAACTTACCTTACGTGATTGCGGATAGACTCACACGGTCGTAGTGAACAAATCACTGCTATAAAAATGCCAGAAAACTACAATATCTCATAGGCCAAAATTGCATGTTTGAGCATCCGAAATACACTCGAGGCCCCCCGAAACCTCAACCAAACCTACCAACATATCCCATAACATCATTCAAATCTTTCCAACCTTTGGAATGCTCAAAACAACATCAAAACACCAATGTAGCATCGGATTCAAGCCTAAAAACTTCAAAAACTCTAAAAATACACTTTCGAACAAAAAGTCTATCAAACCTCGCCTGAATGACCTAAAATTTTGCACACACATCACATTCAACACTACGGAGCTACTCCAACTTCTGAAATTTCATTCCTACCCTAAGATCAAAATCTCACTATCGAACCGAAAACTTCAAAAATTCAACTTTCGGCATTTCAAGCCTAAATTAGCTATGGACCTCCAAAACACAATCCGAACATGCTCCTAAACCCAAAATCACCCAACGGAGCTAATGGACCATCAGAATTCCATTCCGAGGCTGTCTTCACACTGTTACAACTTCGGTCAAATTTCCAAAACTTAAGCTCTCATTTAGGGATTAAGGGTACCAAAACTCTCCAAAACTCCAAGTGAACCCTCTCAGAAACTCATACTAGCAAAAACAAACACGGTTAAAGCAGTTAATAGGGGATCAGGGAATTAATTCTTAAGACGACCGGCCGGGTCGTCACATCCTCCTACACTTAAACATCCGTTCGTCCTCCAACGAGCATAGAGACATACCCGAAGTAGTAAAAATATGAGGGTAACGGCTGCGCATATCCTTCTCGGTCTCCCAGGTCACCTCCTCGACCGGCTGACCCCTACATTGAGCCTTCACGAATGCAATGTTCTTTAACCTCAACTTTCTAACCTACTTGTCCAATATTGACATTGGCTCCTCAACATAGGATAGATCCTTGTCCAACTAGACTGAACTGAAATCCAAAACGTGCGATGGATCGCCATGTTACCTCCGGAACATCGAAACATGAAATATTGGATGAACTCCTGCCAAACTTGGAGGTAAGGCAAGCTCATAAGCAACCTCCCCAACACGCCTCAATATCTCAAAACGACCAATAAATCTCGGACTCAACTTTTCTTTCTACCCAAATCTCATAACGTCCTTCATAGGCAAAACCCGAAGAAGAACTCGCTCTCCAACCATATAGGAAACATCACGAACCTTCCGATTCGCATAACTCTTCTGTCTGGACTGGGCTGTGCGGAGTCTATCCTGAATCCCCTTAACCTTCTCCAAAGCATACTGAACCAATTCTGTGCCCAGTAATCTAGCCTCACCCGACTAAAACAAACCCACTGGGGATCACTACCGCCTACCATATAAGGCCTCATACGGTGCCATCTGAATGCCGGACTGATAGTTGTTGTTGTAGGCAAACTTTGCCAATGGCAAGAACTGATCCCAGGACTCTCCAAACTCAATCACACACGCACGGAGCATATCCTCAAGCATCTGAATAGTGAGCTCAGACTGTCCATCAATCTGAGGGTGAAATATTGTATTCAACTCCACCCGAGTACCCAACTCATACTGAACAGCCATTTGGAATCGTAAAGTGGACTTATTACCCCTATATTAAATGATGGAAACAGGGATACCATGAATACGAACAATCTCCCTAATATAAATCTCTGCCAACTGCTTCGAGGAATAAATAGTACACACATGAATGAAGTGAGCGTACTTGGTCAACCGATCTGCAATCACCCAAATAACATCGAACTTTCTCAAAGTCCATGGGAGCCCAACTACAAAGTCCATTGTGATCCGCTCCCACTTCCACTCCGGAATCTCTATCTGCTGAAGCAACCTACCCGGTCTCTGGTGCTCGTACTTCACCTACTCATAGTTGAGGCACCAAGCTACAAGCCCAACCATATCTTTCTTCATCCGCCTCCACCAATAGTGCTGTCTCAAATCCTGATACATTTTCGTTGCACCTGGATGAATGGAATACCGCGAACTATGGGCCTACTCTAGAATCAACTCCTGAAGCCCATCAACATTGGGTACACAAATCTGACCCTGCATCCTCAACACCCCGTCATACCGATAGTCACGTCTCTGCATCACGATGCTGAACCTTGTCCTTGAGGACAAGCAAATGAGGGGCATCATACTGACGTTCCCTGTTACGATCAAATAAAAAAGATCGAGAAACCACGCAAGCTAGAACCCGACCGGGCTCCGAAAGATCCAGTCTCACAAACTGGCTGGTAAGGCTTGAACATCCATCGCCATTGGCCTCTCCGATGCTAGTAAATTAGCCAATCTCCCCAAACTCTCTACCCGGCAACTCAAAGCATCGACCACCACATTGGCCTTGACCGGGTGATTCAGAATAGTGATATCATAGTCCTTCAGCAACTCCAACCACCTCCTCTGGCGCAAATTAAGATCTTCTTGCTTGAACAGGTGTTGTAAGCTCCGATGAGCAATATAAGTCTCACAAGGTACACCGTATAAATAATGGCGCAAAATCTTCAGGGCACGAACAATGGCAGCAAGCTCTAGATTATGGACATGATACTTCTTCTCATGCACTTTCAACTGTCTGGATGCGTAGGCAATCACCCTACCATCCTGCATCAAAACTGCTCCAAGGCCAATACTCAAGACATCACAATAGACAATGTAAGACCCCAAACCTGTAGGCAATATCATAACTGGGGTTGTAGTCAAAGCTATCTTAAGCTTTTGGAAGCTCGCCTCACACTCTTTCGTCCACTAGAACGGAGCACCTTTCTGGGTCAGTTTGGTCACAGGGGCTGCAATCGATGAAATCCCTCAACAAAACGATGGTAGTAACCCGCCAAGACAAGGAAACTGCGAATCTCTGTAGATGAGGATGGTTTGGGCGAACTATGCATGACCTCTACTTTCTTAGGATCCACACGATTACCCTCACTCAACACCACATGGCCTAAGAACGCCACGTAATCCAACCAAAACTCACATTTCGAGAATTAGCATATAACGTCTTTTCCCTCAAGGTCTCAAGGACTATCCTCAGGTGCTGCTCATAATTTTCCCAACTCTGGGAATACACCAGAATATCATCAATAAAGATAATGACGAACAAGTCAAGATATGGCCGGAACACACTGTGTATTAAATGCATAAAGGCTGCTGTGGCATTGGTCAGCCCAAAAGCCATGACAAGGTGCTCGTAATGACCATACCGAGTCCTGAAAGCAGTCTTCTGGATATTTGGCTCCTGAATCTTGAACTAATGGTAAACTGAGCTCAAGTCAATCTTGGAAAACATCCGTGCGCCCTGAAGTTGGTCAAACAGATCATCAATATGAGGCAAAGGATAACTTCTTCACCGTAACCTTGTTCAACTGGCGATAATCGAAACACATCCGCATAGAACCATCTTTTTTCTTCACAAACAAGACAGGAGCACCCCAAGGTGATACAATGGTCCGAATAAAACCCTTATCAAACAGTTCATGTAACTGATCCTTCAATTCCTTCAACTCAAGAGGAGCCATACGATATGGAGGAATAGAAATAGGCTAAGTTCTCGGCAACAGATCAATGCCAAAATCAATATCTCTATCAGGTGGCATGCCTGGAAGATCGGCTGGAAACACATCGCAAAAAACTCGTACTACTGGGATTGAATCAACTGAAGGGGTATCAATACTGACATCTCTCACACAAGCTAAATACACGTCACACCCATTCTCAACCATACACTGAGCCTTATGAAAAGAAATAACTCTACAATGAGTGTGATCTAAACTATCCCACCACTCAATATGCGGTACGCCTGGCATAGCCAACGCCACAGTTTTTGCATGACAATCAAGGATAGCATAATAGGGCGACAATCAGTCCATGCCCAAGATAATATCAAAATCTACCATGCTGAGCAACAATAAATCGGCTCCATGTCTCAAAACTACTAAGAGCAACCAAACACGACCGATAAATGAGGTCCACAACAAGAGAGTCTCCCACAGGAGTAGAAACATAAATAAGAGAACTCAAAGAATCCCGAGGTACACCCAAATGCGAAGCAAAATAGGAAGATACATAAGAGTAAGTAGAGCTTGGGTCGAATAGAACTGATACATCTCTATGACAAACCACTATAATACCTGTAGATGTGTGATTTTTGACCCTCCCCGAGATTTTTCGTATTTTAGCATATAAATATTTAGTTTAGGTGTAATATAGCTATTTCAGCTAATTTTTAACTCTTTTACTTTACTTTGTCACAAAATGAAGAAAATTACAAAAAAGGATATTTAAATTATAGTTTATGTATTTTTTATAAACTTGAAAAATACAAAAAAATAGTACCTTATTTACATCTTCATATAATTTAGAAAATACAAAAAAATAGTTTCATCAATGTTTTGTGCTCATTTTAATCTTTATATACAAAAACGGTTGCATCATCTTCTTCTTCTTCTGCTTCAATTTTCTCCAACGAAAAACCCTAAACCATCCTCCATAGCCACACCAAAAAACCACCCGTCCCCTAACACCCAAACAGCCCCCTAGCAGCAGCTTTCCGCCATCTTCAGCCCACGACCAAGCTGCCCGTCTCCACCAGCTGAACCTCACACCACCACCTCCGTTCCTACGTCCACCACGACCCACCGATGAACACCAGAAACCTTCTGCTCTTCGACCTCGACCTCACCAGTTCAAACAGGCGTCGACCAGCCAAACGACCATAACCAACCTCATCTCCGTCATCAACCTCCAGCCTCACCTCGTCTCCAGCTCCTCAACGTAACAGATGACCACCAGAGGCGGATCCAGGATTTGAGGTTTATGCGTTCCTACAGTAATTTTTGGATTAATATGCAATAACAACTGGGTTCTCGATAAGATATTTATCAATATTTAGTAAATTTCTTAATATAAATACATGGTTTACGCAAAATTTACTGGGTTCCCGGGAACCCGCACTCTATACACTATATCCGCCTCTGATGACCACCCAGCTGCCATAACCATTGTCGACCTCCAGCCCCCCGTCACACGCAGTCGACGAACAACCATTCTCGCCGGAAAAATCACAACAGCCTTCCGTCGACCGCTGCCTGTCGCCACGTCCAAACAACCATAGCTGCTTCGTCATTCATCGAAAACCAAACACAGCTGCTTTCTTCTTCAGCCCATCGCACAGCTTCGCACCCACCATTTCCCTCCAGTTGCATCGTCAAACGACCACCCCTGGAAACGCAGCTGTGTCTCGTCGTTCTTCAGGTTCAATCCGCCGAGGTTCTCGTGTCGTTTCCGGTTGTGGCTCATTCATATGAACGTACATCAGATTTTGTTCCTGATGTATCAAAGAACGTTTAGCCATTAACAGGTTCATTTTGTTCCCTTTTACATAATTATTTGAATGCTTGAATGAGGTGTTTGTGTAGTTTTGTTTGATACGCCATGATGAATTCTGTTCATTAGCATGCTTTAAGCTTCTTTAATCATCAATTTGAGGGTGTGTTTTTAATTCTTATTGTTATTACTTACTATGTATTCTTTCTCTTAATGAAAAAGTTGTAGTAATTTTTGTATATGTAGTTTTATGACTTCTATAATTTCATATCATGTCATGCTAGCTGGAGGTTTGAGATATCAACAGTAGCTTCATAAAGCAAATAAACATCCACCTTATGAATTCTGTATTGCATGACTTACGTGAGATGCAATAGTGTAATTTAAGTAGCATATGGCTTTAGCTACAAATGTTGTTTCCACAGATTGATTGTAAAGGTGAATTTAGTTTGTACGCCTTGGAACATCATACTAATACTGCAAGTAGGGCCGGGTGTATTTTATGTGACCCGACTCCAATTTCGAACAAGCTTAAATAAAACGTGCCATGAATGACGGGTACATTTCATGTGCCATGACGTGATATTTTAAATAATTTTAAATTTTTTCCGAAATGTTAAAAGCTATTAAAATAATAGAATCCTTTTTACTTTAACTTTTTGCTTTAATTTTGCTTTTCCTTTAAGTTTTAGCTTTAACTTTTTCTTTCCCTTTAAGCTTTAACTTTAACTTTTGCTTTTGACTTTAGTTTTAGTTTAAACAAATATCAACATGTACCTATTGTTCTCTGAAGCGTTTTTAAGTTTGTTATCAGACAAGCCTCAAATAAAACGTACAAATTTCGGGGCTTTCATAAATGTATATATTAAAAATACTTAGACTTCGGGACGGGCCGTTTAGCGAATTGCACGACTTTCCCCAAAATAATAACGCGTTAGACTCTTTAGACGCGAATTTTAATTATATTACCTCCATAAACTCGGGTGCACATTTTACTACAAAAAAACGGAATTATTATGACGGTTATATTACGGCGGTTCTATATAACCGCCACAAAATATAATTAAAAATGAAGTTTTACCGGCCGCCGAATTAAATTTTTTTAGCGGCGATTATTTTGTATTGTGGCGGTTGATAAACGCCGTAATATTTCAATTAAATTATTTTAACTATTCATTTACAATAAGTTTTAGTCTTCCCCTCGCGTTTTTTGAGACTCCTTCAGAATTTGCCCAATTCCTTTAATTTCCCTCCATAAGTCTCGTAGGTATATCCCTCAATTCCTTTAATTTTGTTTCTATTTCCCCCAATTCCTTTATGAGACTCCCTCCAAATTCCCTCCATAAGCTAGGTTGCTTCTGTCCAAGATTTCTAGTGTATACGTAGAACTTATCGCTAGCCTGGCTTAGAGAGTCTGTTTCCAAATAGAATTCTGGTATCCTTCCCTTCAATAACTTACCAGCGTGCTCTTGGCGAGACTCGAACCCCTCCAATAACTTATCAGTGTGATCTAAGTGGAGAACTCTCATGTTCAGAGAATGAAGGTTGCGGAGATGAGGATGCTCAGGTGGATGTGTGGGCTCACCAGGTTAGATAAGATTAAGAATGAAGTTATTCGAGAGAAGGTGAGGGTGGCCCCGGTGGATGAGAAGATGCGAGAAGCGAGGCTGAGGTGGTTGGGACATGTGCGGAGGAGAAATCCTGATGTCCCGGTGAGGAGTTGTGAGCGGCTGGCGATGGTCGGCATACAGCGAGGCAGATGGAGGCCTAAGAGGTACTGGGGAGAGGTGATTAGGCATGACATGGCTAGAATGCGGGTTTCCGAGGATATGGCCCTTGATAGGAAAGTCTGGAGGTCTAGTATCAGGGTTGTAGGATAGAGGCTCCTAGAGTTTTTCGTACTCCTCACCCGGGTTGGGCGAGGCTTCGCAGGGCTATCAATAGAGGATTTGTGTATTGGATTGTGTCTCCCTTATAGTAGTTATTTATGGTAGTTACTGTCTGATATTATTGCATGCTATTTTATTTATGGTTCTTATGTTTAGATAATTATTTACGCTGTTTCAGCTGGAGTTACTAATGTTCTTTTGTTTTTGTTTTTGTTTTTCCTTTCCTTCACTAACATGGGGGTCGATTGGATACAGCCTCTCTGTCCTTTCGGGTAAGGGTAAGGCCCGTCTACATATTACCCTCCCCAGACTCCACTTTGTGGGACTATACTGGATAGTTGTTGTTGTTATTGTTATTGTTGTTGTTAAGGATGTGTATAACTTGAATAAAGGATTGCGTATAATTGTGGAATTTGATGAGTATGATGCAGTAATTGGGAAATTGGCTGGCCTAATTGCTGGAGTTTTAGGGTAGCTAGCAACAATCCCATGTACTTTCTTATTGGCTTTGAGAAATGGCAATTCATGCCCAAATCTCTTCTGGACCATGTTTTTAATGATATAATAATTGTAATGCCATTTAAATTCTTTTGCTTGGTTTGAATCTTTTAGTTGTATATTTAAAACTGCATTAAATTAACTTACTTTATATTTGTGAAGCCTCGTTTTTTTACGATTGATCAACAAAAGGCAAAGGGATGGCTTAACAGTTCCATTAACAAAAAATGGAGGGAGTACAGGATAAAACTGTCACGGCCCAATTTCCTAACCTGATCGTGATGACGCCTCTCGTGAAGATAAAGCCAGCCAACTAATCCTGATTGATTCTTTAATAATTATTAAACATAAATGAATAGAAAATACAACTTATTGGCATTAAAACTATTCATTTCATCCCAATACAATCCGATCGGGGTATCACAAGTCATGAGCATCTAAAGAAGACTGAATACCACTACAAGGCCAATAATATATATGAAATAAACTGGAGTTCAAAAAATAAAGTCCGGTGTCGCGAACGGTAGCGGTCACCTTGCTCAACTACGATAGAACCTTCAATCCGCTAATAATCCGCTTCCGAGAAACAATAACTTCAACTGCATACGTGGTGCAGGGAGTAAAGTGAGTACTACCAACTTAGTGAGTAATAAAAATAAATAACGACTGAATGCATGAAATCTCATAAAGGCACAATATAACGCTATCTCAAGCAGTAAAATCAGTTATACAGTAAAACAATGAATATCAAATAATTCTCCTTTTAAAACAGTAAAGACAAATAATTTCAACAGTAAGGATTGATCAAAAGCTTGCCCCTCAGGCTAAATATGTAAATCTCAGTATAGTATCAGCCCCACGGGCTTACTCCCAACTCACCGGCACACAACATCAGCCTATCGGGCTCACTCCCAACTCACCACACACACGGCCTCTCGAGCCCACTCCCAACTCACCTGGGTACCTTGCGCTCACTGGGGGTGTGTACAGATTCCGGAGGGGCTCCTACAGCTCAAGCGCAATATCAATAGGCCTTCACACATCACACCCGAGGCCTTAACACATCACACTCGAGGCCTGAAAGCCTCCTCACATAATACTCGAGGCCTGAAAGCCTCCTCACATAACACTTGAGGCCTGAAAGCCTCCTCACATCACTCAACATATTCTCACGTATGTCCCTCGGCCTCAATAAGTCCAGAAAATAATCATAAGCCCCTTGGGCATCAATATAATAATAGTGCTCAGCTCAACAACATTTGTAAATATCATTAAGTCTCGAGTTGAGTATAAACGTAGCTAAGTTCACAAAATAATATAATTCAATTGGACTGAGTTCAAGTAATATTTCAATTCATGAGGAAAAATAGTGATGTAAATTCACAAAAAATTTCAAGTAATTGGCACGAAGCCCAAATATGGCAATAAGAACAATTCATGGTGAAACACAGTAGATCTTTATCAAATACGCGGTAAAATATCAACTAGAATGGATTAAGTCACAATCCCCAATGGTAAATGACCCCGCGTTCGTCATACAACGCGTGTCTCATCTCAAAATAGCAATATGTTGTGCAACCCGGGGTTTCAAATCCTTAGTGCATCATTTAAAATCATTACTCACCTGAAGACGGTCCAATGTCTACTCCTTATGCCCTTGCCTCTCGTATCGACCTCCTCGTGCGTCGAATCTAGCCAAAACCACAACGAATACATAACAATAGGCTAATGGAACATAGCCCAATCGAAAAGACTCGAATAATATCGAAATTCACAAAATTTGCAAAACCCTAGCCCCGGGCCATATCTCGAAAAAATTATGAAAGTCATATTAACGAATTCTTCATCTCGCCACGAGTCCGTACATATAAAATTTACCAAAATCGGAGCTCAAATGGGACATCAATCCTAATTTTAAACTCAAGAATCCAAGCCCTAGTTCTTCACAATTTAACCAATTTTCATGAATTTAAGTGTTTATTATTCAATAAAATGATGTATTAAATTCATAAATCTTACCTCCAATCGTTCTTAGTTGAACTCCCTCCAATCCCCATCCAAAAGCTCTCCAAATTGAGTAAAAATGGTGGAAAAATGATAGGTTTCGTGACTGAAATGTTCTTTTAACATTTTGTCCGGTACTGTAGTTACCACTATGCGATCGCATTAGAACATTGCGATAGCATAGAAAAAATTCCTGAGGCACTGTAGCTAACACTATGCTATCACATTAGAGCATTGCGATAGCATAGAACAAGATCCTGGGGCACTGTAGCTAGCTATGCTATCGCATTAAAGCATTGCGATAACATAACACAAAATCAAGGGCACTGTTGCGATAGCATAGAACAAAATTGCTGGTACTGTAGCTAATACTATACGATAGCATAGAACAAAATAGTTGGGCACAGACTGCTGCATTTCTGCAGCATTTTCCAACTTCAAAAATTTCCGTTAGCCATCCGAAATCACCCCGAGGCCCTCGATACCTCAACCAAAAGCACAGATATGTTCTAGTACTTCATTCAAACTTGCTCAAGCCATAAAAACATTATTGTTAACATCAAAGTCGTCATGTTTTCATCAAATCAAGCTTAAGTTAAACTATAACTTTCAAATTTCTCATTCAATCAAAAACCCGACCTAAACACCTCAGAATCAATTGAAATTTTGCACGCAAGTCCAAAGTCACCTAATGAAACTATTGAAATTATCGGAATTCCATTCCGACTTCCGATCAAAATTTCACCTATTAACCGGAATTCGCCAAAATTCTAACTTTGCCAATTCAAGCTTAAATTCTACACCAGTCATCACAAAAATATTCCGGACACACTCCTGAGTCCCAAATCACCCAACGAAGCTATCCGAACCATAAAATTACATTTCGAGCCTGATATCAAAATTTCCACTTCCGGTCTTCTCAAAAACCTTCAATTTTCTATCTTTAGCCAAACGACTCCAAAATGACCTACGGACCTCCGAATTCACTTCCGATCGCGCTCCCAAATGCTGAATCACCATACGGATTCAATCCCAGTCTCGGACCCCAAAATGAACATCAATAATACTGAAATACATTTTAAGCCAAACTGATGCAATTTCTTCTAAAATGCTATCTTCCATAATAGGCGCCAAAACGCTCTCGGGTTATCCAAAACCCGATTCGGTCATACGCCCAAGTCCGAAATCATCATACGAACCTGTTAGAACCTTTGGATCCCAATTCCGAGCTCCTTTACTCAAAATTCCAATCTTAGTTCATTTCTTTAGTTTTAAGCTTCTGAATTGAGAATATTCATTTAGATTTGGCTCCAAATTTTCCTGAATTTTATTTCTGATCATACACACAAGTCAATATACATGAGTTGGACCTGTTCATGGCCTTAAATTGCTGAATGACGCGCGGAGCTCAAAACGACCGGTCGGGTCATTACAAAAACTATGGAAGGAGGCTAAGGATCCATTATTAAGTAAAGAAGATATCATGAAGAACGTTCCGGATGGCATACCGATGGACCAATGGGCACTATTGTTACTTATCTCATGGAAGATGAGACAAAGGTACTTTATTTTGCTATTTCTACTTCTCCTTCTTCTGCTACCACTAATTCTGCTTCTTCTTTTGCTTGTGCTTCCTTTGCTATTGTTGCCTTTAGATAACAACTAGACAAACCCATGTGGCACTCATAATTTGCTAAGGATGATATTCATAATCAACACCATTTTTGTAACACAGAGATTTCTGATATAAAGAGACCAAGAGAGTAGTTATGTTCTTTAACTTTTCTTGTGTCACCCAACTCTGTATGCTAAGGAAGAGGCTCTGTATCTGAAGGATGGTCCTCACTGTCATTGACTACCAAGTACCTCTCTCCCAGCTATTTTGACATTCCAATTTATTCTCTTACCAAATCCTTGTCCTTGAAATATTGCTTTATTACTGTACCACCAAAGGTAGGGCTTGGTTTATTACTCTTTACAGTTTACTTATTGAAGAGGGAAAATTCCAGCAGGTTTAGTACTATATACTTCTGTTCAGTTGCTGTAAAAACAGATGATCAACCCCTTATATTAATTCTCTGTTGGTTGGCTGCAGTTGTGCTTAAACTTGTTTTATACTTGACTTATTATTGTGTCTGAATTTTCCTGCCTATTTTAATGTAAAATTCTTGTCATTTCCAAGTTCCAAGCACCTTCATATTGCTCAGTTTATGCTTCTTCAATTTTTGTAGGAAAGAATTGAAGAAATTCGAAGTGAAAGAGGAGAAAGTCTTGCTGAACCTTCACCAAATGATGCTCTTGGCATAATATTCGGTCCCGAGCACCCTGGACGTGTTCGAGGTTTAGGCTTGGGTGTAGTTCCAACTGTAGCATTTAAACAGACATCTGCGAGATACTGTCGTGGTTATGTGGGTTCATCTAGCACTACCGCTCCAACTCCGGCGTGGCAGCAAGAGATGACATATGTGAAATCAAATTAAATGCACTAATTAGCTTACATGAAAGGAACATAGGGAACATCCCGAGGAGTTTGCTCACTTATTTCCCACTCCTCCACAGGTATAAGTTCTCTTGATACAGTAAAATTGTAGTTACTTTCTTTTCTTATAGTTCTTTTTAACTTTTAGATAACCATATGCTAAAGAAACTTGAATCTATCTCTGATACAAGAAGTTATCATTCCCTTCAGAGTAGAACCAAGACTACTGAATAGGTTGTAGCGACCAATCTAATTTGTCCTGAACTTATCATAATGTGAAAAAAATGGAGGCGCAATTCTTAGCAACACCACTGGCACCCTTTCCTTTCTTTCTCTGGAGTTTCTTAATTCAAATCTCAAGTTCCTTACCCTCCAAGATGTATCCATCGGCATAACCAGACTGTCCAGGTCGTGATGAGATTGCAACCAATAGACGCCCACGAGCAAATTGCTTCTCAATATGTGGGTCAATATTTCTATCTTGTTTCCGCTTTTGCAACAGGATAGTGCTCTTTTGCGATCTTGGTTTTCTACTTCTCCAATAGTGCTCTTTTCTGGAATGTGCTTCTGATTAGTGTTTCTCTGATATAAGATAAAGCCTTCTTAAGGATTAATGGGTTGCTTTTCAATTAGGATAAATAACTTATTTTCCTTGCATCTGAGTATACAGGCTCTCTTGCAACAGCATTTCACAGGGGCAATCACAGTGGTGTATTGCCACTGAGTTATACAAGTCTCTTATCTTTTCAATTTATGCAAGAAACACATTGATAACATTTAGTATATTTTTTGTATTTTCCTGCTTGTTTAGCGGTGAGCAAATAGACCAGTTACTTGCTGCATACAAGAAATCTTCAAAGTAGTGGTCGTCAACATTGGATAAGTTATCCCAAGGAGCAGCCTCTAGTCCTATATGACCCTATCTATTTACTACCTTATTTTTCCCAGAGAAAAAAGATAAATGGTGTCAAATACCAAATATCTCTTTCTTCTTTGGATTTTGTAACATTTCAGAGAGGATAAGATGTAGAAACCACAGTATAATTTGTTAGCTTTCCCGGTTTTGCAATCCGCATTGAGGTTTGACTTAAACTTTGTGTCTAGTTGTGCATCCTTTTGAAAATGTTGGTTTATGTTTAGGCAACAATGACATGCTGAAAGTTTTGGTTTATGTTTAGTCAACAATGGCATGCCAATTGGAAGAATTGGTGGAAAGAATTGGTGTGGATGCTAGGAGGAAGCTTCCTCCTTTGATATCACCCATGACATCAAGAGAAGGTAGTTTGATGTCACCAATGACATCAAGAGGAGGTATTTACCTCTATAAATAGATGCACTCCTTCACTTGTAGAAATCATCGCAAAAACAATACAATACATTGTAGTGATTAGAGAGTTAAGAGAGAAATTCTCTTAAGTGTAATTGGAAAATCTCCCCTTCCTTTATTAATATTAAAAGGGCAATTGTTCTCTGGTGGACGTAGGATTATTTTGATCCGAACCACGTTAAATCTTGTGTTCTTTATTTTACGTTTTCGCTAACAATTGGTATCAGAGCGACATGATTCTTTAACGATCCAAGGAGGAAGAACAAGCAAAGATGAGTTCCATGAAGTTTGAAATTGATAGATTTAATGGACGCAACAACTTAAATATCTAGAAGATCCAGATGATGGAGTTGCTGCGGAGGGAAGGTTCAATCCATACTATTGATGGAAGTATCCTACAGATATAGAAGCTCCCGACAAGGAGAAGATTGAAGGGGATGCATTGAGTGCAATCCAACTATCCCTTGCACCTAACGTGCTCTGTGAAGTGAGTACAAGTACCGAAGAGACGGCCAAACAGTTATGGGAAAAGCTAGAAGGACTATACCAAGACCGATCAGTGACAACAAGAATGTTATTACAACGACGTCTTCACACATTTAAGATGGGGTCAGGTACTTCGTTACAAGATTATTTAGATGCGTTTAATAAACTTGTCATGGACTTACATATTGCAGGAATTAAAAGGGAAGAGGAGACGCTTGCATGTGCTTTGCTATTTTCATTGACTTCAGGATATCGTGATATTGAGAATTCAATGATGTATAGCAAGGAGCCTATCAAGCTTGAGCAAGTGCGACATGCACTTAACTCTAGTGATGTGCGGAGGCACATTGAAGGAGATAGAGATGACCAGGCAAGTGGGCTCTTTGTGAGAGGCCGGACTAGACAGCAGGGAAATAGCAAATCAAAGCACATCTCGTGTGAACAAGAAGAATACAGAATGTTGGGGTTGTGGAAAGAAGGGGCACTTTGAACGAGATTGCCCAATGTCAAAGTCCAAGGAAAAGGTGAGTGCATCTACAGTTGAACAGGTACATGATTTTGATAATGATTATGTACTAACAACATCGTGTAATAATAATAGTAGTTATGCAAACAAATGGGTGTTAGACTCTGCTTGTACTCTACATATGACGTTCCGAAAAGACTGGTTTAGCAACTACGAGAAAAGTGGAGGAACCGTAGTGATGGGCAATAATGCAACTTGTGCAATAGTTTGCATTAGCCTAGTTTGGTTTCGCTGCCATGATGGAGTCATGAGGACTATTACACAAGTCCGTCATGTTCCTGATCTGAAGAAGAATTTGATCTCCTTGGGTACTCTGGATGAACAAGGCTACAGGTACATGAGCGAAGCAGGAACTATGAAGATGACTAAAGGTTCTTTAGTCACGCTGAAAGGCAAGCTGGAGAACGACCTTTACACATTGGCCGGAAGCACCATTGTTGCCTCTACAAATGCATCTATAGTGCAATTATCTAATGATGATAAGGCAAGACTATGGCACATGAGACTGGGTCATATGAGCGCACGTGGACTGGAGATATTGAGCAGTCGTAACCTTTTGGAAGGTTAGAAGATCAACACACTTGACTTCTGTGAGCACTGCGTTCTAGGGAAGTAGAAGAAGGTCAGCTTTAGCACTGGCAAACACAAGATAAGAGGAGTGCTAGACTACATCCATTCAGATTTATGGGGTCCTTCTAAGCTCCCATCGAAGGGCGGAAAGAGGTATCTTCTCACTTTTATTGATGATTTCTCATGAAAGATTTGGGTGTATTTTTTGAAGGCAAAAAGTGATGATTTTGAAGCATTTAAAGAGTGGAAGATTTTGGTTGAAAATCAAATGGAGTGGAAAATCAAGTATCTTCGCACAGACAATTGCTTGGAGTTTTGCAATGAAGAGTTTAATGATTTATGCAAGGTTTGTGGGATCTCAAGACATAGGACTGTCAGGCATACCCCACAGCAGAATGGAGTTGCCGAGAGAATGAACAGAACTCTTCTTGAAAAGGCTCGTTGTATGCTCCTACAAGCCAAAATGTCCAAAGTAATTTGGGCCGAAGTAGTTCACATTGCTGATCATATTGTCAATCGATGTCTAGCATCAGCAATTGACATTAAGACTCGGAATGAGGTATGGTCAGGTGAACCCTCTAACGATTCATATTTACGAGTATTTGGGTGTCCAGCTTGTTATCACGTTAATTAAGGAAAGCTTGAACCAAGGGCTAAAAAGGCCATATTCGTTTATGTGGATGAAGTAAAAGGGTACAAACTTTGGTGTTTGTCTTTACTCAAATTTAAAGTTAGTAGAGATGTCACCTTCGATGAATCCTCTATACTTGATCCCCGTAAAGTTTCCATGGAGTTTTCAGGAAGCAAGAACGACGAGCAGGTGGAGCTTCCAGTGGATCTTGCCAAGGAAAAGGATCAAGAGATTCAGGTTAAAGATGAGTCAGAAGATGTAGGCCATGAAGAACTTGTTGTCAATGAACCATACACAATTGAGAAGGGGAGGGAGAAAAGGCAGACACGAGAACCGGAACGCCTTATAAATCAAGAAAACTTGATTGCATATGCGTTCTTAGCTGCACAAGAAGAGATTAAGGATCTGGAGCCCTCCTCATATATTGAAGCAACTTCTTGCAAGGATGTTGCACAATGGCAGTTAGCCATGGCTGAAGAGATGGAGTCTCTTCACAAGAATCATAAATAGTTCTTAGTGAAAAGACAAAAGGGGTGATTGGTTGCAAAAGGTTTCAGCCAAAAGGAGGGAATTGACTACAATGAGATTTTCTCTCCGGTCGTGAAGCATAGCTCAATTCGCGTGCTACTAGCATTTGTTGCACAATTTGACTTGGAGCTTCAACAGCTTGATGTCAAAACTTCTTTCTTACACGATGATCTAGAGAGACAATCTATATGGATCAACCTGAAGGTTTCCTTGCCGAGGCAAAAGAAGATCACGTATGCCAACTAAAGAAGTCTTTGTATAGTTTGAAGCAATCGCCTAGACAGTGTTATAAGAGGTTTGATGCATTCATGACTAAACATGAATTCTCAAGGAGTGCATTTGATAGCTGTGTGTATCACATGAAGATGTGAGGTAGCTCAATGATTTTTTTACTCTTGTATGTTGATGATATGCTTATTGTTGCTAACAACATTACAGAGATAAATGCTTTAAAGAAACTGTTGAGTAAGGATATTGACATGAAGGATTTAGGAACTGCAAAGAAAATCCTTCGTATGGAGATTTCAAGAGAAGACGGTGTTGTACATCTTTCTCAGAAGAGGTATATTGAAAGGTTTCTCGAAAGATTCAATATGCATACATGCAAGCCTGTAAGTACACCATTACCTCTTCATTTTAAACTTTCAGAGTCACAAATGCCTCAGTCCGAGGACGAGGTGGAGCATATGTCAAAGATTCCTTATGCCAGTGCAGTTGGTAGCATTATGTATGCTATGGTATGCAACGTCCAGATATTGCTCAATCTGTAAGTGTGGTAAGTAGATACAAGTCCAACCAAGGAAAGAGGCATTGGGAAGCTGTCAAGTGGATGTTGAGATATCACAAAGAAGTTACTGGTGTTGGTCTTACCTTACGAAAAAATGGTGGAGGTATTTCAATTCTCAGTTATGTGGATTCTGACTATGCAGGAGATCTTGATAGAAGAAGGTCCACAACTGGATACATATTTACCCTTGTTGGCAGTGCTGTAAGTTGGAAGTCGACTCTGCACTCGATTTTCGCTTTTGTCTACGACAGAAGCAGAATACATGGCAGCAGCGGAGGCGGTAAAGGAAGCTATCTGGTTGAATAGTTTAGTAGCAGAAATTGAGTTTGGTTCTGCTGGAATCAACTATTAGATGTGATAGTCAGAGTGCTATTCATCTAATAAAAAAATCAGAGATTTCATGAGCGCACTAAACACATTGATGTCATATTTCATTTTATTCGAGATGTTGATGAGGGAACTATCAAGGTCGTGAAGGTTATCACAGACGATAATGTTGCAGACATGTTGACCAAGATAGTCCAGCTCGCTAAGTTTGCACACTGCAAGAACTTGGCGGGGATGTGCATCAAGTGATGCAACTCCGAAGAGAACAATTTCTAGGTGGAGGTGGTATGTTCAACAATGGTTTGATTCTTCTTGTTTCTTACAACGGGGTTGCCCAGTAAGCTTAGAAGTTTTGGCAAGTGAGTTGTTCACACGCACGCTCGAAACACAAACCAAGGTGGAGATTGAAAATGTTGGTTTATGTTTATTCAACAATGGCATGCTGAAAATGTTGGTTTATGTTTAGTCAACAATGACATGCCAATTGGAAGAATTGGTGGAAAGAGTTGGTGTGGATGCTAGGAGGAAGCTTCATCCTTTGATGTCACCCATGACATCAACAGAAGGTAATTTGATGTCACCAATGAAATCAAGAGGAGGTCTTTACCTCTATAAATAGATGCACTCCTTCACTTGTAGAAATCATCCAAAAAACAATACAATACATTGTAGTGAGTAGAGAGTTAAGAGAGAAATTCTCTTAAGTGTAATTGGGAAATCTCCCCTTCCTTTGTTAATATTAAAAGGGCAATTGTTCTCTGGTGGAAGTAGGATTATTTTAATCCGAACCACGTTAAATTTTTGTGTTATTTATTTTACGTTTCCGCTAACACCTTTACCTTTTATTTTATTTTTCAAGATCCTAAAGATTATACTCGTATGTTCTCTTCCATATTTTCTCTTCCAAAGGCTAAGTGCCTCGCCTTACGCTCTGCCTTTCTAGCAGTGGAAAGAAATAAATTTCTTTACTGATGTTCAAGATTTAACATACATGTATAAAAAGTAATTTTTGACCTATATATAAAATATAATTTTCAATATACATCGTATAATTTTTCGATAAGGGGCGTTCAATTGACCACTGTTTACTGTATGCGGCTATGTCACTGCCTTTTGGTGTTATATGATTAAATCCTCAAAGCAGTCCTCTCGCTATTTTCTCCTGTACGGTATAGAACTAATTCTTTCTATTAATTAGAGAGGGATGGTACTATGTCCTTCATATGGATTCCAGTACCTCTTTGTTCCCCTTTGGATGATTACTATTCAACAGTGTACTTGGAAATCTTCAGATGTATTAATACATGGCCATCTTCTGTAAGGCATAGCAGTCAAGTTAAGGAATTAGGTGTAACATTTCCATCTTTGTACCATTTTTTCCTTTGGTTCAGTAAATAATTGATGAAACCGTCCAAGATTGCAATATTCCCATCCAAGTTGTGGCTAAAGAATACTATTATATTTTACTTACGAGTGATAAAATTTTAGTTATTTGCTTATTGATTGTATTTTTCTTCCTTTTTTCAGGCACCAAATTTAGGATGTGATGCACCATTAACAGTTGAACCAAGAATATCTTTAGATTAAAGTAACAATGATGATGTGAATTAGTGATAATTTTATACGATCAACTATGGATCTTTTGGAAACACAATTTGAAGCACTAATATTTGGATGATGTAATTTTGGTATAATTGTGTAAGCGTGAATTTGTGTTATTTTGTTGGATCAACTATGAATCTTTTGGATATTATTGTTGAAATACACTTTGAAACATTAATATTTGGATGATGTAATTTTGGTACACTACTTTTGTTTTATATAATGAATATTTTTCTTATTTAATCTTTATATTAGGTTTAATTGATTATGAAGAGCTATAGAAGTTTCAAAGCATAGCATTCAATAAATAGAACTCTAAATGTGAAAAAATAGGATTGTATATAGCAGAAAATAAAACTAATTATGGCGGTTTATAACCGCCTTAATATGCAAAATTAAAATCCATATTACAATTGTTAAAATACGATGGTTTTCACATGTACTTACAGCGGTTTGCCTGTAAATGCCATTATATAATTTTAGCGGACGAGATTGTGGCGCTTTTTAAATCCGCCGTTAATGCTTATTATGGCGGTTTGAAACCGCCAGTATATGTTAAAATAACCGCCGTAATAACCACGTTTTCTTGTAGTGTTTATGTGACCCAAATTCAAATCTCAACAAATTCGAAGTGTGTCGATAACCACTGGTACATTAATTGTGACGTGGTCCGAGGCGCATTTTTGCGACGTTGCAATTCTTTTAAAATAATAATAAAAGCGGTTTACGAATAAAAGGCACATAAGCTAGCATGTAACAAATCAGATAATTAAGCCAGATATGACAGTTGAGCAACCGTGCTAGAACCACGGAACTCAGGAATGCGTAACACCTTCTCCCGGGTTAATAGAATTCTTTATCCGGATTTATGGTGTGCAAACTGTAATATAGAGTCAATCTTTTCCTTGATTTGGGATTCAACTGATGACTTGGGACACCATAAATCTCCAAAGTAGCGACTCCGAATTAAATAAACTAATCCCGTTTCGATTGTCCTTTAATTGAAAAAACTACATCTGTGCCCCTGCGTGCATTGGCAAAAAGAAGGTGTGACAATACCTATGATGATAGAATCGGAGGCAACAACCTCGGTACAGGAAGGAATGGCATAGTATCTGGACTGGACTCCCCCTCTAGAGCGACCTCTACCTCCCCGACTTCCACCTCTAGATGTCTGAGCAGGTAGGGTGGCAACTGGAGCTGTAACCATAGCCTGAGAACTCTGTGGGGCACGTTAAGGCTGAGAAGTCTGTGAAGGTGCACCCCTCCCAATTCTAGGGAAATACTTGACCATATGGCGTGCGTCACCACAATCAAAACAAGTTATGGGAGGACATGGCGGTTGTTATTGGCTTGGGCCATGTCCGCTGGACTAACCTCTAAAAGCAACCCGCGCAGGAGGCGCGCTAGAAATCGAAGGTGCATTATAAGTCTCCTGAGGCCTAGGAGGAGCTGGAATACCACTGGCTGCAAGAAGAGCTGAATGAACAGGGCGGCTCATATAACCCCTGCAATGACGACCTGCAGCTGGGGCACGAGCACCAGAGTAATGGCCCGACTCTCAGACCTCTTGGCCTCCCTCTTCCCTCTCTCCCTAGCATGCATAACATCAATCCTCCTGCAATGCTCACTGCCTGCTGATAAGAAATATACATCTCCAACTCATGAGCCGTGCTAGACCTAATGCTAGGAATAATCCCCTCAATAAACTGGCGAACCCTCTCGCGAACAGTAGAGACCAAGGCTGAGGCATGCCTAGCCAAGCAAGTGTAATGGATAGCATACTCCGAGACAGTCATAGCACCCTGGCGCAAATGCTCAAGCTCTACGTGCCATGCGTCCCCGAGGCTCTGAGGAACAAAATCTCTCAGGAACATATCTGAAAACTAGGTCCAAGTCAGCGAAGCAGCCTTGTCCGAACTATCTAGCTCATAGGTGCGCTACCACTCATAGGCGGCTCCTCGAAGCTGGAAAGCAGTGAAAGAAACCCTACTCAATCCTAATATACCCATAGTACGGAGGACACAATGGCACTCCTCCAAAAATACCAAGGCATCATATGATGATAACCCACTGAACACTGGAGGATCATACTTCTTGAACCTCTCAAGTCTTTGCTGCTCATCCTCTGAAGTCGCTGCGCTATCCTTGGGCTGAACTGGCACTGTAAACGGTACAAGAATAATCTCTAAGACCTGATCAACATGCACTCGCTGCTCACGAGTGAAGGCGGCGGGAGTCTGTGCTCTTCCCCCCGCCAGAGATGTGCCTGCATCAAGGTGAAACAACCCTGCCTGAGCCAAAGTAGTGTACATGCTCATGAACTGCCCAAGAGTCTCCTGAAGTGCTAGAGTAGTAGTAGCAATAGGCGTGTCAGGTGCCTGGACTTCGGTTGGAACTGCTGGTGGTACCTCGGTGGCAGCTCGCGTAGGTGCTCTGCCTGCACTACATGCGCGTCCTCAGCCTCTACCCAGGCCTCGACCTCTGAAAGCTGAAGTAGGTGGCGCGGGTGCCTGATCAGCTTGGGTAACGCGTGTCCTCACCATATGTGAGAGAATAGAAAACAGATGCTTAGAATTGTGATGTCAAAATATCGCACGACAATAAAATCAAATTAAGTGGAATTTTCCTAACAATTACATAGCCTCTCGTAGATAAGTACAGATGTCTCTGTATTGATCAGCGAGACTCTAATAAATTGGCTTGTGATTCATGACTCCTATGAATCTAGAGCTTTGATACAAACTTGTCACGACCCATGTTCGCATCCGTGAGCCATCGTGACAACACCTAGTCCCTATGAATAGGTAAGCCTAATAATGATGAAAATAAACCAATTTACGGAAGAAAACAAATAAAAACTAAGATAGTGAATAAAAATAGTGTTTAATAGTGCCGCTCGACATACACAATATCAACTCTAAAAAAAAGTAATGCTTTTCCCAAAATTCGGAATCTCATAAAATCACAAGCTAAGGATATTACATAGTGTTCTAACTCAAGAATGTCTAGAACAAAGTAAATACAGAAGGGCTGTAACTACATGAGAGAATGGAGACTCCTCGGTCTGCGGATGCGGCAGATATACCTCGAAGTCTCCGAAGGGTCACCTCGCCTCAAGGTTGGTAAGTTGAGTCGAAGTACCTGGATCTGCACATGAAAACATGCACAGAAAGGGCATGAGTATACCACAGTGATACTCAGTAAATTCCAAGCCTAACCTCGGTCGGGTAGTGACGAGGAAGGTCAGGGCCCTACTAAGGTTAAATAAAATATAAAATTCAACAGTGTAGAACAGAACAATATAAATAAGTACAACAGTAAAAGTAACACAGGATATGAAGGATAGCAATAACTATTATACAGGCAAAGTAAACACAGAAGGAAATACAGCTCAGCACCAAATAAATACAATCGGGGATTTTCCAGGATACCGTCCTGTAGTCCCAATATGCATATCCAATAGATCTTCCGGGATATCGTACCATAGTCCAACTCATAGTGCGCAGGGATCTACCGGAATCTCATTCCGTAGTCTCAAATGTAAATATCCAAGATTGTGGGAATCTACCGGGTGCAGTCCTGTAGTTCCATATAACTGTGCAGGGGTATCTAACGGAATCCCACATCCATAGTCCCAAATGTAATCCGACAAGGGGGAGCTACCGGAATCCCACATCCATAGTCCCAATGTAAATACACAACAACAACAGGAAAATATTCAGAGATGTCAAATTTCATTTTAAGGCAAACAAGTAATTTTAGCCTAGCATGTTGCACAAAAATTCAGGTAAAAATAGTTTGAGAAAATAATTCAATTAAATCACTTAGACATGCTTTCCTAAGCTAACAATAGGCTTAATAGTGCAAGTAATAAAACGGGAACGGAAACATACTAGTAATTACTTAATGAAAATCAGATTTCCAATAATTAGCACAAGTATGCACTCGTGACCTCACGTATAAGGCATTTCAATGATTAATAATACCAAATCCTAAGGGGAAGGTACCCCCACAAGGTTAGGCAAGATACTTACCTCGAACCAGCTCAAAATCAACTTGAAACTATGTCTTTGCCTCGAGTACTCGACTCTATATGGCCCAAATCTGTTCATTTCAATTGCATAATGTATATAACACTTCAAGTAACTGATTCTACAATTAAATTCTAAGCCGATACATGAAATAAGATAAAATGATCAAAATGTCCCTTGGGCCCACGTCTCGGAATCAAGTGAAATTTACATTTTCTGAAACCTCGTACTCTCACAATTTTATACATAACAAGAATACAATTGAAGTTCAATTGACCCCTCAAATACCCATGTTAAGGCCTCTTAATCTCCAGCCCTAATTATCCATTTCCCCAAACTTTTCACCACTTGTTAGGTCTTTATTCACATATAAATGAGTTATCAAGTTAAAAATGTTACCTCCAAGTGATTCCCCTTTGGGTTGCTAAAAAATTACCCTCAAAAGCATCAATCCCGTTCAAAAATGGTGGAAAAATGAACAAGGGTCGCGGATGGTCTATTTAAATACTGCCCAGATTTAACCATATGCGATTGCAGAAATACCTATGCGATTGCATATGACAACTTCATCAAGAAATGCGATCGCAACCAGCTCTATGCGATCGCATAGAGCAAATTCCATCACCCTACTGCCACACCAAGTCCTTCTACGCGAATGCAATGACCATCCAGCTCAACCTATGTGATCGCATCCCTTCCTATGAAATCGCAATTCACAAACATTTGACCTTAACTTACCCTTCGTGATCGCGGATAGACTCATGCGATCATAATGAATAACCACTGCTGCAAAAATACCAGAAAACCAGCAACCTCTCAAATATGAAAAGTGCCCGTTTGAACATATGAAGTACAGCTGGCCCCCCGAAACCTCAACTAAACCTACCATCATATACCATAACATCAATAAAACTTTTTACAACCTTCGAAATTCTCAAAACAACATCAAAACACCAATTTAGCATCGGAATCAAGCCTAAGAACTTCAAAAACTCTAAAAATACGCTTTTAATCAAAAAGTCTACCAAACCTCGCCCGAATGACATGAAAATTTTCACACAATCACATTCAACACTATGGAGCTACTCCAACTTCTAATTCCATTTAGAACCTCGGATTAGAATCTCATTATCGAACTGAAAACTTCAAAAATTCAATTTTCGACATTTTAAGCCTAAATTAGCTACGAACCTCCAAAACACAATCCAAACATGCTCCTAAACCCTAAATCACCCAACAGAGCTAACAAAACCATCAGAATTCCTTTTTGATGTCGTCTTCACACTATTCCAACTTTGGTTAAATTTCCAAAACTTAAGCTCTCATTTAGGGACTAAGGGTAATTCTCCGAAATTCCAAATAAACCTTCCCGATAACTCACACTAGCAGAAACAAACACGGGAAAGTGAGCTAATAGTGAATCGAGGCATTAATTCTTAATACAACTGGACAGATCATCATAGTTGTGGCAGCGGGCATATATTGACGTACGAAGCACCGCTCATTGGTTACCAGTCAACAAACCCTTTCATCCATTGAGAGTAATAGGTGAGGGTAGTGCAGTAAAGAGTAAGAAGAGGAAAATCACCACTATTTTCGGACCAGCGTCCTCCTCACATGCAGTACTGGCTGAGGGAGCATTTGGGATAATGAACTCGCAGCTTGTCTCCATCCGTGACTTAGTGTGACAGCTTTGTAGTGGAACCTCACACTCTCAAACTATGCCCAAGTATTTAACAAGGGAATAAATGAAGACCTATCTGAATTCCTAGAATAATGCAGTCAGTCTCATGAGAAGTTGACAGCTTCTGTTAGCAAGCTCAAATGCAACCTATAGCAATGGTCAAGGCACATGTAAATCTTCAGATAGAGAGAAAAAGAGAAATAAGAAGAAGGGTAAGTTCATGATAAAGATGTGTAGAGGTGTTAAGGCCATCTTCAAATGGGGGCATACGAACAGGAAGATACCGGTCGAGGACAAAGATGATAGTGAAGAGTATTCCTTCTTGTCGAATGTTGTTGATGCTGATACTGATGATACAATTGATGATAAGGGCGAGAGCACTACATGGAAATGATGAGACTTTTCCCATAGTCTACTGGTCTGATGCAGACCTCAGGAAGACCCTCAAACTACTCTTATTTTATTCTGATACTATGCAGTGAGGACACTACAATATTTGCACATTTATGCTTAACTTGTTTCCTTTCCGGGCATAAGCTTTTGTATGGATATTGTGTATCCTTGTTGGGCTTGTTTTACTATTATTTAATGTGATTTTTCAAAATGTAGTTTATGATTGGTTGATATAATTGCGAATTAGTCGCTTCTTTTACTCTTTTATATTTTTATTTATTTATTTTCTTTAGTAGTTTTTAGTTTATGTTATTTTTATTCCTTTAGTATTAGTTGCTTTTGTTATTTTATATTCTTTAGTAGTGCTTAGTTATTTTATTTTCATTCATTTAGTACTTATTTTATTTTCTTTAGTAGTTTTTAGTTTATATTATTTTTATCTCTTACTAGTAATATACTTTTCAATAGATCTCCATGGGTTTTCTTTATGCTATGGTTCTTTTTCGAGAAATATTTTTGTGTTGAACTGGGTGACATTTCTCTATGATGGATGGCATGATAAATTTCTTAAGTGATTAATCTTTGTTTAGTTTTTTATTTTTTAGGTAAATATTTTTTTAGTTAGTTTAGTAGCTAGTCGTGAATAAATTGGTATCTCCTTGGGTTTTCTTTATGCTACGATTCTTTCCCGAGGAATATTTTTGTGTTGAACCGAGTGACTTTTCCTTATGATAAATGGCATGAAAACTTTCTTAGGGGATTAGTATTGATTAGTTTTTTCTTTTTTTTTTACGTAAATATCTTTTTAGTTAGTTTAGTAGCTGGTAGTGAATAAATCGATCATCGGGTGTAATCTTTTATCCATAAAAATCAATGTGTGGCTTGTTTGGTACCAACATGATTTAAAATTTAGCATATGACGTCTTGATCTTTAAATAAAAAATGATTGAAGTTAAAATCAATGTTGTGACTTTTAGGTTCTATTTTTGGCTATTTGACTCATTCAATAGTCTTTTAGGCTATATAGGCTATATGTACTTTTCTTTGGGTTCATTGGTTTTAACTGGATTTGGATTCGTATTTCACTCGAGTTCTTATGTGCCATATGGTGTGAGATTTATTGTGAGTTCTTTTGTATTATTTGTAGTCTAGAACTTGCCCAAGATATTCTTCAAGGTGAAATTCTAGACTAATTTGGTTTGAAAAATGATATTAGACCTCCTTTAGACCGTTGTTATGCCTTGAAATTTCCTAACCTTGTATATTTTCCCTACTCCATTCCTTTTGAGCTTTTAAATTTTTTCTTTGGCAACCATGTTACAAGTTTTAATCTTTCATTCTTTACTGATCTATATTTTGGCATCCAACCTTCCTAAGTACTTTGAAAGTGTAGACATAGGCTAAAAGCCTAAGTTTGGGGGTGGAGGTTGAAAAAGTTATGATATAAAAGTTGCTTAAAAGGTGGAAGATAATATATATATATATATATATATATATATATATATATATATATATAACCTTACTTAATTTTTGAATAAAAAATGAGTAAGAAAGAAGAAAATAAAAGAAAAATAAGAAATTGTGAATAAATAGAAGACTAGGTGATGAAATGAAAAATGAAGAAAGGGTAGAAAAGTTCTTGAAGGAAGTGTAATTTGATTGTTAAAAAATTATAGTGCATAGGGAGGTTTTGAGTCATTCTAACCTTAATTGTGCCCTGCCTTAACCAAAAGCTCAAACTACAACTCTTTATGTCTTAATTGATTTTGAACAAAGTTTGTCTACATTAGTGGAGAAGTACACGAAGAGCAAGCATATGGTACTACTCATGTGAATTTGAACATCTTTGTGAGAGAGACTTAATTCTTTCCATTTGATATCCCATTTATGTTTTGAACTGCAAGTTATTGTCGCACCTCTTTTTTACCCGCGCCCGCAAAGGGCGCAGAGGAGTTTTTCCAATTAAAGGAAAATCGAAACGAGATTTGTTTACTTAATTCAGAGTCTCCACTTGGGAGATTTATGGTGTCCCAAGTCACCGGTTTAATCCCGATTCGAGGAAAAAATGACTCTATTAACAGTGCGCGAACCAGAAATCCGGATAAGGAATTATGTTAACCTTGGAGAAGGTGTTAGGCACTCCCAAGTTCCGTGGCTCTAGCACGGTCGCTCAACTGTTATATTTGGATTAATTATCTTTATTTTATACAAATGTGAACTTATGTGCAAATTTTAACTCTTTACCGCTTTTATTATTATTGTTATTATTTTACAGAGAATTGCAACGTTGTGAAAATGTATCTCTAACCACGTCATAATCAATGTACCCGTGGTCATCGACACATTTCGACTCCGTTAAGATTTGGATTTTGGTCACATCAATGTACACTCGTGTTTAAGAAAGTAAATTATTAAAGATCCAAAAGCGACTATCATATATTTATTTCGGAGAAGGCCGTGAAATATTGCTAAACGGCTCTTCCGAAGTCTGATTAATTATTAACCATTTATTGAGAGACCCGCAACTAGTACGTTTTATTAGGCGAGTCTCATCTTTTTTATTTTAAAAGGATAATCCTAAAGTGACTATATTTTTCTATTTTAAGTTCGCCTCTAAAATAAAAGATAAAAATCCTAGTTAATTACATGCTTGAAAAGGCCATCATTTATTAGTTACTAGCTTACGACAAATGTTAACTAAAAGGAATATTACTAAAATTAAAATTATAAATAAAATATGGAATAGACAAATAATATATTGGAAAGAAACTAATTTTCCTATAACTATTTCAAACCCATATTGTTTGATGAATTGAACCGTTGGAATTATTTATTTACAACTATTTGAAGCTATTTTGCTACTAGTTGGAAACACATTAACTACATTATATTTCATAACTAGTAATCACAAACTAAGATTACTTACAAAGGATATTCACATGTTTGTAGAGATAGATCCAACAGTCCAATCTATACACTTATCAATCAGTTACAGGTAATTTTTTTTACTCAATATCCATTTAAAGATGTAAGGGAATTCAAAAGGAAACTTGACAACATTTCATTCCATATCCAACTTGAGATTTACATCAATACATTATTTTAGAGTGTGTACCTGGATAATGGAAAATAGAAGGAGGAGTAGTCAGCAGTAACGTAGCGAACGACATCAAATCAGCAACAACCCAATAATGGAACAGTAGAAGGAAACCAGTGCAGACCAGAATCCAGTAAATAAACTCCAACAACAACAAATGAAACCCAACTTTAGACTCCAGTAACACTTGAACAACCACCCATAACCAATATGCAAACCAATTAGCAAACGAAATGCAGTACCGACAGCTATAAGATGAACTCAAAAATATAACTTGATAGTTAAAGCTAAATCCTCTTTAGTTTTCAATGAAAAAATCTTAGTTGAATTAACTGACTGCTTAAACTCTCTCAAAAATACTTTTCAATTTTTCAACTCTCAGTTCTTATTGGCCATTCAAGTCCCCTTAATGTCTCTACTCATCTCTATATTTAAACCCAAACTCCTTTTCCTCTTCAGCCCTTCTTTTTCTTTTACAGTTGTAAAAGAAATACTTTTATCATTACCCCTACTCCTTTTTACTTTCGAACTTTATATATTTTTCTACTATGTGAACACTTTTAGCTTTTTATCATTTACCTACTATTTCTTATTTCCAATTAGCAAAACTTACATTTTTCGGATTTCCAACAACTTATTCTTCAAAGATTGTTCTCCAATTAGTATAATAGGCCTATTTTTTCCGAAATAAGCCTACAATACTAACTAGAAAACAACCTGACTTAGACGACTCAGAATTGGTCTTGAACAAATGAACCCTAGATCCGCCGCTTGATGAGCTTAGCTCGAATTCGGACCCAATTAGTTAGGGATTGGGGGAGAGGGTGGTCTGGTGGGTGCTTGGTGTGATTTTTGGACTTGTTAGGTGATTTAGGGTTTTTGCTCGAATCTTCGATTGAAGATTCGAGAAAACTGGGGATGATTCGAAGTTAAGTGGATCGAGATCCGTGTTCGAGGTGGTGTGGAGGTTTAGTGGTGTGGCTATGGTGACCGGCGGTGTTGTTGCCACCGGGTTTCATGTGGTAGGATTTGGTGGCGGCTAGGGTTATCGAGAGAGGGCTTTGGTTGGTCTCTGAGAGGTTAGAGACAAGGGGTAATGTCTAGGGGCGGGTAGTGATTTTAGGTTTTATAGGGTAGTGGCTGATGAATCCTGACTGTTGGATCAATCTTGATCAACGGCCTGGATTACTTCACCAAGAGAAAACGATGCCGTTTGGTCTAACAGGGGGTCCGGTTAGACCGGGTAATGGGTCGGGTACGGGGAACGGGTATGAAAGATATGATCTTGGCCGTTGATCCATTTGAGATCAACGACCCTGCTCAACTGTGATAATATGGCGTCGTTCGGGCACCTCTGAGGAGACAGACCAGTTTATGCCTTGGGCCAGCTCGTTTGGGCTTGTTGTTCTATCAAATTGTCCCAGTTCAACTCTTCTTGTTTTTCTTTCATTTTTCTTTTTATTTCTAATTACCAAAATTTCTAAATTAAGTTGTAAAAATTAAAATTGACTTAAAAAGGCATTAATTAAACCTTAATAATAACTAACACACAAAGTCGAATATTTAGTTAAAAACAAAATCACACAATTGTACACTAATTGACGAAAAAAATAGAACAAATACATACTTTTGTGATTTTCTTTCTTTTAAAATCAAACTAAGGTTTAATTACTTCCAAAATGCATAATTTAATCCTAAATAGGCATACAACATGTATTTTTGTATTTTCTTTAATTAAAACAAAATAAACACTCATAGACATGAATAATTATCCAAAATGTCAAGAAAATTCTCAAAATTGTACACAGATGAAATTTGTTTTATTTTTGATTTCTTTTGGAGTAGTTTTGGTGAAGAAAAAATCACTTGCTCACAGCTTCCCGTCTTTGTCCGAAAACACAAAGAGTTTTCGTGCAAAAGATAAAGTGAGAGGATACGAGCGATTTTTATCCGTTGGAATACTCCGTGTGAAGAATTTTTTTGAAAAGGTTTAACCGAACCTTTGTTTCAAAGGTTTTCTACATATCCCAGGCTAAAAGGGAATCAGGTTAATGTAGTTCGGGAAGTTTTGATAGCTGGAACTACCATGGGACTGCGATTTTGCTGTTACTACTGCTGCTGCATGTTTTTGCCACTGCTTTACCGATCTCCTTATTACACCGTGCTAAAAGAAAAACATGAAGCTAGGCTAGACCATGGATTACAAGATCCTATCTTTCTTCTATTTGTTCTTGCTGCCTTGTTTTCTTGTCGGCTTGTGTTTCTTTCGGTGCTTCTTTCTTCCGAAAACTGATGGGGATGACACTAGCCCTTTTGCTTTTCTGAACGCAAGTTTCATTAGTTTGCTCTGTTCTCTGGGGATAAGGCTTACTTTTTGTTGTAACCTTCTGCCTTCCGGAGGGTTACTGATTTCAAGACATGAAAATGTAAAACATGAAATGTATTCCCTAGTAATACAGGTGGACGCCTAAAACATGAAATGTGTTCCCTGGTTATACAGGTGGGCGCCTAAATTCAAAACATGAAATGTATTCCCTACTTATATAGGTGGACGCCTAAATTCAAAACATGAAATGTATTCCCTAGCTATACAGGTGGGCGCCTAAAGGCAAAAACATGAAATGTATTCCCTAGTTATACAAGTGGGCTCCAAAATTCAAAAACATGAAATGTATTCCCTAGTTATATTGTTGGGCGCCTAAATTTAAAATATGAAATGTATTCCCTAGTTATACAGGTGGACGCCTAAATTCAAAGCATAAAATGTGTTCCCTAGTTATACAAGTGGGCGCCTAATTGCTAAGAAATGAAATGTATTCCCTAGTTATACAGGTGGGCGCCTAATTGCTAAAACATGAAATGTAAAGACTGAAATGATTACCATCTTAGGTGAAAAATTCATCGGACTAAGATTTTTTTATCTTAGGTGAAAAGTTTCAACAAACTAATATTTTAGAAATTATCTTAGGTGAAAAATTCATCAGACTAAGATTTTCATCTTAGGTGAAAGTTTCAACAGACTAAGATTTTTACTTTTACTTAGGTGAAAAATTCATCAGACTAAGATTTTCATCTTAGGTGAAAGTTTCAATAGACTAAGATTTTTAAATTTACCTTAGGTGAAAAATTCATCAGACTAAGATTTTTATCTTAGCTGAAAGTTTTAACAGACTAAGATCTTTACTTGGACTTAGGTGAAAAATTCATCAGACTAAGATTTTCATCTTGGGTGAAAGTTTCAACAGACTAAGATTTTAAAACTTATCTTAGGTAAAAAATTTATCAGACTAAGATTTTTATCTTAGGTGAAAGTTTTAACAGACTAAGATTCTGACTCTAGGAGATAATTCATCAGACTAGGTCCATATTTGTGCGATCTCAGGAGAAATATTCATCAGACTGAGATTTTGACTCTAGGAGATAATTCCTCAGACTAGGTCCATTTTTTGAATCCAGACTTTCTTAATTTTTTTCCAAATTCAGACTTTTTTCTTCCAAAATTAGACTTTTTTTTCAAAATTAGACTTCGTTTCTTTTCAAATTATTCCTTCCTTTATTTTTAAATTAAACACTCCTTTCTTTTTTAAATTATAACTTCTTTGTTTTTAAATTATCGTAGGAGAAAATTCATCAGACTATGAATTTTTAATCTTAGGAGAAAATTCATCAGACTAAGATTTTGATATTAGGAGAAAGTTCATCGGACTAAGATTGTGATCTTAGGAGAAAATTCATCAGACTAAGATTTTGATCTTAGCGGAAAGATCATCGGACAAAGATTGCTATCTTAGGAGTGTAAGAAACACGTTCTCGAACTAACGTGTGTTGATTCATGTAGGTTTTGATAAATGCCAAACATTGAGCCAAGCATCGGTGATGGAACAATAACAGACCAATTACAAGATGAATAGTACGCGTTCAAGAATAGAAGATGCAATCAACTGTTGAGTAGGTCTTAATTTGTAATCTTGACTCAACGACTTATTTCTAATATTGGCTCTCACCTAAAATGATTTTCATAAAATCATGCATCATAAGTTTTTAAAGAAATAAGTTGCATATTTGCCAAAATGATTTTTAGACTCGTTTTGAGAAAATTGGGTTTAACAATCGATTTTCTTGAAGAAACAATCGATTGTCAAGTTCTATACTTAGTTTTTAAAATGATGTCTTGAGACAGAAACTTCATTTGAAATCATTTTTGAAGCAACAATCGATTGTCACTGTTCAACAATCGATTGTCAGATTTTATACTTAGTCTCAAAGTTTTGGACAACTTACAGAATGTTTTCAAAATCTTCAAAAATGAAGAACAATCGATTGTCACTATTTAACAATCGATTGTGATTAGTGATTTTTCCAAACAGACTTTTTCCAACGGCTTATCTATTTATGGTATAATCATTACACAATCTTTTAGTCAAAAAATTGCCAGAAATATTTTGAATATTTGAACAACTATCGATTGTCTAAAGTTAACAATCGATTGTCATTTTTTAGAAATTCAACAGAAATCTTTTTAACCGGATTTTAAGGATCTTGTCTGTTGAAAAAGTGTTCCAACAATCGATTGTCGAAAATCAACAATCGATTGTCAGGCAGATTTTCAGGAGCGTTTTCTGGAACTAAATGCAACGGTCTATTGCTCCATTTTCTCTATAAAACACTCTCTGAAAATCATTTTTAGAAATAACGCTCTACGCTAGAGGGGGGGTGAATAGCGTATTAATAAAATTTGGCGTTTTCTTGCGGAATTTAAACTTTGCAGGAAATAAACAAATGCAGTAAAAATAAATTACACCACGATATATATTGGTTGGCCACACTTTGTGGTTAGTCCAGTCCCCGAGAGACTCTCTCGAGATTTCCACTAACAACCTTGTCAAGCTTAAGGTGCCCAACAAACCTTTACACTTGAGACTTGAATCACACAAATCTCAAACACTTGCTCGGAGGTTCCTCACCTCAAAGACTTCAACTTGCTCGGAGGTTCCTCACCTCAAAGACTTCAACTTGCTCGGAGGTTCCTCACCTCAAAGACTTCAACTTGCTCGGAGGTTCCTCACCTCAAAGACTTCAACTTGCTCGGAGGTTCCTCACCTCAAAGACTTCAACTTGTTAAGCTTCCGGGTGCCTAACGAACCTTTACAACTTGAGAACTTGATACAACACAAGCCTCAACCAACCCGCTTAAGGAAACATATCCCTAAGACTTTACAAGAAGAAATATAACACTCCTTCTTACTACAAGTGTTTAACAAGAACACTCTTTTACTCACTTTACAAGAACTCTCTCAAAGAGTGGATTATGAGTACAAAATATATGGCTCAAGAACACAACAACTCAATCAATAATCTTGGCTCTCAAAAACAATGTAAGATATGAAATTTGAATCACAAGAATGTAATGTATGCTTTTTAATTTTTCTGCAGTGTTGTTGTATTTAAAAATGATTTTCAGAGAGTGTTTTATAGAGAAAATGGAGCAATAGACCGTTGCATTTAGTTCCAGAAAACGCTCCTGAAAATCTGCCTGACAATCGATTGTTGATTTTCGACAATCGATTGTTGGAACACTTTTTCAACAGACAAGATCCTTAAAATCCGGTTAAAAGATTTCTGTTGAATTTCTAAAAAATGACAATCGATTGTTAACTTTAGACAATCGATTGTTGTTCAAATATTCAAATTATTTCTGGCAATTTTTTGACTAAAAGATTGTGTAATGATTATACCATAAATAGATAAGCCGTTGGAAAAAGTCTGTTTGGAAAAATCACTAATCACAATCGATTGTTAAATAGTGACAATCGATTGTTCTTCATTTTTGAAGATTTTGAAAACATTCTGTAAGTTGTCCAAAACTTTGAGACTAAGTATAAAATCTGACAATCGATTGTTGAACAGTGACAATCGATTGTTGCTTCAAAAATGATTTCAAACGAAGTTTCTGTCTCAAGACATCATTTTAAAAACTAAGTATAGAACTTGACAATCGATTGTTCCTTCAAGACAATCGATTGTTAAACCCAATTTTCTCTAAACGAGTTTAAAAATCATTTTGGCAAATATGCAACTTATTTCTTTAAAAACTTATGATGCATGATTTTATGAAAATCATTTTAGGTGAGAGCCAATATTAGAAATAAGTCGTTGAGTCAAGATTACAAATTAAGACCTACTCAACAGTTGATTGCATCTTCTATTCTTGAACGCGTACTATCCATCTTGTACTTGGTCTGTTATTGTTCCATCACCGATGCTTGGCTCAATGTTTGGCATTTATCAAAACCTACATGAATCAACACACGTTAGTTCGAGAACGTGTTTCTTACAATTTCCCCCTTTTTGATAATGGCAAACATGTATCGGGATATGCATAATAATAACAGTTCAAGATAATTCAATATGTATCATAGACATGTTCATGTTTCATAAGATATTTCCCTTAAATGATGATTCCCCCTAAATGTGTGCAGTTATATCAAAGTGCATGGGAAATACATTATGCATGCATAGCCCGTTTATCTTCCCCCTTTTGACATTAAAAAAAAGGGCTAGTTCAACAAACGTCAACATAATCGAATATTGATACGGGATAATCGAGTAGTTGCACTGGAAAGAAAAAAAATTCCCCCTAAATATAAGATTCCCCCTGAATTTATGCAACACATATATTCAAGGACTTTGCATAAATATGAACATGCATATAATATTCAAAGAAGGCATGTAAGTATGCATAAACTCTAGTCTTGCATATAGCCTTTCTTTTCTTCCTTTTGAAAAAAGTATGTACTTCCCCCTTTTTAAAAAATCAAATAATTAATATAATGGAAATAGGAGAGATATTTCAAATGAAAATCAACTTTCATTAAATAGATAAAATATTACATAGGCCACTAAATAAATAAAAATACAAGAAAATATTTAATCCTCGTTATCATCATCTTCGTCCATGTTTTGCGGCGGTGCCTCAAATGGGACAACAGCACCATATTGATAGTTGACATGGTCAAAGTATCCTTGGACATAGCGGGTTAAGTTATCAACTTTTGTCTCAACGCGGGTAAGATGATTTAAAATATCCGAATTTGGATCTTGATTTGGAGGAGGATTTTGAGGAGGATGTGGAGGAGGGTGATTGTCATGATCGCCACCACTGTGAAATGAAGATTCAGAAATTTTCCTAGTGTTTGGTCCGATTTTTAAGTGGACCATTTGCCGTGATAATGCCGGCGGATTCAAGAAAATGCATGACAAGAAGTGCATAAGGAAGATGTTTGTCTTCGGCGAGAGCATCACGCATGTGAAGCTTGATTAATTTACAATAATTTAATCGAGCTCCGGAAGAAATGGCATGCATGAGTTTACAATCTTCTTGGGAGATAGAGGTGTGACTGCTTTTTTCGGGGCTTGAGAACTCGGGTGATGAAATAGAATATCAACCGATAGTTCGGATCCATTCCCGTGATCGTAGGACGACGAGAAGTGAGACGTGGATCATAGTGAGTGAGTCCAATTTGACGAAGAAAAGAGGTTTCATCAAATAAGGTTCCCTCTTGTCCAACATATTGGTGAATGTCTTCACCATCATTTGGAAGTTTGATAATGGCGTTAAGATATTCGTCGGAGACAACTATTTTGACACCATTTACAAAAGTGAGAAGATCGCCATCGTCAGTTGGACGGAGGTTTGAATAAAAGGCCCGAATGAGTGTAGTATTGATGAAATCATATGAAAGGAGAAGGAAGTCAAGAAGTTGACTTTCTCGGAGTAAGTTTACAGCAAGACCATAGTTTTGGAGATATCGCATAGTAGAAACACGAGGAGGATGAATATCACGTTTTTCAAATTTAGTAAGAAAGCGATTTAATTTATTTTCGCTTTTGAAGACCAAAACATCACCATCTTGATATGGATGATATCCGGAGGGAGGAAGAGCAGAGGTGGAAGCACCTTCCCTATTTGAACGGGTTCTTCTCGACATATTGATAGAAGAAAGAAAGCTTGAATTTTGCAAAAAGAGCTTTTTAGAGAGGATTTGAGGCTTTGAGCTTGAATATTTGGTGATGAGAATGAAGACACCATCTCCTATTTACAGAGGGGAGAATAGGAAAAATATGCCTGAAGTTAACTCAAAAACGGTCGAGTTTTGGAATTGACCGTTGAGACAATCGATTGTGTATTTGAGACAATCGATCGTTGAACAGTGTTATGCCAGTTGGATTGACTGATAAAAGCTGATAATCGATTAAAGGAGGTTGCAGGACAGAACGGTAAGAATTTTTGAATTAATACCGTTGGACAATCGATTGTGTGATAGAGACAATCGATTGTGGCAAGTTTGACACTTAGATTCTGAGAATTTGGCTTGAAACAGAATGTTTTTGAAATTTCAGAAAATCACTGACAATCAATTGTGTAATGGGCAAAAATGGTCTAAGTCCTGAAAATTGATTTTGGAAGTATGGTAATCAATTTTGAATATGTTATAATCAATTTTGGAATTATGACAATTGATTATGAATGGAACAACGTCATCAACACATGGTGGAAGATAATGATTCTTCGGATGAAAACGTTTTTATGAAAATAGATTTTCCATCATGAATACATAACACCAATTGTTATAACTACCAATTTAGAAAATCAAAACTCAATACAATTTATGCACTTAATCAATTATGCAATTTATCAAAATAACGTTCATATCAATACTTGTGACATATAATACCAATTCAACTAGCTAAAGGGTAGAGTAAGGAACGATCATACCCGGTTTGTCTTGATGTCATCCTCCATCGTTGACATCTCAATTTGCTAGAAATTGAATTGAATGCTTCATGCGAGCACATTTGCATTTCCAACATTTAATCAAGTGAAGCCATTTCCGATATATATATATATATATATATATATAAACAATTTATCACCATAATAACAATTCAAAAACCAAACAGATATTTGTTAAGAAAATATCATCAATAAAATTTATGCAATCAATTCTTTCAAAGCACAAGTTCCCTCTTAAGTAAGACAAAATGGAATGTAATGACATTCCTCTTACTTGTAACAAATTGCCTAAAACTTTCTTCTTTTGATAAGAAGATTGTATTAAGGCTAATTCCTTTTACCATATTCACAAAAGAATAGGAAGGATATTGAGGAATATAAAATATGACGATTTCTATAAATTTATCAATTATATCAACCAAAAAAAGATACCTATTGTTATTTTGAAAGGCATTTGTCAAAACATATATTGCATGCTGTTTCAAATAGATAGTCAAATCATGAATCAACCATCTTATCACCTGTTTAAGCAAAACACATCAATTCGACATTTTACAGGAAATACCGATTGTTACAAAAGCAATGAAAAATCCATTTGACGGAGAGCATAACAAATGCATCAAATGTTATTTTATTAACAGTGATACACAAGGTTATTTTCAGCAATCCATATTTCAACAAATGTCAAATATTTCAATTAAGCGCATTTGCAATAATGAGAACCAAAACAAAGCATGATTCAAGGAGAATTGATACGGATGGTTAACAAAGACATATCAACACATACAATTGGGCATGATAAAAATGAAAGCCTAGCCTTTAAAAAAAAGAGTTCAAGAACGTTTATGCCTATTTTGAACTGACACGATAATAAATGATAGCTGTCGAGTTCAGAATTCAGAATGGTAACAAATCTTGAGATTTTTACCGATTGACAATCGATTGTTGAAAAGGGACAATCGATTGTTGAACTATTTGACAGTTCCTGAAAAATCTGCAAGAAACAGAAAGTTTTTGAACTCAGAAAAACACGGACAATCGATTGTGGACTAGACCAAAAAGGTTTTAAGTCCTGAAAATCGATTATGAGAGTATGCTAATATAAAAAGCATTTATCAAAACGTATATTAAAACATGATTTAAAACACTTTGCTGTTTGAAAAGACTGTCAAGACATAATTCAACTAAACATGATTTTAGTAGGTACTCATTCAATGCACGAATCAACATTTGTCAAAGCATGGATCAAGCATTTAATAGTTGATACTAGTAATCAAAAATGAATTTTCAGCATGTCAATCAACAAGTATAGTCAACAAGAAATTTCACAAATTGATTCTTACAATTAACGCATGTCAACGTTTTTCAGGGTGAGAATCAAGTTGACAACTTATATGTTAATAACACTAGCTGCCATATATCAACAAATCTGTCAATATTAATAACTTGCACATATTCGGTTTTATCAAAAAGAATAGCTAACCGAAATTCCTCTCGATGCCTTTGGGTGTCGTGCTTGGCGCATCTACTACAATTTTGTAGTCTTCAAGCACACCTGCAAAAATACCTACGGAGAGGTTTTTGGTACCCATATCTTTTTGGGTCCTCTGGGGTTAGGCAAATAATAATTATAACCAAAAGATAAATTTCTATGTTTAGCAAAACACACGGGTGCAATGTGACCTATCCGATTGCAATAATGGCATACTACGTTCGGATTGTGCCAATGCCTAGGTTGCGCCAAATACATTCTAGGTGATCTAGAGTCATTCCTAGAGGCGTTGAGAATCCTAGAGTCATTTCTAGGTTGTCTAACGTAGTTCGTTCTAGGCTTATCAACAATAGTCCTAGTATTGATTCTAGGCGATGTAAAGTGATTAACTCTAGATTCATTATTCCAATTTCTAGAGTTGTATCTAGGTGATCTAAAGGCGTTAGTTTTAGACTTGTTTTCATACATCCTAGCGTAATGTCTAGGTGGTCTAAAGGAATTTGTCCTAGACTCATTTACAGCCCTAGAATTATTTCTAGGTGGAGCAGTAAAATTTCTAATGGGATTTCTGCTTTTATGCCGTTGATTATTCTTCGACGTTTCCTTTTCTTCAATAACCTTAGGGACATCTATACTTCGTGATTCTAAAGTTTTCCTAAGTTCTGCGTTTTCTAACTTCAAAGAATCGCAGGAAGTACAAGTAGAGCATTCATCAACATAAGAAGCTTCATGCATAGTCTTAATGACTTGTCTAAGTTCTACACTATCATTTTGCAAAAACTGATTTTCTTTTACAAGATTCTCGTTATCAAGAGACAGATTTTCAAAATCTTTTTGTTTTAAAGAAAGTTGATTTTTGAAATCTTTTTCTTTCAATAAGAGACGTTCTTCAAAATCCTTTTCTTTTAAAGAGAGATTTTTCTGAAAATCTAATTCTTGCTGGGAAAGTGATTTCTTCAAATCTCTAATCATATTGACAGCATTACCAAATTCACCATACAAATCTTCATATGCATTTTGTAATTCTTCGAACGAGTGAGAATTAGAGATACTTACCTCTTCTTCGTTGTTTCCATCAAATATTGGAGGCATGGTGTAGCAATTGCCTTCACCGATTCCTGCAAAAGAATCATGAGTAGAAGCCATGGATGGTTCTCTCAAACTATTAAGTTTTTCAGAGAGTATGGCTCTGATACCAATTGTTAGAAATAACGCTCTACGCTAGAGGGGGGGTGAATAGCGTATTAATAAAATTTGGCGTTTTCTTGCGGAATTTAAACTTTGCAGGAAATAAACAAATGCAGTAAAAATAAATTACACCACGATATATACTGGTTGGCCACACTTTGTGGTTAGTCCAGTCCCCGAGAGACTCTCTCGAGATTTCCACTAACAACCTTGTCAAGCTTAAGGTGCCCAACAAACCTTTACACTTGAGACTTGAATCACACAAATCTCAAACACTTGCTCGGAGGTTCCTCACCTCAAAGACTTCAACTTGCTCGGAGGTTCCTCACCTCAAAGACTTCAACTTGCTCGGAGGTTCCTCACCTCAAAGACTTCAACTTGCTCGGAGGTTCCTCACCTCAAAGACTTCAACTTGCTCGGAGGTTCCTCACCTCAAAGACTTCAACTTGTTAAGCTTCCGGGTGCCTAACGAACCTTTACAACTTGAGAACTTGATACAACACAAGCCTCAACCAACCCGCTTAAGGAAACCTATCCCTAAGACTTTACAAGAAGAAATATAACACTCCTTCTTACTACAAGTGTTTAACAAGAACACTCTTTTACTCACTTTACAAGAACTCTCTCAAAGAGTAGGTTATGAGTACAAAATATATGGCTCAAGAACACAACAACTCAATCAATAATCTTGGCTCTCAAAAACAATGTAAGATATGAAATTTGAATCACAAGAATGTAATGTATGCTTTTTAATTTTTCTGCAGTGTTGTTGTATTTAAAAATGATTTTCAGAGAGTGTTTTATAGAGAAAATGGAGCAATAGACCGTTGCATTTAGTTCCAGAAAACGCTCCTGAAAATCTGCCTGACAATCGATTGTTGATTTTCGACAATCGATTGTTGGAACACTTTTTCAACAGACAAGATCCTTAAAATCCGGTTAAAAGATTTCTGTTGAATTTCTAAAAAATGACAATCGATTGTTAACTTTAGACAATCGATTGTTGTTCAAATATTCAAAATATTTCTGGCAATTTTTTGACTAAAAGATTGTGTAATGATTATACCATAAATAGATAAGCCGTTGGAAAAAGTCTGTTTGGAAAAATCACTAATCACAATCGATTGTTAAATAGTGACAATCGATTGTTCTTCATTTTTGAAGATTTTGAAAACATTCTGTAAGTTGTCCAAAACTTTGAGACTAAGTATAAAATCTGACAATCGATTGTTGAACAGTGACAATCGATTGTTGCTTCAAAAATGATTTCAAACGAAGTTTCTGTCTCAAGACATCATTTTAAAAACTAAGTATAGAACTTGACAATCGATTGTTCCTTCAAGACAATCGATTGTTAAACCCAATTTTCTCTAAACGAGTTTAAAAATCATTTTGGCAAATATGCAACTTATTTCTTTAAAAACTTATGATGCATGATTTTATGAAAATCATTTTAGGTGAGAGCCAATATTAGAAATAAGTCGTTGAGTCAAGATTACAAATTAAGACCTACTCAACAGTTGATTGCATCTTCTATTCTTGAACGCGTACTATCCATCTTGTACTTGGTCTGTTATTGTTCCATCACCGATGCTTGGCTCAATGTTTGGCATTTATCAAAACCTACATGAATCAACACACGTTAGTTCGAGAACGTGTTTCTTACAAGGAGAAAGTTCATCAGACTAAGATTGTGATCTTAGGAGAAAGTTCATCGGACTAAGATTGTTATCTTAGGAGAAAGTTCATCAGACTAAGATTGTGGTCATAGGAGAAAGTTCACCGGACTAAGATTGTGATCTAAGGAGAAAATTCATCGGACTAAGATTGTATCGGGAGGGAAATCCATTAGACTAGGATTTTTTATCCTAGGAGGAAAATGTAAAGATCAAATATTTGAGAAACTTCCCTTTGTATTTTCTTCTTTTCTTTTTTTTCCTTGCACTGCTTTGTTCCTGTTTTAACTATCAAAGAAAGAAAAATTTAACAGTTTTAAAATGGTGTCCGATTTGTGGCTTTAATGGGGATGGCTTCCTCCTTTGAGAGCTCGTGTTGTCTTCCTTCGAGACTACTGGGGATAACATTGCTGGAGAATTACTTACTTACCTGCTGGGGATAATACCGCTCGGGGAATCGTCTTTCTTCCCCTCCTTTCTACTGCCTTCAAAAGAACTTTATTTTCTCTCAACACTACCGGGGATAAAACTTTTATCATCTGGGGATCACGTTGTTGAGGATAACGCTGCTGGGGAAAATTTTATTCCTTCAAAATTGGTGCTTCCTTCTTCTAGAAGCTGCTGGAATGAAACTGGCCTTTTGCTCTTTTTGAATACAAGTTTCACCCTTTTGTTCTGTCCGCTGGGGATACAACTTCCTTCATTAAAACTTGTTATTCTAGAGATAACACTGTTTCAAATACCATTTTCCTTAAGGCTTGTCTTATCTTCCTTCTTCCCCAAGTGGATACCTGATCTCCAGAAAATTTTCAAAAATGGAAAAAAAATTTATGCCCCAGTTTGATAATCTTCTTAATGGCATGTATTTCCGCCATCAATGCCATTTTCTTTTACATGCTTCAAATCAAAGAAATTTTGTTAGTTAAAAACGTGGTTGGTTGTGACACTCTTGCCGGGGATGGTTTTTCCCTTTCTCCTTCCCTACTCTGCATTTCATTATACTTTCAAATCTTGCTGGGGAGGATGTTATTTGTTGGTCTTAGCATGACTTACCCTGCCTTGCGTTGTCTGACCATCTTGAAACTTGGTCGATAATTTCCTACCTTCTTGACGACTCCTTATTCAAAAGCCTTTCACCGTTGTTTTCCACCTGTATCCGACCACCCACATTGCTATGACAGTGACTCCACTTGAGGATCTTGCATGTTTTACTGATGAACCACTTTTTTCATACATCCGGCATTACTGAAATACCTCTTTGACTAGTGATATCCCTTTTCTTTTGTGGCATGGTTAGGGAACTGTCATTTCCCTCGACCTTTGGGTCTCATATGAATCCCCCATTCAATGCCCGTCGCTCTCAACATCTTTCTCCCTTGATTTGTCCATTGGCCTTGGCCTTGAGGTTTATAACCATTTATTTCTATGGGGATATCCTTCTTGACACCATTGTTCATCCCTTTGTCAATCTCCTCTTGTCAGGGATATCCTTCTTTTCATTGGCCTTGCACTTATTCCTTCCTGACTTATACTGCTTGGATGTGCTAGTCAGATCTCATCTTGCACAATTAGAAAGTTTATGGCAGATTATGAAGTCATTTCTCACTTGTTCTGACCAAACAGACTCTACTGGAGAATTTTTCTATGAAAGGATAGAGATAAAAAGGAAAAAAAATAAAGACAAATGAAATATATGACTCTCTAACAAGAGAAACTATAAAATAAAAACCTATCAAATGCAGATACCAACTCTAATGGTCATGAAATGCATACGTGGTCTATCCTCCCTCGTTAATTGTCTTTCACAATCTTTTCTGATGATTTCCATCTGATTCTCAATCATTATTCAACTTGTAGTCACTGAAGGGTTTCCACTATCAAGACTCCCTCATTTTGGTTTTTCTCTCAGCTTTCATCACCTTATGGTGCCCATAAAGGTTTTCACCGATAAGACTCTCTCATATAACTTTTCAGGTAGGGATCCGAGTCTTTTCTGTTGGGGATCAGAGTCTTTTCTGCTGGGGATCAGAGTGTTATATTCATCGGTAAGATTCTCTCACTTATCTGGCTTGGCATCTTTTGAAGACTGATCAGAAGGTCTTTCTTTGGACCGTAATATGGGATTTGGATAGGTTTGAAGGAAAAGGTTTTTAAAGGATAAAAAAAAATCAATTTGGGGTTCAAAATTAGAACCTTCGGAACCATATTTATTTACAACAAGCGCAACATTTGCCCCAGTTTCTTGTTTGGAGATTTTTTTATTTTTGTTACACTATGACCGAGCTGCAAAGTGCCTACGTATCCTCTTTGCGGAATCAGGTCAAACGCAGTCCCAATTCCTTGTTGTTCTAGTTTTTCCTTTTCACTTATTATCAGTTCTCTTTTTCTTTTCCTTTTCTCATTTCTCATTTCTTTTTTGTTGTTTTTGTTGTTTTCTCTTTTTCTTTTTCTCTTTCCTTTCCTTTATCCTCCATGCTGGTGTTTCTAATGTTTCCTACTGATTCCGAGTGAGGGGTATGAAAGAAAATAAATAAGGCTCAAAAGGGGTAACAAAGGATAAAATGTTTAGGTAGCAGAACAAAATGCCTTCGTCATACATACCAAGTGCAAACAACACGATTCACATTCGCCATATCTTTAAAGCACTATTGGGAAACACTCTCATTTTCATTACGCGAGAGACCCCATGTCAACATGGCCAACTTGCCTTTAACGATTTTCTTTTTGCTTTCCCCAGTTTCATATGACTCGGGCTCCAAATAATCTCAACCCGTTCTTATTTCCTTTAAATGTCTCGATCACCTCTGAATAGCTTTATGATTAACTTTTAAGATTAGGCATAAACTGTGCACACATGTCATGTCACTAGAATCGGCGTTGAACAAAAGAAAACTAAAAGGGTAAAGAAAAACTAAACAAAGATGAAGACTCTAGGTAAAAAAAACCGGAATTTGTATTAGACAAACGGCATCTTAGCCACAGCCTTCTGCATCAACCATACGGGTGTCCGCTGCATCCAGATTTTGTACGACAACATCACCTGCATTAATAAGCTCCTGAATTGATTTCTTCAACTTCCAACACTTTTCTATGTCATGCCCTGGGGCATCTGAGCAATATGCACACCTTTGAGACAAATCACCCTTCTTTGACAGATGGTTTGGCATTTTTATCTGGATCGGCTTCAACATGCCTAACTGCTTCAACTTTTGGAACAAACTAGCATATGACCCTCCAACAGGGGTGAGAGCCTTTTCTCGGTTTAGCAACCTCTCATTCCTAAATGCCTGATTTGGTCTAAAACCTGACCCAACGAGTTTCTGGTATGCTCGTGGAGGTGGATAGGCATTTTGTGGAGCTGGATACTTGGAAAGTGAAGTATGTCTTTGGGAGTCCTATGGGGAGAAGTAATGGCCTGGAGAATTACAATGATATCCACGGGGTCGATATAGATACTGAGGGCCTTTATCAAGGACGACCACTGGACATTGTCTTCGGGGAGGTTCAACACTATCTTTTCTTTTCATGGGAAGGCTATCCCGAGCAACTTACTCACTCCATTTGAGCCAGAACTTCCCAAAATCTTCTTTTGGCTTCTCCTCTATCTGAGTTATGGAGGAGTGGTCTAGGATGATGTCTGACGGAAGAGTGAGAGGGGACACAAGGGTGATCGGAAGATGCCACAATTTGGGTAATGACATCATCGAAGAAACTAGGCGGTGGCGATATGAGTGCCTTTCCAGCCATCCACGTTTGATACATGCCTGACACATGCCGTCTCAACATTTTCACTTCTTCTTCCGACCTGTTGGTCCATTAAACCAGCTATTGTCGGTCATCGAAATCGACCCACTCGGTTCTGAGGTTCTTTGTCATTGTCCTTCGAGTTTGTTTGGTAGGGGAGAGTTACCACAACCAACCACCTTTCTAGATATGAACACGACAAAGTGAAGCCATCACGGTAGTGGTAGGCATTTGGCAGATACGTAAACACATATCAGGGATGTAATGCACCTAAGTAGTTAAACAGTCTTATCATGCATTTACTTCAATTACGTGCATTATTCCGGCTTCTTGTAATTGTGACCCTTTGAAAATCTCTCGAACTTTCCTTTATTTTTTATTGTCTTTTTGTTTTTCTACTATTCCCTTTTTTTCTTTTCTTTTCTAGAGGTGGATGAATCTTATGGAGATTGCCTACGTATCATAACCCCGCATGAATCAGACCTTGCGTAGTTCGGGCCAATAAAAAGTAAACATTTATAAAATACTTTTTGGAATTTTCAATTTTCATAATAAAACAAACTTGATTACAACGGTTTAAGAACTGACCCTACTAACAGACTTTGATGAAAAAATGACTTACAGACTTGAAAATCAAACATACCGCATATTCTAATTCTAATCAAAAGAATTACAAACTGACAGATTCCTTCCCTATATGCCGAATTTAACCAAATGGCTATATTTGCAAACATGGCCCCTTGACATTTCCACCTGAATTTGTAGGCTGGAGAGGATTATGACATTTCACAAACTTGTTCATTCTTTTACAAAAATAGCCTTTCGACAACTGAAAAATACTCTAAGGGTATCTTGGCAAGAACGGTTAAAGACACCGCCGAAGCTGGAATAACTTATTTTGACTAATAATCTAAATGGTATTCACTTGACCACTGACTCTTTTTCTTATTTTTTTTCAAATTAAAATAAAAAATCGGGTTTTAAAAATACGGCCTTTCAGTACCTCGGGGACGAATATTTTAAGGCTGCGTTAGCTAACCGACCAAAATCCTAAAACAATGATTAAAGGTGGATGTTAATGCAAAGTCAGCCTTCCGGCGTCCCATTTGGGAACATTTCTCTATTTTTGATAAAAACGGCGTCACCTGACTTATTTATGATAAAAAATTAAAATTTTGATATTTTTTTATGTTTTTTGGTTATTTTTGAAAAAGGGGAGGATGGACTCAATGAGGGTTGCCTACGTATCTCACATCCGGTGAGAATCAAACCGGCGTAGTTCGGGTAATTAACTGAACTATTTTAAAACAAGACTCTTTTTCATTTCCATTTTTGGCATTTCATAAGCAAATAACAAAAATTCTTTCAAAAGCACAACTCTTTTTCATTTTTATTTTTGGCATTTCATAAGAAACACTATTTTAAAAATAACTTTTTTTTATTTTCATTTTTCGCATTTTAAAAACAAATAATAAAAATTATTTTAAAAAATAAGACTCTTTTTTTATTTTCATTTTTCATGGCAAGATAAACTATTTTCCTTTTCTATTTTTTGAAAACAAGACAAAATAACGACTCTCTTTTTTCCAACCTATTTTTCCCAAACTAAAAATAAAGACTCTTTTTCTTTTTCAACAAGCAATAAATCAACCTATTTTTCAAGCTAAAAATAAAGACACTTTTTTCTTTTTATTTTTTAATAAAACAACTTATTTTCTTTTCCGTTGGCAAATAAATTATTTTGAAAACAAGAAAACCCAAAATAAAGACTCTTTTCTTTTTATTTTCCCCGGAAAAACAAACTATTTTTCCCTTTCTATTTTTTTAAAGCAAGACAGAATAACATTTCTTTTTTTCTATTTTTCCTTTGCTTTTAGTAAAACAAACTAATAATATATTTTTTTCATTTTCTCAAAATTTCGGCAGAGTTTCGACACCATTTGGGCATTGGGTTTTTTCCAAAATAATCAATTAACTCCCTAACTGCTATTTCTCTCTTTTCTTCTTTTCCTCAGTTTCACAACATTGCCGATATTCAAAATTCGGTCAGCATGCGGGTTCGAGACAAATAAATGCACGGAAAACAAATCGGATGCATCAGGATGGTCTTTTCATTTCAGGTTGCTAGTCCTAGACGGACTCAACTCCTGTGTTGAGTCCCCTAAGTCTAATGCAAAGTGATACAAATAAGCGTTACTACTAGGAATCTGGCATGAAGTCACGTTATTCTATGTTCAAAACCTGGGTCGATGTTCTAGATTGTGTACTCGAGCGGACAACTCGAGGCAAGGAGGGGGCAACTTTCCGGGAACCAAAAGGCCATCCGGCTTAGTAACTTGTCCAAGCCTCTTTCTTATTTAAGTGTATGACACTAACAAAATAGGGAGTCTTAACCTGTAAGCATATCCCCGGAGGTGAAGGGAGAAGGGTGTCGGCACAATTTATATACAGTTTAGATAACATCAAAGCGGTAACATTTAGCACATTAAGCATGAAACATGTAGAGATAAGATATAACCAAATACAACAATTTATCTAAGTTCGAATCATGAACCCTGAACAAAATGTTCTGGGTTCTTTTCCCAAGTAGAGTCGCCAGAGCTGTCGCACCTCCTTTTTACCCGCTCCCGCAAAGGGCGCAGAGGGAATTTTTCCAATTAAAGGAAAATCAAAACGGGATTTGTTTACTTAATTCAGAGTCGCCACTTGGGAGATTTATAGTGTCCCAAGTCACCGGTTTAATGCTGAATCGAGGAACATAATTATTCGGTTAACAGTCCGAGAACCAGAAATCCGGATAAGGAATTATGTTAACCTAGGAGAAGGAGTTAGGCATTCCCAAGTTCCGTGGTTCTAGCACGGTCGCTCAACTGTCATATTTAGCTTAATTATCTATTTTTATACAAATGCGAACATATGTGCAAATTTTAACTCTTTATTATTTTTATTATTATTATTATTATTATTATTATTATTATTATTATTATTATTATTATTATTATTATTATTATTATTATTATTATTATTATTATTATTATACAGAGAATTGCAACGTTGTGAAAATGTATCTCGAACCATGTCACAATCAATGTACCTGTGGTCGTTGACACATTCGACTCCATTGAGATTTGAATTTGGGTTACATCAATGTACACCCGTGTTTAAGAAAGTAAATTTTTAAAGGCGCGCCTAAAGCGACTATCGTATGTTTATTTTGGAGAAGGCCGTGAAATCTTGCTAAACTGCTCATCCAAAGTCTGATTAATTATTAACCATTTTGAGGGCCCTGCATCTAGTGCGTTTTATTAGGCGAGGCTCATCTCGTTTATTTTGATAGGATAATCCTGATGTCACGACCCAAACCCCGGTCGTTATGACGCCAAACACCTTGTTAGGCAGCCAACTATTTAAACATTTCCAGCCAAATCATTAACATAAAACCATTTTTAGTATAAAATTCTCATTTTGATAACATAGAAATACTGCGGAAAATGTAATCAACAGTAATAACAGCCCAAAGGATCCGGCGTCACAAGTCAAGTCCTCTAAATTCAACCGAACAGTATGCTCTACAAAGGAAAAGTCTAGATACGGAAACAAAAGATAGATAGAGGGGAAATCAGGTCCTGCAGACGCCAGCAGCTACCTTGATATCTCCGGAACCGAACTAGGCAACATCAGATAAGCACAACTAAGCCTCCGGGATCCCTGTATTTGCACACAAGGTGCAGGGAGTAGAGTGAGTACTTCCAACTCAGTGAGTAATATCAATAAATAACAACTGAATGTAAGAAATCCGGTACGAATACTATACAGTTCTAATATCAACAGTAACGACACTGAATATTGCTCAACATGGGAGAGAATATGATAAATACTTCTCTTTCTCTGTCCGACCAGTTACTAACCATGTTGCGGCGCGCAACCCGATCCAATATAATATATATAATGCTGCGGCGCGCAGCCCGATCCAATAAAGAATATATAATGTTGCAGCGCGCAGCCCAATCCAATATAGTATATATAATGCTGCAACGCGCAGCCTGATCCAATAATATAATACGACGCTCACTAGGGGTGTATGCAGACTCTGGAGGGGCTCCTTCAGCCCAAACACTATAATACTACGGTATGCAGTCCGATCCATATAATATATCGCTATGGCGTGCAGCCTGATCCATATAATATAAATAATGTTGCGACGTGCAGCCAGATCCAATATAATATATATAATGCTGCAGCATGCAGCCTGATTTAATATAATATATATACTGCTGCGACGTGCAGGGCGATCCAATATATATATATATATATATATATATATATATATACTGGTACAGCGTGCAGCCCGATCCGGTATATATCAAATACCCTCACTACGGGGTCCTTGACCCCTCTCAGTCAATATACACTTGGCCTATCGGCCCCCCAGCTAAGACAAGGTATTCAACCCTAGGTATTTCTCATTTAGGGTGCAAGTTACTACATCCAGTTTATTTCATGTTTTACAGTCAAAGTCAGGACAGATGGTATGTGTCCAATAAGTAAAGTGAGGTAAATCGGCTCAACATGCTCCCTAGGAGTTCTACAGATCGACACAACGTCCAAAACATGGAAACTAGCCCAAAATATACGAGTACAGTCTCAGTCTCAGTCAAACGGTACACTAAGTCATCAATCGGGATGGACCAAGTCCGAGTTTGCATCAGAAACGTCACCACGCTCATCATATGACGCGTGTTTTATCTCAACATAGCACCGCATAGTGCAAATACGGGGCTTCAAACCCTCAGTATATCATTCATAACCATTACTCATCTCGGACCGGCGAAAACTCTAGCCCGCAACGCCCTTGGTTCCTCAAACTGGCCTCCACATGCATCAAATCTAACCAAAATCATAAGGAGTTCATTATAATATGCTAATGGGACAACACACAATCCAAAACAATCGAATTATAGCAAGAACCTCGAAACTAGCAAAACTCGAGCCCCGAGCCCGCTTCTCAAAAAGTTATGAAACTTACATTTCTGGAATCCTCGTCTCTCCACGAGTTCATGCAAACCAAGAACTCCCAAATTCGAGCTCAAATGACCTATCAAATCCCAATTTGAATTATCAAAAACTCAAGCCCTCGTTTCTTCAATTTTGTTTACTCAATTCAGAGAATTAATGGATGATTCTTCAATAAAATCATGTATTAAGCTCATAAAACTTACCTCCAATCACTTCCCGTCAAAACCCTCTTCAAAATCTACCAACAAGCTCTCAAGGGGGGTGCAAAAATGGTGGAAAAATGAACCCAAGTCGCGGATGAAATATTCAATAAAACCCCTTCTGCCCAGGCCAATTTTTGCTTCTGCGGTTGAATTACCGCACCTGCGGCTCCCGCTTTTGCTTCCCAACAACCGCTTCTGCGATTTAGCTCAAAAATCGCTCCTGCGGCGACCGCTCCTGCGAACACCTCTCCGCTTCTATGGAAAATGCCAAACCCTCAAGGACCGCTTCTGCGACCTCTTGGACTGCTTCTGCGAGATCGCATATGCGCTCTTGTCTGCTTCTGCGGAAATGACAGAACCAGAAAATCCAAAACATGCAACAAACTTCAAACTCTCTGTTTGACCACCCGAACTTACACTGAGGCCCCCGGGACCTCAACCAAAAGCACCAAATCATTCTAAAACATCATTCAAATTTGCTCCGTTCATCAAAACACATCCATTAACACCAAAATCATCAAATCTCGGCGGATTCAAGCATAAGTTTAACTAAAACTTCCAAATCTCACATTCGATCAAAAATCCAACCTAACGACATCCGAATGAACTGAAAATTTGCATACATATCCAAAATCACTTAACGAAGCTACTACAACTCTCAGAATTCCATTTTGACCCTCGGATCAGAATCTCACCTACCAACCAGAATCCGCCAAAATTCAAACTTCGCCAATTCAAGCCTTATTCTACACCGGACCTCCAAATTCAATATTGATCGCGCTCTTAAGTCACAAATCATCCCTCGAAGCTATCCGAACCAGCGGAATTAACATCTGAGGCCTCTAACCACATAGTCAACTTCCGGTTGACTTTTCTAATACAAGCTTTCTTCTAAGAGGCTATGTGCCTTATTTCCAACCAAAGTCAATTCAATTACACCCGATCAAATCTAATACTGATATTCAAACATGAATCCATACAATAAGGGTAAAACGGGGTGGTAACTCACGTGACGACGAGTCGGGTCGTCTCATCCTCCCCAACTTAAACAAACGCTCATCCTCGATCGTACGCAGAGTTGTATTAGAAGCAACCCAATAGTTGAATAACTTTACCATGCATAAAAACCGGGTTGATCCCACGTCGTCCTATATCCCGTATGGGTCCGACAACACAATGTAGCTGAAATCTTTCACCCATTTAGTCCATAAACCATAAAACTAAATTTCATCCTCTGAAATCCTACACAAGTTCAGAACCTCATTTAAAGCTATTTTTTTTACAATTTACACTTCAAATCACTCACAAAAATACAAAAAATAACTCCAATTTGTATTCATTTCCAAACAAAACTCAAATTTTCAAATATCATTTCAATTTGAAAAAAAATCACTTTTTTTGAAATCTCACAATTTTTATTTCCGAACAACCCCCCCTCCCCCCAATTAAACAAGAAGGTAGAGTTTCTGCTCAAACCATAAATGGCATCGTTTGCTATGGACAACACCTTTAAAATAAGGGAGATAAGGGCATATTAAGGTGAGAGAGAAATATCAAAGGATTTGAGAATACTAAATACAAGAAATTAAGATGAGAGAGAATATTAATAGATATATATTAGGAATATGAAAATTTTATAACTTCTTTAAACAACAACAACAACAACTACCCAGTATACTCCAGCCAGGTGGGGTCTGGGGAGGGTAATATGTAGACGAGCCTTACCCCTACCCGAAAGGGCAGAGAGGCTATTTCCAATCGACCCTCGGCGCATAGGAAAAAGGGAAATCAGCTGTAAAACAAAAACAAAAACAAAAACAAAAACAAAAACAACAACAATAGAGCATTAGTATCACCCGCAGAAATAGTAGAAATAGCGGAAATAATTATCTAAACATAAGGAACCTAAATACAATCGCATGCAATAATATTATACAGTAACTACGAAGAACTCTAGGAGCCCCTAACCTACAACCCTGATCCTACACCTCCAGACTCTCCTATCAACGGTCATATCCTCGGAAACCTGCATTCTAGTCATGTCCTGCCTAATCACCTCTCCCCAATGCTTCTTAGGCCTCCCTCTGCCTCGCCGACCGCCAACAATCTCCAGCCGCTCGCAGCTCCTCACCGGGGCATCAGGACCCCTCCTCCGAACATGCCCGAACCACCTCAGCCTCGCTTCTCGCATCTTCTCATCTACCGGGGCCACCCCTACCTTCTCTCGAATAACTTCATTCCTAATCTTATCTAGTCTGGTGTGCCCGCACATCCACCTAAGCATCCTCGTCTCCGCGACCTTCATTCTCTGAACATGAGAGTTCTTCACGGGCCAGCACTCCGCCCCATACAGCATCGCAGGTCTAACCACGGCTCTATAGGTTAAAAAAAGGTTAAATTTCTAAAATAAATTATATTTATATGATTTTTAAAAGTGATTGTAATTCTCTCAAATTACTTGTAGAAGTGTTGATTCTGGGTAAACTCCCCGCAATATTTAATCTTGCGGCTAAAACTTCAATAGGTAGACTCATCTCAAATGTAACACTTGAAAAACAACTCTGCACATTTGCAATACGTCATCATTCGAGGAGCAATCGAATAAACTAATAAAAAAAGAGTTTCCTTCTTTTATATATATATATATATATATATATATATATATATATATATATATATATATATATATATATAAAGAGATTGCACTCTCCATTAACATTGGATTATCGTCCAAAAGACTATTTCTATTACAAGCTTAGACTTTTTGTATGGGTCAGAATTAGATCCGTGGTAATTAGCGTGTTTATCTATCTCCTAAGCTTGTTCGGGCTAATAAAAAGTATAATCAGTCGCTGACCAAAGTACTCCAAGGTTACTCAACCTAATTAGCGAGACCATGGCCTATTCATTATCCACGGACGTCCCTTCGACGCGGCTACGACCGTCTCTCGCCAACTGGCAAGATTCACGACTATAAATATAAGGAGAAAGAGCCCTAAAAGGGGCCTGCTGCTTCTTCTTCATATCTACTTCTAAGAGAAGAGAATATACATCATCGTAAGGCTCTGAACCTCTCCATGAAAAGGCAGACCAAATCGATATTATGAATAAAAGATCTCTACTCTCCTCCCTTTAATCCATAACTATTGTCTCTTACATTTTATTCGTTTGATCTTTTGGATTTATTACGATCAGCTATGATTGGTCATCTCTTTATTTTAACTGATTTATGCTCATAAAGTGGATGAGAACTTTGAGTTAAGCAATTTGGCGCCGTCCGTGGGGATTTCATAGCAGAATCACGTAGTATCCTTAGACCAAAAAAGGAAAGAAAAAAACCCAGCTCGAACAAGCCAAAGCGACATGTCGGATCAAAGGAAGTCAAAGGCCTCGAGACGAGCTTGCTTCCACATCCCCCGTCTCCGAGCAAGGGGAAGAAGAAGAAGTAGTAGTAGTAGAACCCGCCCCCCATCCCTATGGGAAAAATGCGCATAAGATACCTCGCCCCTTTTTCACACGGGATCCTGCCAAAAAGGAGGAAAGCATAAAACCATCTCGAACCGAGATCTGTAACAGGGCGACCTGTGCGAACCAGTCGAGAAGCTACAAGCATGAGTTAGGCAAGATCCGAAACAAGAAGCAAACCTAACTGCTCAACACGAAGCGGGTTGTGTGGGAAACAAAAAGTTCAACTACGAGTTGAACTGGACTCAGGCCACGCGCCCTCACCCAAAAATTCAACTACGGTTGAACAACAACTCAGGCTATGTGCCTTCGACATCAATATATTACAAAGGTTCAACTACGGTTGAACAACAACTCAGGCTATATGCCTTCGACATCAAAATATTACAAAGGTTCAACTACGGTTGAATATAACTCATGCTACATGCCTTCGAAAATCAGAAAAATTATAAAGGTTCAACTACGGTTGAACAACAACTCAGGATACGTGCCTTCGGCAACAGGAAAATTACAAAGGTTCAACTACGGTTGAACGGGGACTCAGGCTATGTGCCTTCGACATAAAAAAATACAAAAATTTCAACTGCGAGTTGAATTGGGACTCAGGCCACGCGCCCTCGCCCAAAAATTCAACTACGATTCTATGTGCCTTCGACACAAAAAAAAAACTACAAAAAGTTCAACTACGAGTTGAACTGGGACTCAGGCCACGGGCCCTCACCCAAAAGTTCAACTACGGTTGAATTGGGACTGAGGCTATGTGCCTTCGACATCAAAAAAAGAAAACTACAAAAAGTTCAACTACGAGTTGAACTGGGACTCAGGCCACGCGCCCTCGCCCAAAAGTTCAACTATGGTTGAACTGGGATTCAGGCTATGTGCCTTCGACATCAAAAAATTAGAAAAATGTTCAACTACGGTTGAACTAGGACTCAGGCCAAATGCTCTCGCCACTAAGAATTACAAAAAGTTCAACTACGAGTTGAACTGGGACTCGGGCCAAATGCTCTCGCCATTAAGAATTACAAAACGTTCAACTAAGGGTAAAACTAAGACTCAGGATACAAACCTCCGTCACAAGATTCACAAACTCAACCAATGACAAATTAAAGCCAAAAATGTACGTCCCCGCTACTACGAGCCGAGCCGCAATCAGGCGAGGCCGAAATCCTCCAAATGTTCAACCACAGTCGAACCCCAGGTCAGGTCAAGCGCCCCCACCATTCAAGTAAGTACGACTAACTTTACACTACAATTTTAGCCATGTAGAGTTCGGCCCAAGTCGAACTACAAGGCTGTGCTTTTCATTACCACGGCCGGTAGTCCAACTAAGCCCGAACTGGGACTAAGGCTGTGTGCTGCCACTGCCCAAACACGGCTATGACCCATTCCCACCAAGTGAAGGAAGGTGATGACCAAAAGCGTCTGTCTATGGCCAAAGCCATCGAAACTAATTTTCCCTTAAGACAAGGAACCGACTCGACAATGGTCGAATCACCTAACCGGTCGAGACCATTAGCATGCTCACTAGAAAAACTCTAAGGCAAGGCCCTCTCTAATGAGCACCAAAAAGAAACACACGAAATTGACACAAAACAAACAGAAAGGAAGAAAATTGCATATATTTACAATATCTACAGGGGGTTACCCCCAGTTACATTGGCCCAGGGCCGGCAAAGTAAAAAATATAGCCAAATAGCAACGAAAAATAAAAGAGAAAAAGAGAATGAAAACTAAAAAATTATTACAGACTTTGTCTCTACTCACTCGGCGCCATTAGCGCCCTCTTCAACATCATCAACATCCTCGACGCCATCATCAGTCCCGGGCGCAGATGGGTCAAACCCGCAGTCGAGGCGAGCATCACGAGCCTTTTGGCGTGCTTCCTTATAGGTGGCCTCAGGCACAATACCGACTTCCCACAACCTCCTATACACGTTGAGCTGGGCCTTAGCGTACGTCCAAAGCTCACTAGCAGGACCGAAAGAAGCGGCCTGATTCCTCGGGTGCTGGTTCTCAGCCTCCAAGGTCGCAATCCGTTCCACAGCAGTGTGGGCGTCCTGCTCACAAACAGCAATGCGCCCCTCCAACGCCCTCTCTCGAAAAGTAGCGGCAGCCCTCTCCAATCTGCGTTCTCTTTCTTGGGCGCGGTTGGTCTCCTGCAAAGTTTCGACCCTCGCCGAGGCGTCCTTTGCCTGCTTTCTCGAGGCAGTCCCCGTCTCTAGGGCGGCCACCTGCCTAGTCAAGGCCTCAGCGGTGCTGCCGTAGCCCGATTTTGGCGCTCTCTCTCAGCGGCCGCCCTCCTTTCAGTGTTCATCTCCTCGTTTCTTTGATGGAGCTGTCCCTCAAGAGTGTTTACCCTGTTAAGGATCTGGTGCATATGAAGCTCCCTACTCGCCAGCTCTTCTACCAGCTCCCGGTTCCGCGGGTCATTCCATAAGCATTCCCGCAAATCATGGCACCGGTTTCGAGATACGGTACTTTTCCAACAACCACACAAAGACAGCCGAGCGGACGTTGGCCCGGCAAATGCCCTCCACCTCCAACAAGAATGACTGCGGCAAGTAGGACAACAGTTAATATAAGAAGATACACTAAGGAAAAAAATAGACTAAAGCTTCACACGTACCTTTATACTCAGAGCGGCCACCTCGCCCATCAACCTCACGTCTGAGATGCACTTCAATGATGCACTCTCCACCTCCGAGCACAAAACATCAAACAACGTCACTAGATTCTCCTCCTCGAGCACCAGATTCTGTTCATTAGGGATCTCCACACAGCGGTAATTCCTTTCGGCTTGCATTGTTGGGCGGGTATAACCCTCCTGAAACAGACGGACGTCCTCAGGGTCCACGTCATACTCAGAATCATCCCCCTCTTCTGAGGTGCCCCTTCCCTCCGTTGTCCAGGAAGTCGAAGCCTCCGCCGCTCGGGAAGTCGAAGCGCCCGCACTCGTCAAAACCTCGGCGCCTGTCTCCTCCTCTAAAACAGTTGCTGAGGAACTACCTTCCCTCTAAGCAACAGGAACCGAAATTTGAATCGCCGAAGCGATTGTGTCACCTTGGTCTAAGCCAACCGGTTCAACCCACACTGAACGCTTGCCCTCGGGGGAAGGATCCACTGCATTCCCTTTCGTTTTCGATGGCGGATAATCCAAGCTAATCACCACCGGAAGGACCGGGGTGAATGCCACCCTACACCGAACCATCGACATCTCCTCTCCCTCCTCGTCTTCATTCGGTGGGAACTCCACCCTGGAACGCACGGCCCATGAAGATTCTTCAACTCAGTGCATGTACCGTGCTAGAGAGTGAGCCGTTGAGGATTCAATTGAGGTCGCCCTCGGGACCGAGCAAGGCGACGGCATTGCAACCAATCGGGCAGTCACCCCCGGCCTACGAAAAGCAAGCTGAGGAGCCTCTTTCGGCGTGGTCGTCCTAACCAGCAAAGGAAGAAGGATCAAGGAAAGAAAACTAAGAACTGCAAAAGAAGAACAACACAACAAGTCAGATTCTTACCATCGGCCGGCCTACGGCCATGGACCTCACATAAAGACGCCCACGTATGAATCCCCGCTGTAACAGGGAGCACGGCCTGAAACCACTCAAGGATGCCAGAAAACGGTGCCGGTGGTGCACCTTCAACTATAGCATAAGAAGAAGGTCAGTACGTATGAACATGAAACATGACATTTAACTAAAAGACATCAAGACCAGCGTAAAAGAAACTTACGTGCATGGTTCCATTTCTTCCGGGAAGTCGGTAGCGCAAGCCATAGGTGCTCAGTCCTAATGTTGGAAAAGTGCTCATAAGGATAGGTATCGACCTCTTCATCAAGCTACACAGTTAATCCGTTGGCTCCACGAGGGACCAACCGAATCATGGTACCTCATACCCTCTAGGGAGCGTAGAGAGTCAGTACGTGCCCAAGGATAATCTCCCTCCGTGCAAACTCCGCATATTTTATCAGCATCGCCAGTAACTTGTAGTAGGAAGGGACGAGCTGACCAGGTATACCATGTAGTAGCGACAGAAGTCCACCACTAGCATTGGGAGAGGAAGTTTAAATCCTAGCTTGAAAGGGTAAGCGTAGAAAACGTAGTACCCTCGGTGGTCGACATGAATCCTCTCCCCGCTCCCAGCGAGGACGATGTCAGCAAAACGAGGAATGTCACATTGATACCTTGGTTGGGCGAGGCCTACCTCCCCCATCAAGGGGGCCTCGTCCACTTGGTCCTCTCCTTTGGCGTCGGAGAAATCAGTCGCCGGACCGCTGGGCAGAGTAAGAATGTCAGTCACCAACGAGAGCCTGTCAATACTCGCCAAATCGGTGGTTCTCACCACTGTAGATGGGCCCTCAGCCACTGGAACCACCACCGGAGCAATATCGGTACGGGAGCTACTCGCTATTATGAGTATATTAAAAGAAAGTTAGCAGAGTTCATCGGAAAAGCAAAGGAAGATGAAGATCTGACGATAAACGACGAAGAATAAATTAACAAGGAACAGAAGATGAAGCAACCTGAGAATAAAAAGAGTTATCTCTCTCAAAATCTCACTTGAGCAAATATTGGGAAAGTGGGAATTGAACGATACAACCCTTTATTTACAGACAAAGCATAAATGGCTTTCACAAATCCCAAAGGCCACCATTAACTGCCTGACCAACTGTAAAACGGTTCAGGTCTACAGTAACGGGCATCATTATGACAAATACCATGGAATGGCCATTCAACCGTCAGTCGGCATATCACCCTCGAAACGGTTGTAACGGTCCCAAGACACCAAGAGCATGCCACATGCGTCACTAAGCATATGACGCCTTCCCTATACGCAGCAAGCCTGATCGTATCCCTACCAAACGTGTGTAATCGGCTACTGTCTCTAGATCAGTAGTGGCTACGACCATCTTCAAAATAATTCAGGCCACGGCCGCCTCCGAAAGTAATATTGATCACATCCATCTCTGAAGCAACAACGACCACTTTTTATCTTGAATACGAAATGATTACGGCCACCCACTTTGTAAGGGCGGCTATGGCCCTTTCAAAGCTACGAACGGTTATCTCCTTCTCGCAAAAATAAATTGACTACGACCTCCAGCCCTAAAAAGAGTACATACAAACAAAAGGCTATGATTGTTTCAGATATGCGAACAGCAACGACGAGTCGCTCGTACGAAAACCAACCAAAGAATTGCTACCGCGGTCGTCGATTGTACATTCACTTAATAAACAGCTACATTGCAGTCAAGGATTGTCCGTGATAACTGGCTACTGCCATCTCCAAAAAATAAATGGCCACGACCATCTTCAAAGTATAAATGGCTACGGTCATCTCCAAAATAAATGGCTACGGCCGTCTCCAAAGCATAAACGGCTGCGGCTATCGGCAAAATCCGCTCCTCGAGCTCGGCCAGATCCCGACCTCAATAAGCGGAGGGACTATCTGTATGGGTCAGAATTAGACCCGTGATAATTAGCGTGTCTAACTACCTCCTAAGCTTGTTCGGGCTAATAAAAGGTATAATCATTCGCTGACCAAAGTACTCCAAGGTTACTCAACCTAATTAGCGAGACCACGGCCTACTCATTGTCAACGGACGTCCCTTCGACGCGGCTACGGTCGTCCCTCGCCGGCTGACAAGATTCACAGCTATAAATATGAGGAGAAAGAACCCTAAAGGGGGGGATGATTCTTCTTCTTCATAGCTACTTCTAAAAGAAGAGAATATACATTATTGTAAGGCTCTGAACCTCTCCATGGAGAGGCAGACCAAATCGATATCATTAATAAAAGATCTCTACTCTCCTCCATGTAACCCATAACTATTGTCTCTTACATTATACTCGTTTGATCTTTTGGATTTATTACGATCTGCTATGATTGACCCTCTCTTTATTTTAACTGATTTATGTTCATAAAGTGGATGAGAACTTTGAGTTAAACACATTTCTTCCTAAAATGTCTGCCCATGATGCATCATTCGCAAACACCAGAGGAAATGCCAAAACTTCAAGCCCGGGAAAAAGGTTTAAAATAGCACGGGCTAATCACTGTTCAGACTGGTCATTTAAAAATAGCCAGCGTTTACAAAGTCATTGAAAAATAACCACTATTTTGCTGCAATGCGAAAAGTTCCACCATAATATTCTGAAAATCGGTACACCTGTTTATGAACTTCCAGCATATTATGCTTGAACTCCAACACGCAGAAAGTTCCAGTACAATGACGCTCCAATCTCCAGTATATTATATTGGAGATCAAGTATATTATTCAAGACTTTCAATATATTATACTAGAATATTTTTCATAATTTTAAACAGTATTTTCATTCAAATTTATCTTTACATGAAAAGTAGCTAAATTTCGATTACTTTTGAAACACTATGGCTATTTTTGAATGATCATTTATAAATATGCCTATTTTTGAATTTCTCCCGGCAAAAAGCTGTATTTTAGCTCCTTCCTTGGCGAGCTATCTCACTGCTCATCTGTGCAGATTAAAAACATCTCATAGCTTAGATACTGGTATTGTCGGTCGCCACAATCCCCTTCAAAAGGATATTGTGACTTCTTTTAACATTTTACTTTAACACAACTAGAGGTTTTACATTAACTTTATATGCAACATGCTTTTCATTCTCATATAACTCAATGCAAATCATTAGTATAAGCACACGAAAACAAGTCATAAAATACTTTGTATGCATCGTATTCTTGACCTTACTGCAAAATAGCTCTAAAGTTCGTTTCATAGATTCTCAACTCAAATCACGTGGCTATTGAAGGAAATAAACATTCTATTCTAGGGAACAAGTCATGGGTAAGATTACCACTTACCATATTCATCATAAACCACTAATGCTTCTTACTCGGCTACTTTGGGTCATCTCATCAATAGTTTAATAACAAAACTCACCCATAACATTCATTCACTCAATTCTCCTACTTTTCTTAACCCTTGTCCTCCATCTCTTCATCGTATCCAACTTCAATCCAATCCATAATAGTTGCTATCCACAGTTTAAATAATCTCTCAACCTGCCAACTTTAGCATTAGGAATTACCTTTCCATGTAAAGGAACTCATGAATCTCGTTTTTGCTGTTCCCCAAAATGAAAAGCTAGAGACTGTCCATCTCATGATTAAATTCATGTTCTTAATATTATTATGTGGCCTAATACTGAATTGACCCCAAACGCCACCACATAAAGACCATCCAGTTAGAGCACAGAAAAACTACTCAATACTAACAACAAAACTTAGAGAGATCATGAGTTTATGTGTACTTCTGGTCGTACATGTTCTTCATGCCAAAAGAAAATTGAAATCAAGAAGCCTTAATTGGCCAATATGTAAAACTTGGTCGCGGAGACTTCAAAGATGGCTCCAAGGTTGACAGGTCTAAATGAAGTCAAACCAATGTATCTCAAACCATAAAATGCTTCTCTAAGAATGTTGTCATAGATAGCAGGGAATAAACTATGGGAACAACAACAAACCCAGTGTAATCCCACAAGTGGGGTTTCGGGAGGGTAAATGTAGCCAGACCTTAACCCTACCTTCAAGAAGGCAAAGAGGTTGTTTCCGGAATAAACTAGGGTCAGTCCTTCGAAATTTCACTAACTGTATAAACTCAGAAGTGAGCCAACTAAAATAGTGAACCTCCTAGCTAAGCTACGTGCACAAAGAAGAGGACAAACAATGAATGTTGTCGAGCTCGTTTCCCTTCATACTTAAGCTCCGGTAATTCTTGTGGTGCATACAACTAACAAGAGCTCATACAACACAATACAGTAGGCATCGAATTTGCTGATAATAAAGCAAATTTATGATTTTACCATAAGGGAAAACACTTGAATTAACCTCATGACCAATGACAGGAAAAATTGGCCATTGTCCACACGCTTAGTACAAAGCAAAACCAAATATTTGCGGAATAACTTGAAATTGCTGCTCTTTTCCAGTCACTGAGTGCTTCAAAGGGGAATATTTAGTGATTTGGCTCTAATTTTTAATCTTTTATCCTGCAAAGGAGGTAAACAAATAACAAAATCCTTCGTGAGAAACATAGTCTCTGAGCACACAGCCAGTCAACTCAATAGAAAGCAAGCAATTACATTACCAGCAATAATAATCTAGACATCAAAATTATTAACATCAATACCATGCAGCAAGAAATGCTATTTTATGTATATGTACACCACACCTATTTTATTTTACTTTAATAAATAAGCTCCAAATCCAGATAATTGCTCCGTAGTCAAAAAAGATTTTTGGACTTTCATTTTGTTTTTCTGCTGCATCAAGACCAGCTTAAACAGAGCTTCTCTCACATTCATCCGGCATCTACTCACCTCTCAAAACTTGATACCTTTTAGAATCCCAAAAATCTTAAGTTGCTTAATATCTCCAACCTATATTATTAATGAAGGAGATCTCTTCGTAAAAATGATAAAATGAACGAACAATCAGACCAATCAGTCTCTCACTCTCTGGGCAATGATGGAAATGTTCAGCCATCTAGAGCAGCGATGCAGCCACTTATTCAGACTTCTCTACGTAGGACTTAGACTTACGGATCAAGCTGCAGCTCAGCTAGCAGATTATGATGATGATTACATGTATTAGAAAGAGTATAATCAACATCGGAACGATGTAATAGAGAAATCTGAAGGGAACAGTTACACAAAAGGGAGTGCAGTGGGTGATCATGGGTGATTCTATGGTACAGAGACATGTGTACGTCCAGTGGCTCTCGAAGCTTCTATATGTCCCTCATATTTCCACGGGCTCCACCCACGTTCTTCTCTATATAAGCAGATCGCAGATGCTGTCGATCAGGGAACACTTGTCCCAAAAGAAGTTAAATTTGGTATATTGTCAAAGAGGCTAGAAGCAGGATATTGCAGGGTTGGAAGTGGATTAATCTTGGATGGGATTCCTCAAAGGTTCAAGCTGACTGCTGGAATTAATATAAGTCTTAAGCCAGAGGGTGGTCTATTTTAGGCCTTCAAGTACCTTGGATGACGTCTCGAGAAAGAAGCGGCAGGTGCACGCAGAGCAGATCAAACCTCTAGAAGAATACTACAGGAAACAAAGAAAGCTCCTTCATTTTCAAGTGGCTGGAGGACCTTTGGCTGCTTTGCATCTTCAGCACAGGAATGCACTTTGTTCAACACAGCTGAGTGCATGATACTGATTTGATTCTCTTCTGATCTTCATCTTTTTACAAGCATAGCGCATATAGGAAATATGTGCAGGACAAACTCTAAGTTTTGGGCAGGAATACACATAATTTTTCTTTCATTTTTGTTTGAATGGGTTCAACCTAGTTCTATCTGGCAGAATAGAGAAAAACCATAAGATCTAAGGCATTAAACAAGCTTAAAATGCACTCTATATGTAGGTTTCTGCGGATGCTAATTTTTTGGTGAAAAGAATTCCTGGAGTCCGAATTAACTGATAGAGCTTGATATACTAAGTTACCAACCAACCTGCGAACAGGACAAAAAGTCTAGAATAACAGTTCTATCAACCGCCTTCCTTAGAAAAACAGAAAGCACTGTTGCACCCAAGTCTTCCCTATAAATACTCGGGACATGTTCATCACAACATATAGAATTTTCCACCAAAGTTATTTGTTTTGCTTGTTCTATGCAAATAAGGTAGCTTCTTAAATTTAACTGACTAGCATAAATGTCAAACAGGAGCGTTTTAGACAATATTTTATTATAAAGTGTAACAGCTAGTTAGAAGAGTTGATCGACTGAGTTAAACTGATAGAAACATAAAATGCTGGTGGAAAGAACATTTAAACATTAAAAAACGCTAGTCTGAAACATTTATCTTATCAACGTCCTGTCTCACCCGCACGGACAAACACTGAGAATTCTGACACTTAGTAAAGTGAAAAGGCCGGCACTGTGAAGCATTTTAAGGTGGCAACAAAGAGCCAGAGATTTTCAGCTCCTTAAAATTTCTCTCTTAACAAGCAAACCTAACCATTCCAAAATTCCGCCTGCCCTACGTGGCTGTTGCCATCCTGATGGATTCATCCACTGCCGCTCTTCTCCTCACAGATATCAATTCTCCCACCAAATTCAACAAATACCAACAATGACTTCTTCAACTACCTCCATGAATTCATCATTCTCTCCAAGCCAAACAAGCCCGGCTCAAAACCCTCAAAATCCACTGACAACACCAATAACCTTTTAGCAGCTTTTTTCTTCAACCCACAATAGTTCAGAAAAGGTTGAACCAATAGAAATTTCACTTCGAACCCATAGAAATTTCACTTCTGTTGACACAAAATTAAAAATTTGTATGATCTAGAGCAAAAAATTAGCCAATTTTGGAGAAAGATAATAGCAAAATTTTCAAAAATTTCAAATTCTTTCCAAGTATAAAAATCTTCCTTATCTGTAGATTATGACTCCTTAGAAAGCTTCAAAACAACACTATATTTGCGCTTTCCAAAAGAAAAGATCTTGGCCAAATCTCTGCAGTATTTGCATCTCTACGACTGAGTTTTTTAAGTTGGAACTTTCCTATGTATTTTGCCTCCGGGAAGTTAAGACGTCAAAAGATTATTATTGTCCTATGTTTAAGAGCTGTCAACCAGTGTTGTAAATAGCGCTCGCCTCAGCGCTAATAGCGTGAGGCGACCTGTAGCGTCGCTTTTTGTTAAAAAGAAAAGAAGAAGGCAGTAGCAGCGATCTGTTAAAACAAAAAATTAAGGCTCGCGATTTCTGTACTCTTTCTCCTTCAAGTCGACAGCAAACCTACCGCAGACAAGCGATTTTCTTTCTTCTTTCTTCATCAAGTATGCTTCCCTTCATCTCTTTTATTCTTTCTTCATCTCCTTTCTTCTTTCTTCGAGTTTCTGTTTTGTGACTCCGTCCAATTTTTTTTCCTTCTTTCTTCTCTCTTCTCTCCTTTCTTTTTGTTTTGGGCCCTGTTTTTAATCGCTGCTACTGCAACAAAACAGAGCAACACTGTGTTACTCTATTTTTCTTCTTCTTCTTCTTCTTCATCTCTTCTTCTTTCTTTTTGTTTTGGGCTCTTTTTATCGCTGTTGCTGCAACATAAGTACATAGCAGAGTCTGTGTTGCTATGTTTTTTCTTCCTTTTTCTTCTTCTTTTTCTTCTTCTCTTTTTTTTTGGCTCTATTTTTTATCGTTGCTGCTGCACTCAACAAATTAGTCTGAGAAAATTATGCATTTAGCAGCAACTTACAGCTACAGTAATGGTTTTTTCGAATGAAGAAGAGACAAAGTTGAAATTTAGAGTTTTTATTTAATATTTAATTGTAAAGTAAGTTACTTTTTAGGCAAAGACACATGCTGACACATTGGATAATTGAACACTTTACCTTTTTAATTGTAAAGTAAATTCTTTTTAGGCAAAGGCACATGTTGCACATGCTGGCACTACCTTTATTGCAGAGAATCAAGTCCTTTCTCCTTTCCCTTTCTCGTTTCTATATTCTATTTTTTTCCTCCGTTTTTCGAATTAATTGCGTAGTAACTAGATAATTTTTCTATATAAAACAACGGTGAAATGACTATCTATTAGTCTTTAATTTATGAATCTATTATGAGTCTATGACTATCTATTGGATTTTTAATTTTAAATTGATATATTTATTAACATATTATTGTTATTGAGTTTTTAGTTATATATATATAATATTTGATTTTTTTTATAAATTGTCGCCTCACGTCAAAAAGGCGAGCGCTTCCCTGCGCGCCTCTCGCCTCACTGAAGCGAGCCCTCGTCGCTATTTGTCGCCGCGCGCTATCCAAAACACTGCTGTCAACGGTCAACACTCAGATATTTTAGGCCCTTTCTTTTTGGGGGTGATCAAGGCTGATCCAAATATCAAATTTTGGAGCCCCAAATATTAATGCTTTAGCAGCTCTCATTCTAAAAAAAGTTATGTTTCCTTGAAGAGCTCTATATTACTTCACATCTATAACTCCGTCAAACAGCCTTCCAACTCACGGTTAATAAGTTTATATTGAAATACTGCATGAAATGTTTGTACTTTTAGTTTTGTGGTACAAGTGTAATTTTTAGAGAAGACACTATTTGCATTATAAAAAATCCATTAAGAAGTTAACAATCCTAAAACAGAACAGGTAAAGTTCCGATTATTTTTCCACATCTTTCATTCTTTTTCTTGATCCCCCTCTTTTTCTTGAAGCCTCAATAGGATTAGTACGGTAAGGTTAGCCCGGTTTTTGTTATATGGATAACAACTCCGGTGCTATTGTCTTACTAGTACTTCTCCTAATTGTTGTAATTTTCTTTTCTTATTAATAAAATCTACCCTAGGTTCTGCCTAGTGGATTGCCAAAAAAAAAAATCTACTACTTCCATCTTGTGCCTAAGCTTGTAGATTAGCGTATACCATGCAATTTATCCTTTACCCACTTCAATAGGAGTAAAAAATTAATTCAATCTTAAGATGGGATCAGACATACATGTTCGATCTTTTTTCCCTATGATACGACAATGAAACATATCTTGATGGTATATGCCAGCCACCTCTATTAACTAGCCCTAACTTCCAGATTGAGCACTCAATGAACGGGATGGAACTTCCCCCATGTTTGATAACCAACATTTTCCCTTCACCAGCCCATATTAGTTAAGTTACTCTGATCCGTGGTGTCCTCTAGATAAGTAAAAGCTATCTCTCAACCTCATTAACTGAGTAAATTGACCAACTTACTGGCGTCTAGACAAAGTGCAACAACTACGCCATCAGTTCCAAACAAAGTTGGGGTCTGCGATATAAATCCTCACTTTTTTTCCCTCATGCAGTCATGCTTAAACTTCTATGTCTATGTGTGTATATATATAGAGGTGATAAGGCTGATGTAGTATCTCGAAAACTAGGAGTTGATGGTATCTGTATAGCGGATCTCATGGGCTTCCCGGAGCCGGAGGAAGCTGTTTGAAGATGATGTGATGTAAGTGAACATCTACGCAAAAAGCTGTTGTAGAGTTTTGTTCTCCTTTCCGTCATCGATCAATCTATCACTCATTCACGGGCCGCTCCGGCGTTGTGTGATTTTGGTTGTTTGATTATACTCGAAATTATGTATCTACTTATCATATTTTTACCCCTGATCTTGTATAATGTCTTGCAACTTTTCAAAAAAAAAAATTCACTAATCTTGTTTTTTATTTCTCTAAAGTAATAAATCTCCTCGAATTCTCTTTGTAACTTTAATAGATAAGCTCCTCGGATTCTTTCTGCAAAATAAGAAGTCCTATATATTACTACAAATAGACCTTTCTCCCTTTTGTGGTGCAATTTCTTCCTTTGTGTATCTTATTCCTCTTTGAAACAACAAAACTAATAACAAATTCAAGTACTTTCTTCATAAGGTATGCTTTATTTTTTTTCCTTTTTGTAGTGCACCAATTTATTATACACAATATCTAGTATGTACTTTCATCTATTCTTTATTAACCTGAGTGCATGTACCCATGATACATCATATATTTTTTTAAGGTGACTACTGATGTTTTTAGACTTTGATGTGTAATAACACTTATTTTTAATAATATGTGTGATTCTTTCTCCTTTTTTTGACATGACAGATTTTTAGTTCTCTTATTTGTTTAGTATTATTAATCAAATGTACTTAATGCATATTGAAGAAAAAAATGAGCAAGAAAGTGACATTGGATAACAACTGAGGAGGCTAAATGGGATGAAGAAATGGCAGAGCCATTTTAATATATGTGTTGAAGAAATTTAAGCCAGAATTCATCCTGAGACTCACTTCGGCAGATTAGGATGGTCTAATCTGGTGCAAGTTCAATGATAAAATCTGAAGAAACTATGATAACGTTAAGTTGAAGATTATTATCATGTAAACAATAAGTAATTATACTAGGTAATATTATTAATTTGGTATAAATATATATATTATATCGATAATAGAATAAAAATAAATAAAGTCTCTTACAACAAATATTTAAATTTAATTTTCTCTTTAAAATACATATAAAAGCTAGGCACTATCCTTTTTGGTAATTGGACACTCAAAAACACTTTCTAGAAAAATGGCCAAACACAATTTGTTTACCAAATGTTGCAAAAAGTACTTCTCAAATGAATTGGTCAAACACAAACGGTTTTTTTTTCAAAAATACTTTTAGAAAAAGCACTTCTAAAGAAAAATACTTTTCCAAATAAGTAGTTTTTGACAGCTTGGCCAAACATGCTCTTCACAAAAAGCAATAACTCAACATCATTACTTCAAAGAGAGGAATGAGTATAGGTTGTCTAGCTCAATTACATCAAGCTCTTACATAAAGCCAATAAGGAAATGCATTTGTATGTCGATCAATGTACGCTCTCATATTTCCTTTCAAACAAGTTAACAAATGTTTCTGTTTTTTTTAAATAAGGACAAGTTAACATATATATTTACCCCAATTCAAGCTACCCAAAATAAATCAACCTTATTTAAGAAATGAGCTTTAAATCAAGATGCCTTTTGGTTTTTCTCTAGCCTTTGGGTACATTGGAACTGGCTCAAATTTAAAGCTTGCTCCAGCTGTGAAGTTATTTTAGAGTTGTACAAGATAGCTCCATACAATTGAGAATCTAACCACCCATGCAAACACAATATCTTGGGTGTCCTAGAAATTTGCATTTGCACAAGTATACGTGTGCATACAGAGACATGCATTTGCATATACAATATACTAACGCATGAGACCTCGAGTAAAAAAGGAAAAAGGAAATGAAAGCTCCATCCTAGTGTCCCAATTACACCTTGAAAGAATGATGTACAAATGAACCCTCTTTTTTGGTTAAAAGGAGCAAATGTCTAGAATAACGTCTAGCAAGCATCTTCTACAGAAACAGACAAAACATTGTCTGCATTAGGATATATATATATATATATATCTCCTCTACAAAATCTTCAAGTAATAATAATCATCCCTATCTTTAAGGTGGGACCAGTTACCGTTGTTTCATCTTTTTTCTAACCTATCATAAGACAACGAAACAACGTCTGAATGGAACATTCTAACCAAAATACTTTATTAACTAGCCCAATCTTCCACAACGCACTATATGAAAGGGATGGAACTTCCCCCAAAATTGAAAACTACATTTTCCCTTTACCAATTATGATCCATTGGGATACCCTGCTAGATTCTGTCATGGATCTGACTATTAAAAAAACAATAATTATGCCTCAATCCAAGCTAGCTGGGTTGGCCTAATGAAATTTTTTGAGCTAAATCAGCATTTTCCGTTAACAACATTAAATTAGCTGATCGAAAATACAAATACGTTTAGTGTCATATGAGTTCCTTTTTGTGTTGATAAAGAGCATCATATGAGTAGATAGATACCCGAAGATGTTAATGATTTAGATTTCTCACTTTGACGAGTTAATGGACATTTTTAACCTTATTCAGTAGCAAGGACAAAGGCTGAATAAGGAGATTACCACAAGCTCATCTTGTGGAACTTTGCTGAAACACATTTCTATTAACCTGCTTAGAGGGGCTCAACCTACCTTAAAATCCAAACTTTCAAAGCAAGTGTTGTGACCCAATAAAAATCAGGAATGGAGGCTGACTTGAGATATCACAATCCAAAATCGGGGGGGGGGGGGGGGGGGGGGGGTGGTAAACAAAGTGTGCAACGAGCAAAGCAGGAATCCACAACGGAAAATGATTAGAATTATACCCATACCTATAGGAGCAAGAAGCCACGCTTTCAATATGGAGAAAGAGCAACGAAATATGAGAGTGTGGATTCCAACAAGCATATTGTGAAGAAGACCAACAAGGATATAAAGAGCGAAAATGTAGAGCAAACAAAGGATGATAATTAGGTATTTAATCAATGGGAACTCTGCAACTTCCTTAGTTTTTAGGTGCTTCAATCTATGGGCATGAGGATGAGGATGAGGCCTTAACCCTAATGTCAAAATAGGAAGAGACTATAGGAGAGAAGGGCAGGGAGGACAACAAAACCCTCCCTGTTGCTAAAAAATCTGATCACGGAGGAAAGAACATATTGGAATTGAAGAGATTGACATGTTCAATAAATTGTGATGGCAGAAAGGTGAACTTACAGGGAAAGAAGTTGGGTATAGTACAGAAAATATTCTGCAATATACAGGCAAAATCGGGGGTATAAGATGTGACAAAATCTGTGAGAGGCCACACTGTGGAGCAGAAGGGGAGGAAGGAGTGGATGAGGTAAAGATGAGAGAACTTGGAGACTGAGCAGAGTGCTTTAACACAAACAGACTTTGTTAAAAGAAGGGATTTTCAGCATAATTTGGATTAAATGGATGTAACATGTGTAGAAAAATAGGGGACATACACACAGGTGAAAACAGTTTTTCTTAGGTGTACTCTATAATGTATAATTAGTTAGAGTAAGATTTTGTATTTTACTTGTCTGATGTACTCTCTTGTCGTATACTATCGTTGTTAGGTGCATTACACTAATAGTATTTTGACTTACCAAATCAAGGAAGAGAAAACTGATTAGCAATCTCATAGTTGATTACTTCCTGAACAGGTTAGTCCAAGTTGTGCAAGAAGCGACACAACAAAAATTTTCATAACGTAGTAACATACTGCTATCATCTAATGAGGTTTACATAGAAGGAACCATATTAAAGTAGGCCAGTTCACTTGTTCAATAAGAACTATTTTCACATTGCAAGCAAATTCAAATTACCTTCATCAGCCCCTAAGCTTCTCACCTGAAATATTGTCAGTCTCCTCATCATCCTCATCTCCATTGTCCTCATCGTCATCATTGTCTCTTATCTTAGCGATTTCCTCTTGTGCCCTCTCAACAATCTGTTTCTTCTGCAACTCCAACTCCCTCTGGAAATCCCTTCTCATCTTCTCCAACTCCATCATCTGTTTCCTCTTACTATTCTCAATCTTCTCATATATCTGCCCAAACCTTTGAATTGAATCAGCTAGCAGCTTAGCTGATTCATTATCGCCCTCCCAGCCTCCCGAGCCCAGCTCCTCCACATCCTCTTCTTCATCATTATCCACATCCGATCCTGCTGGACTATCCCTCATCTCATCCAACACATTCGACCTGTCCAAGTACATTCGTGGGTCCATAAACACATATTCTCCCGAATCGAGTCCACATCCCAATCCACAATGCCCTTTCATCCTCAAATTCATCAACATATCCATTTTCTTGAAAAATGGCCACTTGCTATGAAACCCACCCCCAGTTTTCTCCATTTTGGTTATCTCCTTCTTGTACTTCTTCTTTAACACATCTAATTGATTCCTACACTCAATTTCACTCTTTTCTACCCCAATCATTTCTGTTACCTTCTCTGCAACTTCAACCCAATCTTCAGCCCGTAAGCTCCTCCGGCCCAACTCCAAGTACCGCTCACCCCACACTTCCAACAACACAAAACTCTCCTCTTCACTCCACATTCCACCCTTTGAACTATGAGAACTCCCGGAACGAGGGGCAAACTCGTAATTTGACACTAAAGTTTCCAACTTCCTCCTCTTTTGAAAACTATGATACCCATTTTCTCCACTGCTAAATTCTTGCTCTGCTTCTTCTTCATCAGATTCATCATCATCGTCATATTGAAATTCATTGTTATTACACCCATAATAATGGGTATTTCTTGAATAAGAACTAGGGTTTCGAATAGAGCGCCTTGATCGAAGAGAAGAACTGTAAATGGAGTTGGGTCTTGAAGGGTACCGAGTTTCATCATCAGAATCAACCATATTTACGAAAATAGGAGTATCGATATCAATATACAGCAGTGAGAAAGGCAAGCAAATGGTGGGTTTTCAAAAAGACCCTTAGCGCTAGGGGTCTTAGGGTTTCTAATGAAACATGAAGAATGAGAATCGAGGGGTTTCAGATTCGGAATATGAGTGCATTTTGGTGTCAAGAGGAAGGGGTATGATAAGACCAATGTACGTGGGTTCTCTTTTTGCTTGGATTTTTGGAATGGTGTTAAACCGGTGTGCCGGGCCAGGTTGGAAAAAAATGAAACCGGCTGATTTTCAATCTGCCTCTTTACCGGACTTAGTTCATCCGCATACAAAATGTACCGTGAGGGTTACAAGTCCACGTGGGTGGGTGGGGTGGGGCCAGATTAGCATTTTTTTTTTTTTTGTATTTTGTATAGTTATTGTAATTCAGACTTTTTCAGTAATAGCATGGCTAATATCATAAGTTAAACAAACTCTACATGAAAGGTGGCCAAATAAATAACGTATATATGTTTGATATTGTCCATGAAGTCGAAAGATATCATATCTACAAGTACTTCTAGGTATACCTTGAAATAAATGATTATAAATTTTTTGAATATATATAATAAAATATGATGAAGAAGCAAAAGAAAAAGGTAGACAACCCAAAATAATTATTTTTACTAATTCCTCACGATCCTTCATTTTATCATATTTCATAAGTCCTCCAGTAGTAGGGTTTAGAGTTGCTTGATTTGATCTAAACCAAAGCCCCGTTCTATAGAATGCTCAATTCTCATATATCTACTAAGTATTCATGTCCCCCAGTTGTTCTCCAGTCTTATGTTTAAAATCATCATTACAAAGTCTGTATTTAACTTTATCAGTATCTACTATTTTCTAAAAAAAATAAAGTTTACTTCTTTTTCTCCGATTAGTAGTTGGGGCCACAAGTGATATATTAATAACACTACAAACATCACTCCTGCTACCAACTCCAACACTATTAGCTGTAAGTAGTGTCTCATCTTCAATTTCTAATTTTGTTAGTATGTATGTATCCACCAAATCGTAGAGTACCTGGTCCTCAACAAGGTTCTACTTAGAATACTTAATAAAAAAATCACGACCTACACATGTAGGTTGTTAATTTCACTAACTTGTAATCTACTTATTACAAGCCACTTTATTATAATTCCTATTGCAAAGGATTTACTCAACTAACTTGTGTTACCTCCACCACAAGCCACTTTGTGACTATCCTAGTTACAAAGGCTTTTTACTAACTTGCCATGCTATCACCACAAGCCACTTTGTAACTCTATGATTACAAAGACTTTTCCTTATAACTAAATCTAGTCACAACATAAACTCAAGGAGTTTACAGATTTACAAGAGGATTCCTAATCAAAATGCTTCTAGGTAAGCAGTTTAGGAGATACAGTAAGTAAAATAACAAGGTTACAACTCAACTAGGACAACCTTGTTCTTCAAGCTTGTGAGGATTAATTTCTCTGCTTTTGCAAGAGGCATAAATGAGAAACAGAAACCTTCCAGTTAGAGAATGAGTGGATAGATAGTGTAGTGCATTGCTGCAGAAACAGTGTTGTCAGTCACTTCATTTCAGTTGTGTCCAATTGACTTTGTACTGCTATGAGAAAACCATAAGAGCATTAGGTCCTTATGTGATTTCCTAGAGCCTGAAGATGTATCAGTTCACCTTTAGTTGGAATCTGCTAAAGCTTGCATCATTCCAAGTAGGACAGGTTCCCTATCTGGTTCTTGACAAGAAATTTGTTAGATCATCAAAACATAGGGCAAGATTATTTAAAGTCTATCAATTTTCCCCTTTTTGATGATGACAAACTTAACATTTATAAGTAGGAATTGGGTATGTTCCTGTCACGTCCCAGATCTATGGGCCTGACCGGCACTCAATCGGGTATCCCCAATCGAGTGGACCTGGGTGCCTTTCCTACTCCCCACGCGTTACCCCACATTATTCAATGATAATTAGTCAAAAGATACTAAATTTGCAATCGAAAGAACATATGATTTCTCTTTTATAACCACACATTATGATTAACAGGGAACATTTATTACAAAACATATATTATGATTAACAGGGAACGTGGTATACAAGTTTACAGCGCCCAAAACATACACCTTTATACATAAGTTCCAACCCACATACCACTGCCTATAGAGCCTCTAAGAGAAAGATAGTACAATACTTGCCGGCGACAAGGCCCCGGCTATACCTTTACAATAGGACACAAGACTCCAAAATACAACAACATAAGTGGCAGGAATCGCACAAGGCCCAGCCCTAAAGCTAGGTAAGTCTGACCAACAATCGCTTCCAACGTAACATTTAAGTCTCAAACCGAGAAATTAACAAAATAATAATCCAAAAATATTAATAATATGATATAAGTAAAATACGAAAATCAAAAGCATACCCATATGATCTGAGGGTCACGAGTCCAAAGCCTCTAAAAAAGCTGAGTAATAATAATAGTATCTGAATACCAAAACCAAAAATCTGGGAAAGTATATAATAATAAATAAAATGAAGAAATAATGAAGAGCAGCCAGGTCCTGCGAACGTCATGCAGCTACCTCAACGACTCTGAAATGTCTCTGGAGACTACAAGAATCAGCTAAGCCTCCGGTGTACCTGAATCTGCACACAAGGTTCAGGGAGTAGGGATGAGTACTACCGACTCAGTGAGTAATAAGTATAGAAAATAACTGAAGGTAAGAAATCTACGAAAGACCACAACGCAAAGCTATAACTAATAATCCTACAACTTATCTACAGGCTAACAGCATAACAGTATCACAACAACAACCAAGAATCAGATAAAGATGCAATGCAATGCACATGAATACGCTCGACATGCATCCCGATCCATTTAACGTCGACGGCGCTCGTTGGGGGTGTGTACAAACTCCGGAGGGGCTCCTTCAGCCAAGCGCAATATCAATATATAACCGCTGCAGCGTGCAGCCCAACCCATGCTCAGTCCACAATATGCATATGAGTCACATAAACAGATTCAATCTAATTTCCCATTTTTCCGATTATTAAGGTAAATATAATTTAATTATTTAATTTCAGGAAAAGTGACTAAGCATTTCATTTCGGTGATTAATCACAGGACTAAGATCAATGATTATGCAATCATGTTATCACACAGATATTCACCATAGACGGGTACTACAGATCGGCACAATGCCCCAAACATGACACTAATCCCAATTATCAACAACACAATGTGCGTATCAGACGCCAATAATATTCAGTTCTCGGGATGGACCAAGTCACAATCGCCTATCATTAACAACCCCGCACCTGCCATGGGGTGCGCGTCACGCCCTAACATAGCGCCACGATGTGATAAACCGGGGTTTCAAACCCTCAGGCCATCATCTATACAAACTACTCACCTCTAACCGATCGTAGCCTGGTCTTCAATGCCTTTTCCCTTCGAATCTTCTCCTACGAGCGTCGAATCTATTCAAAACCACAACGAACCGGTTATTATAGGCTAAATAAACATAACCCAATTGAAATTATTCGAAAAACGTTAAAAATTACGAAGTTGGTAAAACCCGAGCCCCGGTCCCACTTCTCGAAAAATTAAGAAAGTTACATCTTTGGATTCCTCGGCTCGCCGGGAGTCCGTACATATAAGGTTTATCAAAAATGGAGTACGTTTACCCTCTCAAATCACCATTTTACTCTCTCTTAGGCTCCAAGCCCTAACCACCATTTTTGACCTTAAAAACATTGAATTTCATTGTTTAATCTACTATTTTACACCATATAGGCATAATCCAAGGCCAAGAATCATTATCTGAAAGGAAACCTTGAAACCCTCTTCAAAATCGCCCACAATCGTCTCTTCCCGAAGTCAAATGTGTTTTCTTAATTTATGAAATTTGCAAACATTGTTTCATTAATCCCCTGCGATTTCCGCTTCCGCGACACAATGACCTCTTCTGCGGTGGTCGCTTCTACGGTCAATAGACCGCTTTGTGTTCTCCCTTACGTCGACTAGGACCGCTTCTGCGGTCCTAAACCGTTTTCGCGGTCTCCGCCTATGTGATCACCTTGAACGCTTTTGTGGTCGATGACCGCTTTCGCGGTAATTTTTTCGCTTTTGCGGAAATACCAGAAGCCTCATGTTGTAGCTTCAAAAATCTTCGTTTTCATCATCTGAGTTCATCCCGAGGCCCTCGGTACCCCAACCAAATGTACAAATATGTCCCATTACTTCATTCAAACTTGCTCGCAACATAAAAATGCTATCATAAACATAAAAATCATCCAAATTTCACGGATTCAAACCTAAGTTAAACTAAAACTTCCGAAACTCGCATTTGCTCCAAAACCCGACCTAAACATCTCCGAATGATCTGAAAGTTTGTACACATATCAAAAATCACCTAACGGAGCTACTGCAACAGTCAAAATTTCATTCCGACTCCCGGATCAAAATATCAGATATCAACCGGACTTCGCCAAATCTAACTTAGCCAATTCAAGCCTAATTCTACACCGAACCTCCAAATTCAGTTCTAATTTCGCTCCTAAGTCACAAGTCACCAACCGAAACTAGTCGAATCATCAAAAATCCATTCCGATCCCTAATTCATAAGTCAACTTTCGGTTGACTTTTCCAAAACTAACCTTCTTTTAAAGCGACTAATTGTCTCATTTCTATCCAAACTCCATCCGAATTACTCCAAACTCTCCAAATACATATGTTGAAACATATAACGGCGTAAAAAGGGAAAACGGGGGCAGAAATACACGGGACGACGGGTCAGGTCGTTACAACTGCTAAGTTTTATGGTAAAAACAAAATGTTTTTCAGTTCTGACTTAGCAAAAGATAATACCAACAATAATTATCAAGAAGAATATTTAAATACTTTAATACAAGATGTCCTTTTACCGTACATGTTTAATGTCATAATATATATATACACACAATTAAAATTGATCTTCCGTTGCATATAGGTTGACTTTGAAGAAAAATGAAAAATATGTCTGTCGTAATATTGAAAACTTAGATCCACTGAATAGCTTATGTTACAGTACACATATGGTATATAGAAGTTTTGATAATAACGTATTACATGCAGAACGTATGATACTGGTCAATGTGCGTCTAAGTATGTGCTTATCTCCGAATTCAACTTTCATCTTCCAAAACTAAAGAACATTTTAAATTTGTGTGAAAATAATTTTCAATATGTCTATGTTTTTATAATTATATAAAATATAGCACAAGGATAAACATCCTAAATATTGAATTATATTTACCACAATATGTTTTCTTAATAACTATATGTTTCACTTTGAAGAGAGATATCAATATCCACAACAAGAGTTCTGGTTATGACAAAGTAACCAAAGCATTAGAAGAAAACATATAAAAAGAATATCGTATGTAAAGAAGTGTTCAGTTAGATACCATTACATACATTAGATACTTTTAAACCACAATATATAATTATCTACTTAACATGACTAAAATTGATCGTTATGTAAGTTCTGATGATATCCTTTCATTTTGAATTCATGTATTATGCTAATGTAACAATATTTTCGGCATTTAGATGACTGTTGTATTATTATATATAAAATTTCTTTTATTCATTAAATTTTATTGTTTCTTCATCAAAAATAAATATTTAAACCAACATGTTTCATTATTAACGTGCAACGCACGTTTATAGATACTAGTTAATAGTAAAGATAGTAAGAAATTCTCCGTTAGGTTTCCGTAAATCATTCCATTTTTTAGGCCTTCTTAATACCCACAAAGCTGATGACATTAGAGGTACCTTTAGTAGTTAAACTAAAATTAAAAGATTCCATTGGATGAGTAAATAAATTACTACAGACTACAGTTCCCACGAAAATGTTTTACCCGCTTGACTATTTTATGTCATTTTTAGATCATTCCAAGGTTAGACCAGCTACATTATCACCCAGTCTTCCTTTGTTGTGATCTCTTTAAGAATGATAGATTGTTAGTGTAATCAAGACTGAATAATCAGAATTGGTCAGTAAGAAAACACAAAATGCCTTAAAATCCCCCTAAATTTGGCACATATTATTGGTTACATTCTTGAACAATCCGTGGTCTTAGTTTAGTTGTTATCCTCTTGGACGATCTCATTATAGGAAAGTAGCATATACTCGCCTGCCACATAAATTTTCATATCCATGTAGTATATTTTGAAAAATAAAATATATTTTATACCTTTTTAAGTCTGTTGCTTTTTTAGATAATCTTTTTCGAATAATATTTATAATAAAACTTGGTTAGAACTACATTATTTAGGATTTTTTTATTTGTCTAAAAAATAAAGATTTAGTTATTATTTTTTTAAATTTGACCTGAAAATAAAGATTTATACAGTTGAAATAAATAGTCAAGGCATCTAAAAAGATATATATAAAAAAAATACATAGTTTGATTTTTATTATTTTGGCTATAATTTTATATAGCTCTAAATTATGGAGCTCTAAAAAATATATTTTCACACACATTACCGGAAAAAATAAAAATACACAGTTGAAATAAATAGTCATTGCATCAAAAGAAAAAATAACAAGATGTACAATTGCAAGTTCATTATTTTGGCTATACCTTTTTATTTGGTAAAAAAAAGAATGGAGTTGTAGCCCTTATTTTTACTGATTTGATTCAAAAATGAAAATATACAATTAAAATAAATAGACATTATACCTAAAGAAAAAAATACACAACTAGTACTCTATTATTTTTGCTAAAAACTTTCTATTTGGCTAAAATGATGGAGTTCGAACCAAACTTATACAAATTTGGCCCCCCAAGAAAAATATATGTTAAGATGAAGTAAGAAGAAATACATATTTGTAATAAATAAATTATTATATATGACTATATGACAATTAAAAAATAACCTACTAGGAAGATGATTTTTCTATATTTTTTTCACACCCACACGCTTAAAAGAGAGTACACCCACAATCTTGGCCAACAGCGTCCAAGGAGATAATGGCTCTTAAAAGGCCAAGTTCGGAGGGAGAGAGGGTGGGGGGTGGGGGGGGGGGATTAATTAAAACCACGAATAGTTTAGGGGTTTAACTAATAATTCGTGTCAAATTTAGGGTGGTTTTTAGATATTTCGCCATAGGAAAACAAAAGCATCATGGAATAGAAATGTTGTGTTCGTCCAATAAAATATCGATAACTATTTTCCTTTAGATTCTCAATTTATCTAATTAACAGTAGTAGCTGAATAAATTCAACTGCATCCTTTACTATTAACAAAAATAACATTGTTTCTACTTTGCCTTCTGTAAAATTGTCTGTTTATAAGAAGTCAATTGAAAGAAAAATATGATGGTGCTTAAATTAGAATATTATTAGTATCCTACAAGATGAATTTAATATTTTGAGTAGAACACAAGTTCGTATTTCTACGTTTCCACATTAAAATTGTTGCTTCATTAAATTAATTTAAGATATCAGAAGAAGACAAAATACACAAGCAGTAGTAAAGATAATGAACATATGAGGGGGGGCAAGGGCACAAATAGTCATTTTTGAGATGTTATTTAGGGATTAGTCAGTACTTATTTTGTACCGAAATTTAAACTAAAAATCTTGATTTTAGGAGAACTCAGAACATTTTGGTTCTAAAAATTAAACTGAAAAACTAAAATTCAATATGCACTGGCTAAATTCTAAATAGCAATCCTTTAGAGTGAATATCTAATGTCTTTTCGACAAAAAATGTGAAAACCTAATTTGATGGTTTCATAAATTAGCAACTTCAAGTAATATTCCAAACGTTATTTTTTTAATTATAGTTTTAATATTTACATAAATTTGTGTGTATATTTATATTAAACTTGGTTTTGTTGACTTAATATAACGAACATTGTACCTAATAACAATTTAAATTGTCCTTCAATGACAGTAAGTCCATCAATAAAAAAGAATGAAAATGATTAATTTTTAATATTTGTTTGAAAGGAATAAGGAACTAAAAGGAAAGAAAAACATAACTATTGGTTTGTATACAAACAAAAAAAGGAACTGCATCATGAAACAAAGTAGCGAAAGTCATTTTCTACATTGCTCTACATTAGTCGCTTATAGACATACCAGTTCAGCAAAGATATAGAAAGCTATAAAGACTAGAGACAATCATTTCTTTTTCTCTTTTCCTTTTTCTGCTAATAAATAAAAAAGGTAATAAGTTCTTTCCCTTTATGTTTTCCAGCTTGCACACTTGACATTATATGGACTAAATACACACTGAATTAATTATTTTTGAAAGTGGTAAAGAGTGAAGTAGTTTCTCGTATAAAGACAACAACAACCCAATAATAATCCTACTAGCGGGGTCTAGGAAGAGCCCAATGTACGCAGACCTTACCCCATGAGGGTAGAGAGGCGTTTCTCGTATAAAGAATGAAAAAAAAAGTGACACTGATTTGGGTTCAACATGATACTTACAGGGGTATTAGAAGGTACGTGTAAGTAAAAGCATCAAGTCAGTCAGCATCCTGCTGCTTTCAGGAACTTGTCATAGGGGCTTGAAGGCGGCAACCTAAAGGACTGTTGTCCATACTCCCGTGAACATGAGAGAGTGTTTTGTGAAGGAGTTGATTCAACTGTTGTTAATTGTAGATCTTGGTGAAGCTCCGTATCCTGCTGAACACGAGCAAAAGGAACAGTTTTAATTCCTCGATAATCTGGAAAACTTCCTCATATAATAGAACAGAAATAAATAAAGCAATATCCCTATTTTGAAAGCCCTTAGTCAGCTTGCTAAAAAGTGCAAAACTTAAAGCATCAGTGAAGATCCTTCTATTTTTCCACATTATGACCTGTACAACTTATCAAAGTTAAAGGATGTACTAGAAACCATTAATGGGGCATTGATCTTCATCTTCCCTACAGCTAATCTGTAATGGGCACTGATGTGTGACGGAAACAATCCACATCTACCTACTTCAGCATAGGGAAGCAAACCCCTCTACTTCATAGAGATGTTACCAGAAAATATACCTCGTCCCCAAGATGTTTAGATAGTTTTCCGCAAATTGGCTAACCTGGATTCAGCAACATCTAGGCTATTCTGATTTGTGTACTCCTAGTTCAGCTAAAAATAGCATATAACGTCCCAGAAGATACATATAAGCTCTACAATGTCCTAATATGATGATATATTGGAAGATTAACTCACAGCTTTATCAAAAGAAGAATTGATCAAAAACTCACATTCTTCATAGCCAGAAAAGGAAAATTAGACCAAATCAACGTTTTTTAAGGTTAGACCAGTACCAGTTTTCTTGATTTTGAAGTTCTCAAATACTTGAATTGGTAGCAACATTATGCTTTTTACCTCCAAAGACAAAAAGGTCATGAATGCTGCTGCTAAAGAAGAAAAAAGTCGGGCCAAGCAGGGAGAAAAAAAACTTCCATACAAATCTGAATCTCTCATTTTCAAAAAAGAAAATCTGAATCCCTTTTTCTTCTTAAATCCACTTTTTAAACTTTTTTTTTAAAAAATACGCTTTCCTCGCTGCACACGCTTCTGCCTAAGAAGCGAGCTTTTCCTTCAGCTTGCCTCGTCTCACACTGAAAAAGCTATCTACCCATTGCCTCGTGGCTTCACATTTAAAGCGATGAAGCGATGCTTTTTACAACACCGCAAAAAACATCATGATTTTCCAAATTATTGCAAAACAATTACCCTTCACTCTTTAAAAAAAAATAACCTCAAAGCACTGTCACTGTTAAGATAGTACATGATATACATCTTGTAGTTATACGCTTTACCAAGTTGTAGTTGATTAGTACATGGTTGGGAGTATTAATTAGTTGATTTCTTTTTGTAGTTATACACTATACCAAATTGTATAAACTTGCAATTATTATAAACTCCCAACCAAACTTAACGGAATAATTAATCTTTCCATTCTGAATTACTCTGCTTCTTCATGGAACCAGAGCCATCAGCCAAAGAAGAATTCTCATATCCTTTTTCTTTCTTTTTTCCCTCACAAAAAGGACAAAAGCCAGAGGTGTGGAGATTCCAATTAGGAGGTGCGGAGTTAGTTCTAAGCATCACTTCTCACCCCAAAAGAATCGCAAGGCTCCGACGACCTCAAACTGAGAAGCCCATCACTAGAAATCTCATTGTCGGGAGCCATGTCAGATCAGTCTCGCTAGAACTTCATATATGCGCAGGCGCGTGAGACAAATTCTGATGTTTTCTCACTAGCTCCGACGTCAGTCGAATCACCATCATGGGCTCATCCCAAGCGGTCCAACCTCTATGTCTCACTAGTGCTGCTTCAGATCATCAATTCAGAGGCTTCAAAATGGTATTCCGGCATCTATAGTGGTAAAACAGATTTGACATTACTTTTTCGGCTCCTCCAGCAGTGTTCGAGCACTCTCCAGTTATATATCATCTCTAAGATTCATTTTTCCGGCACTTCCAGATGTATTCCGGCAGTATCAATTACTTGTTCTAGCTTTTAGGACTCAACTCTCTAATTCTCAACTACAAAACTCCTTGGAAACCTCAATATGACCCAAAAAAAGGTGACTCTTAAATACAGGTGAAACTAAACTCCTTTTCCTCCCTTTCAAGTTCTCCCTCTGTTATCACAAGTGAACTTGGATGGTAGTAGTAATTACATGTCATGGTTTGCTTCATTTAAATTATGCTTTATGGATCATATATATGATTGATCACTTGGTTAAGAATGCTAGTGATATTGCTACCACTTGTGAGAAATAATAGGAAAACTATATTATATTGTTAACTATAATATAACGAGCCCTATTCATGTCTACACACAATACATACTCTACTCATATTCCATGTAGGCCTATACTTATTTACATAACTATTTAACACTCCCTCAAGTTGGTGCATACAACTTGTTATAAATATAACTAATATGAGGACCAGTGAGAAAATTGGTAAAAATATGTACAAGCTGATCATTCTACTTTACAAACTTTGTAGCAATATCTCCTGAGAGTATCTTTTGTTCGACGAAATGACAGTCAATCTTCATGTGTTTAGTTCTCTCATCAAACACAGAATTTGATGCAATAAGAGGGGCAGATTGATTATCATACACAAGTTTCATCCGGCTGAATTCACCAAATTTCAACTCATTGAGCAATAGTTGTTTGATCCAAACTAGCTCACATGTTGCTATAGCCACTGCTTGATATTCTGCTTCTGCACTAGACCTATCAATCACATTATGTTTCTTGCTCTGCCAAGACATCAAGTTTCCTCCTACTAAAACACACTATACAGATATAGAACGTCCATCAAAAGGTGATCCTACCCAATCAACATCTGAGTATCTAACAATCTGCTCATGGCCTAGATCTTTAAACAATAATCATTTGCTTGGGGCTAATATTATATATCGAAGAATGCGAACAATTACGTCCCAATGACTATCACAAAGAGAAACCATAACTGACTCACAAGAAAGGAAATATCAGGTCCAGTCAGTGTGAGGTAATTTAACTTACCAACCAGCTGCCTATATCTTGCAGGATCGCTAAGCGGCTCCCTCTGTCCTGGCAGAAGTTTAAAATTTGGATCCATAGAAGTGTCAACGGGTCTACAACCTGTCATTTTTGTCTCTTCAAGAATGTCTATGGCATGCTTCTGTTATTATATCACAATACCTAACCTAGACTAAGCGACCTCAATACCTAGAAAATACTTAAATCTTCACAGATTCTTAGTTTGAAATTGCAGAAAGAGATGTTGCTTCAACTTAGTAATTCCATCCTGATCCGTGTCAGTAATAACAATATTGTCAGCAAAAATTTCTAAATACATGTAAAGATTTGAAGTAGAACATCGATAGAACATAGAGTAATCAGCTTCACTGTGATTCATGCCAAACTCAACTCAGGAATAACCGAGCTGAACTTACCAAACCAGGCTCGAGGAGACTGTTCTCGCCATAGAGTGACAGGCGCAACCGACATACAAGACTGCTGGATTCCCCTTGAGCAACAAAACCAAATGGTTGCTTTCATATAAACTTCATCCTCAAGATCTCAGTGAAGAAAAGCATTCTTAATGCCCAACTGATAAAGAGGTAAATGGTGCAGGGCAGCCATGGAGGACGCACTGATAAGAGAGAGAAAGTATCACCGTAACCAAACCCAAATATCTCTGAGAATACCCTTAGGCAACAAGACAGGCTTCAAGCCGACCAATCTGGCCCTCCAGATAACGACAATCAACAGCTTTACCAGAAGAAAGAGAGGAACAAGTTCCCCAAGTACTACTCACATGTAAAGGAGACATCTCATCAATCATAGCTTAATGCCATCCTGGATGAGACAGTGCTTCACGTGCAGACTTAGGGATTGAAACAGAGGACAAAGAAAATATAAAAGCATAATAGGGTGATGGCAGACGATGATAACTTAACAAATAAAAAAGGATGATGAATGGGAGCTAGCTTTAGCAACTAAGTTTCAATTTGAAAAGGGATAAAACCTCACCCACATAATGTGGATTAGGATTAAGTGGACCGTTACCTTTCTGAAGTGCAATTGGTGAACTAGGAGGAAACAAGTCCGCAGTAGAAGCAAAATCAGGTGGAGGACGTTAATCAGCTGGATCTGATGTTGGACGCGGACGACGATGATAAGCTAAGAGTGGTTTCCTGTGGCTGGTATCTAGGAGGAGCGACACTAGATTCTTTGAGGGCAAGCTATAATAAAGTCCTCAGATGTTGGTATAGGTAAGACCTCAAATATATCAAGGTGGTCAGAATAGGTAAAGTAAGGTCGAGACTCAAAAAATATGACATCAACTAACATAAGGTACCTACGAAGATTAGGTGAGTAGCAACGATATCCCTTTTGAACTCGGGAATAACAGAGGAAGATACATTTCAGAGCACGAGGAGCTAACTTATCTTTCCCACAAGCTAAGTTACAAACAAAGTATGTGCTCTCAAAAACACAAAGGGAAAGAAAGTATAAGGGTGAAATGGAAGATGAAGGCATCTGATTAATCAAATAACAAACTGTGAGAACTGAATCGCCCAAAGAAACGCAGTGGAACATGGGACTCAATGAGAAGTGTGCGAGCAGTCTTAATAAGGTGCCTATTCTTTCTCACTGCTACCCCATTCTGCTGAGGGGTCTGACTTTCTCGGATGTGTCTCATTCACGCTCTGATACCATGTGAGAAATAATAAGAAAATTATAATATTGATTGATGTGTTAACTATAATACAATCAGCCCTATTAATAACTATATGCGAAATACATAAACGACCCCTTCAAGTTGTCCTCAACGGTCAGCCAAACACTTCAACTGACACCATTTTCAGTTGGACACTTCAAGCCTTCAATAAAGTAGGTCAATTAAACACCCGACCTCACAGCCCACCTCGCGTTAAATACACTCTAGGATTCACGTCAAACTAAGGCTGTTAGTGTCGCGGTTCCGAACCGGAACCGTGGCCCTGCCGGTTCTGCCGGTTCCGGCGGTTCCGGTTCTACCGATTCCAGGGAGCTGTGGCGGGGCGGTTATACCCGTTGGAACCGCCAGAACCGGAACCGGCTCGCGGTTCTGGACCGGTTCTGCCGGTTCCCAACGGGCATTTTTCAAAAAAAAAAGCAACGGCTCTTTGCAAAAAGTAGCCGTTTGGAAGTTTAAAAAATAGCCATTTGACCCCCAAACTTTATATAATTACACTATTTCCCATTTCTCAACTATAAATACCCACTCATTCTTTCATTTTTATTCACCAATTCATCAATATCTCTCAATCTCTCTCAAGCTCTCTTTCAATCTTTCTAGTGCAAGTGCTTAATTTATTGTTGCAAATTCGTGAAAAATTGTGAAGTTGTTGAATTGAAGTTTTCAAGTGTTCAAGTTCAACGATTTTCAATTTTCAAGAAGTTGTTCGTCAATCCGGTAAACTCGTTTCAACTCTTACGTGCTAATAGTAATTTTTTGGGTTTTTAGTTTGCTTAATTATAATTATTATGGCATTTTCTTTGAAAAAAATATTCGGTAAAGGAAAAGCTCAAACCGATGAAAGTAGTAGCCAAAATACTACCCCTCCCCCGGCTCCCCGACCTAGAAAAGATAAGCAAGTTGAAAGTAGTAGCCAACCTAGATGTCCTAATGAACCCTTCGGAATCCTTGATAGTGATCACCATTGTTTTCAATCTAGCGATATTGATTTTCTACATGTCGTGTGGAAAAGGGCCTCTCGCTGCGATGATTCTTCATCTTCATGTTCAGCATGTAAGATCCTCTGATTAACAAGCATATCACTTTCGTCAGGTTCTACATATAGACATCCCCATCTTCCCTTCTCAATTGGCTGGTTGTCTTCATGATTGGAATCATCTTCTTCGTCAACTAACATAACAGCCTTTCGGTTGAGACAATCAGCTTGCATATGACCAAAACCTTGGCACTTAAAACATCGTTTCCTAGTTATATCCCCTGATTTACGGACGGATTTTAGGAAACAACGTATCTCAAGTTTTAGGACTCGGAATCTGATGATTAAAAAACGAGGTGAAAAAAGATGATTCGAATTATAAGAAAGACTATTTACTCATTCAAAACAAGTAAATATTGAAGCTGCAACAGTTCAATCAAAGTTCTAATTCTAGGATATCAAAATAACGAATTTAGATCAAAAAACGTGTTCTTGAATGAAAAGTTCCTAAAGCCACCACTTGGAATCAATTAACGTGATAAAAAAAAAACACCACACGTAATTGAAAACAAGATAAAGAAAATATCACCACCTTGCTTGGAACCAAAAACAAGGATAAACAAGACAAAATAGAGAAAAATACTCTATTGTAAAACTAGGCAAACCTTAAAAATATGAATTGCATGCTACAAGGCAAGAGAACCCTTTATATAAGGCCTAGAGTCTCTTCTTTGATGACTAAAATTCTTATTCCAATAAGGAAATAAAATAACTAGATAAGGAAAGTAAAATCCCTATTATTAGGGAAAAGAAACTAGAATCCTACTAAAAGGAAATCCCTATTCTAAAAGGAATAAACTAAATCCTATTTTAAGAAGGAAAGGGTCTTGGCACAGGTGTGGCGGCGACTCCGCTACAGAACAGTTCGCTAATCCAAGAGCAATTGTAGCTATTCGCTCCTTCTAGTTCTAGTGAATTCCTCTCCAAATAACATAAAAAGAAGCTTGAGTTCAATTAGGGGGGAGCTGGGATGGGAAGAATACATAGAAAGGCGGAAAAGGAGGCGTCAGCTCTGACGATTCAATCTATTCCGGTTATTCCTCAATCCTTCTTCTTAATCCCCATCTTCAGCCACGCAAAGGGGGCCTTACTTATTCTGGGGGAGCCTCGAAAAGCAATATATAGAGGAAGATCCTTGGCCTCTCTTCATCCTCTACAGGGTTCCAAACATTTCTTCAACATAGGTGACAACGAGTCAGGCAGTAAAGATTTTCGCCTTTTTTTGCAACCATCGACAACATTTGTTTTCTTCATGTCTTTGCAAATTTCACTAATTCACTAAAATGGAACTCACAAGAAGATGGAGGCAAACTTCACGAAATGGTATCAAACCCGAAAGCAATGGCAATGACAAGAGATAGTCTGAGAGGAAGAAAGACGGGTAATAGAATTGTACTTTATTTGGTCAAACCCCACGTGTTTTCTAAGCCAAAAAGCAACAAGTTGGGGTGGCCAACTTATAGCTTTTGCCTTGTTTTGAATTCTTTCAGCTTAAAGGCTATTTTAAGTTTGCTAACACTCAAGCAAGAGAAATATGCTTTTAAGTTGGTTTGACTAGCTTTTAAGCCAATTTGAATACCCTCAAAGTCCCAACAAGTCATGTCACAAAGGGTAAAATGGGGATGTAAGATTAACTAGTTTCCAGGAAGAGAAAGGTCTCAATTTTGGGGATAAACTAAAATGAAGAAGTGTCACATATTATGGGGACGGAGGCAGTATTATCTAGGAAATCGGAATGCTATAAACCATTTGAATTTTTGTACTTTAACCGTTTCTTGGAAACAATAATATGCTAAACAAAGTTTTGTCACAGGATATCACAACTTAAAGCTCTTCTAACAGCTCTGTAGCTCTTCAGTTTACCAAAAATTATATTATGATAAGTAAATATTCCATTCAAACACAACAGCTATTGTTATTCATGTAAAGAAGCTACGATGGACTATATGATAAAGGGACAGAGTGATTCTCACCATCTTTGATAAAGAAGGGCTCTTCCTGTCCATTGCATTATAGGATTGTAATGCCTTGGTTTCCTGTTGCATCTTGAAACTCTGGAGGGCTGACATCTTGTGTTGTTTACCAGTCACAAGGGCCTCACACTGATTTTTTACTTGATCATAGGGTATCGGTGTAGAAGAAAGAGGGAAGTTTGCAACTTGTCGGGCACTTTCCAGAACCTACATGTGCAAGAGCTAGTGTTATGCACGGTGGTGAAGCGAGAAAATTTAGTAAGGGTATTCAAATTTTGAAGAGATAAATAATTTCTTTTAGATGAATTGGTGCAACAAAAAAATTTAAATCAAACTACTCTCCCCTTTTCATTTTATATGAGCTTATTTCCTCTTTCGTTCGATAAAAAACGAATTTCTCATTTCTAAATTAAATATAGAACAAATTAACTTATACTTCATTTTTATCATTAACAACAACAACCCAGTAAAATCCTATAAGTGGGGTCTGGGGAGGATAGAGTGTACGCAGATCTTACCCCTACATCAGAGAGGTAGAAAGGTTGTTTCCAAAACATCCTCGGCTCAACATTTTTATCATTAATGAAAGCTTTATACACCACTTCTAGCATATTTAAGACAACAAGCTTCAAATATCTTATAACCATACAGATGTTATGGTATACTGTATGTTGCCAATCTTTTTCGTTATTAAATTACATGCCTAGTTAAATAGTTTCATATAAATTAAAATAAAGAATAGGTAATATATAATTAAATCATAAAAACAATTGTAATGGAACTAATAATTGTATAAACTAAAATAAAGTAAATAACAATACACAAAGTATAGTTACTATCACCTATATGAGCAGACCAGTACGAAAGGTTAAAAGGGTTAAACAAGGACTTTACTCCATGGTCCAAGCCATGACGAGCTGAAAGTTTATTTTATAATAATATAGCTATCCATATTAAGTATATTGTAAAAACCGTATTTAAAAAGGGTACACATTGTAAGAAAGAGAAAGAGAGCTAAGTGCAAGTGTGCAACTCAACATGATTGGCGGGAAATGAGAAATTGAGCCTGCTTTTGTCTGTTTTGTTTTTAAGAAGTGTATACCGATGAAAGAGTTGAGGAACGAACACGCAACACATGGAATTGTTTTGAACACCCTATGCCAGTGGACTACCTATTTCAGTTGTTTCAATAGTGTTCAAAGTTTAACCCATATATATATCAATAAAAAGTACTATTTAACTCATATACACAATCCAATTTTTCGTCGAAGTGTGTTCAGCTGATCTATCCTTGGATACACATCGCTTCGCCTGTGGTAATAAAGGTACATGCTACTGATCTTATAACTCATAGTCCCACACCCAACTTGACAGTGTTTAACAAAAAAAAATACTTAAGTAATTCTCTCTCGCTCTCTCTCTATATATACACACACATTAAAGCATGAAACCCCTTAGTGAAATGTCATTTGCCTTTTTTACTCTTTAAAAATGGATTTCAATTGGACATAATTGTCATTTAAAAATTTTCCTAATATTTTGGAATTTGAAATTAAAGAAAGTTTGATTATTAATCTTTCCTTATTTAAACTATCTACCAAGTCAAATATTACTTTCAGAGCATTGCCTAATATTTAGAAGTTTGATTTCAATAGGAATTATACATATAAATTACTTACAAGTGTGTATCACTTGGGGTTTTATTATATGGGGGAATAAATTTTATGCATAAAGTAGTACATTTTTCCGCGCTTTGTGCGGTCTCAGGCAACGATATATATTAAAAAATAAAACAAATTTAGTTCATACATTTACATTATGGAAGTTTGTTAACCTAACACTTCTTCCAAATACATAGAAAAAACCAACAAAAAGAAACAAACATATAACGCAAGATATATATATGTATGTATATATATATATGTAATATGTTATAGTAATAATTTTCCTTTTACTTTGTTGAATTCAAAAAAAATGTAAAGCCACAAATCTTGGCCATATTGTCATCAAATGAATAATTTTCAAATTAAATTTCCTTACTTTTCATTTGTTCCTTTTTCATTTTTTTTCCTTCGTTTCCTTTTTCTTTTTCCATTTGTTTCTCTTTCCATTTACTTTCTTATTTCTTTCATATCTTTAAACCCCGTGTTCAAAAGTTTCACTCGATCTGAATATCAAGCTCACCTGAAGATTTTAATTTTAATATTACTTGTCCATAATGTATATATGATTTGCAGGTTTAAATCATTTAAATTTGATAGTATGAGATAAGCTTTCTGCTCACAGGATAACTTTGTTTTGTCATCGCCTTTGGAGTATTTATTTCTTTTTCTCTTAATCTTATTTTTCAAAATAAAAAGCATGGTTCTTTTTTACCTTTAGGATGTTCCTACATACGAATGTAAAACGTGAATATTCAACGAAAAAATGGTAAAAAAGAACAATGCTTTTGGTTGATTTTATAAATTAAGAGGTGTTGTTCAAGAGGCGTATAGCACAAAAATGGAAGAAAAAGTAAGAAAATCCAAAATTTGAGATAAAAGGCTTTTTTGGCTTTAGAGAGTGCCAAGCCACCTCCTCTATGGTTAATTGACTGAGGAGCAGCAACCACTGATTGTTTAATAGGAATTCATAAGAATTTAGCCAACAGGAATTTGATCAGACTCAGATTTATTCACAAGCAGATCCACAAGGATGGAGATAGCCTAAGCAAGAGTGTTTTGGTGCATCCCAACAACCATGAATTCAAGTACAACAGCTTTGAGAGTCAAAATGACAATCTCTAAGAGACACGAACTTCAGTCTAATCACATTAGGGGAAATCCATGAAAAATCAAAAAGCTCCTTTGTCATGAACATGACACGATTATGGAGGTAAAGCATGCAACTGTGTAACCGTGGTGTGATACCCTAAATTTAGCTTATATGCTATATAAGCAAATGATAACTGTATAGAGGGCAAGAGATGCAAATTAAGAGAGTTAACACTTATAGAAACTCCAGTTGGCAAGAAAAAGGAAGGAAGGACAGAAAGGATCACCTGGACATCCTACTGATCAAGGAAAGGTCAAAAATGAGGACAAATCTTTTTCCCACCCAAGGAGAGCTGATGCCAGAGGGACAAACAAAGTTATTGTTCAAGTGTATTGTTCATACTACAGTCAATCTGATTTATTTTTCTTTAGTCCCAAGGTAGTTTAGGAATTACCGGAATGTAGCTAAGGATTTATTAGACTGTAAATTCTTAATGCTGTTATATGATTAGGTGTAATGCTCAGGTGTTTGTTTTGTAGTATTAGGACTCTCTCTTGATTAAGAAAAAATTGGCAACCCTAGTTTGTTAGGGATTTTAGCTTGTAGACGACAACTTTGCAAGTGTTCAACCTTAGGTTTTCATGTTCTTTTCCTTTTCTAATCAGGGGTTTCATGTTCTTTTCAAGAACTTTTAGGTTTTTGCTAAAAAGTACTCTCTTCATCATAATCTTGGCCTTTGGTTCCCCTACAAACTAGGGCTTCAACTCGACTTGAAGCAGAAGAGACAGAAAATGGAGAAAGTAGGTTTGCCGAGACATGACCAAATTTCTTTTCTTTTTTGCATTCCTTTTGTCTTCATTAGACAAGAGGGGTTGCTCTGATGGTAAGCAACCCCCACTTCCAACCGAGAGGTTGTGAGTTCGAGTCTCCCCAAGAGCAAGGTGGGAAGTTCTTGGAGGGAAGGATGTCGGCGGTCTATTTGGAAACAGTCTCTCTACCCCAGGATAGAGGTAAGGTCTGCGTACATACTACCCTCCCTAGACCCCACTACGTGGGATTATACTGGGTTGTTGTTGTTGTTGTCGTCTTCATTGTCATCTTATTCTTCTCAATTTTCCCATCTTTTATTTCTTCGTCCTCACCATCAATCTAAGCATCCACTTCCACTGTAACTGAGACACTGATACAAAGGGGTGGGAGAGATCATTCACTTTCATCCTTTTTGTTACTATGCTTCACTAATGGGAAGACGAAAGATAGGCAGAACCCCTGATGCCCCATAAAGACAAGTGTCGAGACATATTTCTCTATTCTTTGTTCCCTCATCTTATAGCCCATTTGGCCAAGCTGCAAAAATCAGCTTATTTTGAGAAGTGCTTTTTCTCAAAAATATTTTTGGTTAGAAGCAGTTTGTGTTTGGCTAATTAATTTGACAAGCACTTTTGAGCAGCAATTAGTATTTGGCCAAGTTTTAAAAAATTGCTTCTAAGTGTATTTTTCTCAAAAGTGCTTTTCAAAAAAGTGCTTTTGGAGAGAAGCTACTTTTTTCTGCTTCTCCCCAAAAGCACTTTTTTCCTTTCAAAAGCTTGACCAACACCTTAATTTTAGGGAAAAAAAGCACTTTTGACCACAAAAAAAAAAAGCTATTAGTCTCTTTGCAATGGTGCAAAACCAAGTGGATTTTCATAGTTCTAAATGTTTAAAAAAATAATGTGTAAGCGGAACTTTCCAAAGACTAATCTAGAACATTAACAACTAAACAAATATTCCTAAACATATGTTTCTAAGCAGTTACTCACCGATTCTAAAAGCTGGTTCACACTTAGAATGTCAAGGGAATTGATGGAAAGAGAGGTCTTTCGACCTGATTGGCTTCCATTAGCATCTGAAATTGCTTCTTCATCTATGAGGGAAGGAGGTTCCATGACCTGATAGAGTAAAGAATTAATTCTCTTAAAGAGCATATTCGCAGTTGGGGTGGAAGAAAACGTTCAAGAGTCCTCTCTTTGTATCACAAAAGAAAAAGTAACCAACTAGACATTATGTATATGTCAAATAGAGAAAATGATTCCTATTCAACCTCATCAAAAGTCTCAAACTCAATCTGAGCAAGTGGAGAGCAGGGGTGAGGTGTTTCCATATACAAAGGAATTCCAAGTGGATATGCATCGTCTGGTTCAAACCTTTCCAAGAGTTGTTTTCTTATGCTTGATAACTCATCCTGAAAAACATTAGCCAAGATTCAACATCCTGTTCCAGAAGAAAATGAGAACAAATCCGGTACTAAGAAGCTCATGTATTTACTAAGAAGCACATTTATTTACTAGTTTATAAACCATAAGAGGGAGTTTTTTTCCTTTCCTGGGTATAACCATCCAGTATCTGGAATGCACTAGCCCTACTAATCTGGATACACACCGCGTAGGGCCTATTAAATGAGAGGCACTCCTCACCAGGAGTTTCTCCATTCCCCAAAAACATTTTACAAAAGAGGAAAATAAGAGAATATACTGACAGCGGATCCATTTTCCGATGAGTTTGCATGAACAAGATATAACATGTTTGTAACTAGAGCAGGTTATGCTCCAGTCAAAGACTTTCATCCTTCAGTAGCAGAAAACTCATGGAATCGTTTAAGATAACTGATTCAAATCATGCCTTAGTATGTGGATATTAATTTCATAGATTTCAGGTCACATTTCGAATCATCTAAAATTGAGGCAACGTTATGATATCGATAGGCTAAGTTGCATTTTTTATCCAAACAAGAAGCTATTTATTCAACCTACTTTTATTTCTACTCTGTTAGTTTCTTAATAAGTCGATAAACGTCATTGTTATAACACCAAGTCGGTGTCACAAAAGAATGTACTAGTAGTGTCTATGACTGAACCTGAGGCAACCACAATCTTCCATCAAATTACCCAGCTATACAACGTGGGTTCCTTGCACCAAAAATAGAAATGTAAGGAGAAAGACCTTTTATGCTTTCTACATCATTCTTGCTATTTTGAAACAATCTTCTTTCTACTCTAGATAACTGCACTCAGCAAACAAATTAAACTAGCTATTAACAACCCAAAAAAAATGTCATTAATGTGTCCCAATAGCCTCACCGCCTATGAGGTTATGAAATTGCATCATACATCAACTTTTGAGAAAGTCGATACCTCTGACAATGTTCTGCATTTAGTTGTGAAGTGCAACATAATGATTTCTTTAAGTTTCTCATCATCTAATTCTACTGCTGACAAGGATTTCAAAGCTGCAATTTCATCTTCCGGTGACCCATAACCATATGCTTTGCTACCAGATGCTTCAGATGCAGTTTGCAGCCTGACATCTTCACCCAACTTAAGATAAGGATCAACCTATTAACCAAACACTTATCACATTTATTACATTTATACAAATCAAATGATATTAAAAAACATGGAGAGCTGATGAAGTTTGGCCTAACAGCAAAATAGGAAAAAATCAACTCCTTATCCAGCAAACTAAACAAAAAGTCAAAGAGGCTTGAGAGATTAACCATTTCGTCTGTCAGTGATGATTCGACCACAGGAATTAGTTCAGGGAGACTTCCCGCCCTTGCTGAACAGATAAGCATATATGATGCCAAAGTAAATAGAGACCTTCTTCTAGATGGTTGTAAACCTCCTTCAGTAAGCAGTGAGTAAAATAATAGTCAATATTTGCACCAAAAGACATTAATTCTGATAAAATTAAAAACTCATAATGCAAGATACAGATGCCCTTTTGTTTTTGTTTTTTTTTTATTATTTTTGTTGTTCCTTTCCTGCACTATGCCAAGGGTCGATTGGAAACAGCCTCTCTGCCCTTTCGGGTAGGGGTAAGGCTCGTCTACATATTACCCTCCCCAAACCCCACTTTGTGGGACTATACTGGGTAGTTGTTGTTGTTGTTGTTGTAATGCAAGATACAGAAGTAATCGTCGACAATCCGGTCAGGAACTTTAAGTGATTAAAATTTTTGTCAGGTCATAGTACTGATGCCAATTTATTCTGTGAAACCAAACTAAATAACTCTAAGCTTGTATTCCCCAAGTATGTAAAATGGTGGAACTTGATAGTGAACCCATCTCACCTTCTCTATCCATCGAAATACTCCTCAGAGAGAAGGCTAACTGAAAAGATCGAACAAGCGCCATGTGACTAGAATTCTGCAATTAGCAAACCTAACTATTATGTGAATGATGAAAACAGTTGCAGAACAACATAAAAGATGGAGATCAAGCAAAATAAGACTTGTAACAGTTTGTCTAGATTTTAAAATAGCCTTTGTCAGAGATTTCTTTGGAGAAAATAGTTTGTGCAAAAGAAAAACCTGTTTGGATAATTGTAGTTTCTTGAAGTTTTCTGAATGTTGTGCGAATGGAAATAACCTTTTGGTTATAACTATTTCCTCAAGGAAATTTCCACCTAGGAAACTTTTTTGAGAAAACACACTAACCAAAGAACATTTACAAATTTATTTCTACGTTTTTCAACACTCACACGTCCAAACACCACCATACAAGAGAGATAAAATGCATGAACGTTTCCCCATGCATCTCTGGATAGAGTTAGACACTTGGGATGCTATAAAGAGAAGGCCAGAAAATAAAGAAAAGAAAACATTTTGTATGGTCAAGGATTTGTCACTAGAATATTGAGAACTGTAACTGTAGTGAAAACGTATATGACAAAAGAGATTGATTTGAACCTTTGATCGTGTGAAAAGTAACACAACTTTGTATGTATGGGCCATCGCATCAAAATTGGAAGGTGTATTATCATTCAGTGTTGCCTGAACCCAGATAGATGAAAGCAGAAGACTCATTTGGTGACTACTCAACCGAAGTGAAGTGAGCTCCTGGAATATTTCAGAAAATTAGACATTTAATTAGCTTAAAAAGAAAACAAAGTTATGGACATTTCTTGCAATAAAAGAAAGACATTAGTGCTTCCATACTGATTTCCTGTCAGGGAGAGCATCCTTGAAGCTACAGGATTGACTTCGAGATCGAGAATCGGCAGACTGATGTGAATGGTGACTGACATCTTCATTTTCTTCTCCCACTTCTTCATCTCTGGAACCATTTTCATCTGTGTTTCCATTTTGAATGGAGAAACTCTTAGTTCTCACCTTAGCCAACTTCCTTGGTGATTGGACTAGAATACCCTGGGAAGAATTTCTACTATGTAGAGATGACAAGTGACTGACAGGTGCCATAAGCACAGTGGAGAATATATGGTGTGCTCCTGCTCGTGTTTCATGGTCAGTGTGTGCCATCGCCAAGAGCAAGTGGTGAAAGAGGGCATCTGGAAAAGCCTGAGGTCGATTGAAAGCAGATTAGACCATTTGCAATACATAAAAGTTACAAAACCATGTATCAGGAGCTCTACAACAGATTCTAGTTACCTTCCTGTAATATGACACGTTAGGAATGCAAGAGACAATTTGTGCTGTGCGATACACAACGGCAATCATTGTTCTAGCTGCCACGATGCTCGCTGGAATGTTCTCTAGCACCATGCCCATCATATCAAGTATAGGCCCCATATCAGCAACCTGTTAATGGCATCGATGTCATAATAAAACACTACCTTCACCTAAAACATACTGCACATAGTATGCTAATGCAAATCAGCAAATGACGATCTAAAGTTAGAAGTAATAATAAAAATACACCATTCACCATATAATGGCACTTGGTTCGTGCACTCTCCCAGAGGCAAGTAGGATGTTGATGCTTGCTATCAATTGCACTTGGTGATAGCAAGCAGCTTATAGCGAAAAACTATAGAAACACATTGAGCAGACAAACATTAAAAGCAGAGATAGAACTTATTCCCCAGAAACTACAAAAAAAGTTGACCAACTTATTATCAACACAGTTTTGACTGAAAGCATCAACATTGGCCTTTGAATAGCGCCAGAAACTAGTACATAGTCTAGTGAGTATGCCTTTAGAAGAGTAGTTGAAATTTGAAACCCAGTCCAAAGTAGATCTTTAGAATTACTTACCGGTATAAATTCTAGGAAATACAAAAGATTTCTATCTCTATGAAAAATGTATTCTCGTAATCGAGTGAAAGAGAAGTAGGCCAAACAAAGGACTACACAGTGCTTATCTTTTATTCGCTTGCAGTGATTAAAACTCACCCTCTCCTTGGGTCTAGTACGTGGTATCAAGGTTATTCAACTCGTAGCTCTAATAAGCATGCATTTCTGGTTCATACAATTCCTTCTTTTTTCTTTTTCGATGAAGTATGGTCCATACATATCTTTATTAGTCATGGAAGCTATAGAACAAAACATCAACTCTCAAACTACAAAGTAAATTGTTTCGTCAAAGATATCAAAAATGAAAACGTAAAGAACATATGGAAACAGAATTAAGGATAGTGGATTGCAAGTAAACTTAGATGAAGCCAATTTACTTCATTGACAACTTGCTCAAACAAAAGGAAAGTTCAGAATATAATGCACATGCTTGCAGCCAATTGAAAACCAAATTATCCAAGACAAACCTTATTTGAGAGCTGTAATATGCACCTCTCTAAGGCAGACTGAAGATTGGAGTTAGAATTATCTAATCTGTCTTTCGAACTAGATGCTTCAGCTGAATACTGCATGCACTTCATTAAATGCTTAATCAGGTCACTAATGACACCAACTATTGTAGTGGAAGCTTGCTCTTTTGCATTTTCTGCCAAGTGTGTGACCACATTAACTATACTGATCTGTATGTCAGGCTGCTTGACAATGTTCTTATGATCCAAGTGCTTGACCAAGATGGATAGCAACAAATGAGAATTCTCACCTGGGGTCAAAATCTGTATAAGGGAAAATTGAACGAGCAACAGACAAACAAAAAACAAGGGGCCCATCAATCACCTGATTCCTCTAACAAGCACTGCAAATCCATGAGCACTGAGCAGGCGAGTCCTTTCTCTGAAGCCCAATAGTTTTCAGTATCAAAACAATGATAAAGAGGTTCAAGAACCCGCCGTACACTAGTCGCTTCTTTTGTCAGTAAGGCCATGTTACGTAAGCAAATTCTGGCCCAATAAGAGGGGCTTTTGGTTGTTTCTCTGATTAGAGTTAGACAATAACATAAAGTAAGACCATAATTTATTATGGTGCCAGGCGGAGAAAATAATTTTGCTTTTTTAGGTATATAACCTTACATTGAGGATGGCAATTTTATATCTGCATTCATGATATTTGGCAAGGTGGAGGAAACCTTCTTGCTCATATCAGGGAAAGATGAGCTGTGATCATCACTGTTCAACACTCCTTGAATCCACTGTTCAGGTTGAGATTGTTTACCATCTTGTCTGCCATTCTCTAGGTTCACTGTGAAAGTGATGTAATTCTCCAAAGTCGCAGTGATAATCTGCATTATTTTCATGGCAACATTAGAAAAACAAACTGGCAGTTGAAGAATTTCATGATTAGAAAATTGAATAACGGAGTAACATTGAAATAATCTTACATGATCGAAGTCCATGGAGATGTGGGACTGCTCCCCCATAAACCACACCTAAAAGAAAAAAGAAAAGATGAAAACAAAAGAAACACAGGAAGAGAAAGATGAAAAAAGCAAAAGCATAGGCTCCACAGTGTAGCCTAAAGAGAAATACACAAATACAAGGAAACAAATATAAATATATATATAAATATATATATATATATATATATATATATACATGCACTTCCAATAAAATTGATGCACACGAAAATGTGAATGTGTAGCTATGATGACAAAGTGGTCCTTAAGCTTCATGACCTTAATAGCATATAAGTTGTTTACTACTTTAACCTTATAAACAAATAGTGAACCTCATGCTAGATTGAATTACCTTCCCTTTACCTGTTCTCTTCAAGAACTTTTTATCATCTCTGGATGCACAGCATTAAAGTGAATTTCTTAAAATAACGGAAACGGGTAATCTCTAATTTACTACTTGAAAAATTAGAGCTTACACGTTATGAAAAAGCTTCCTATCCTTGTTACAGAAGCCGCACTAGAAGTGGTGAACCAAACAGGCACCTTTCCTCACTTACAATACACTTGAAACTTCCTAATTTTATCTGATGTCCCTGAAGAGACAGTTTTATACACTTGAAACTTTTACAGTTACTAGCTAAGTATCTGTGTAAGCAGGTCGAATTAGCTGGCAAAACATGACTATATAAATAGATATTTACCATCAATTGAATAAGGTGCCTCCCTGTCATAATTTCCGTGTCGATGAGTTTGGACAGGCACAAACATCAGGAAATTAGTCTTTGAAGTGAGTTAAATTATTCCTAACACCAAAAAAAGGTACAGTACCACATGCAATTGTCAAGAGTACGAGAGCAGCTATAAGGAAAGGTTAACCAAGGATATACGTGACAAGTTTATCACCATATATGAGCACCTCCTAGTTCTAACTGGTGCAATACATGTCCAGTCAATGTTTTTGAGAGAGAGAGAAGCGTAAAAAAGCAACAAGGGCCCGCTTCGCTTAATGTGAGCCTCAATGTTAGTAAAACAACAAATGCAGCTAATTCCTTCAAAGAAGGTAATATCATGTCCATGTCACCAAGACCTAGTTATTCCGAATATCAGAAAACACCCCAAAACACCTGAAGTGGTTCCAAGTTCAGGTACTTGAGATTTGTGCAAGTATAATGAAATAAAAATATAGCAGAGAGAGAGAGTGTTTGTACCAAGACAGCCAGAGTTTGCATTCCTGCAGACCGCAAGCGCAGGGCTCTGTCATCATCTCCAATTTCTCGAGCTAGTTGACACATTTTAGGTATAAGGCCTTCTAAGTTGAACATATATGTACCATCCATCTGCATAATAAGGAAAAGGAAGAGAGCTCAAATCCACTTTTTAACAGCAACCCAAAATATTTTCTAGGTTCTTCTAAACCCATTTATCAAAACCATACTCCATTTTCCTTCGCTCAGACCACTTCCATGGGGTAAACCCAATCCACCAAGAATAAAAACCCAAAAGCATCCCTTGTTGGATAGGTGTACTAATATTTCTTTACTCATCCATCAAAATTTACATCCTCCTCATGGTAATATAATGTACTTGCAACACTATAATCCTAAATCCTAACAGACATCAGTGCTTGGTACCTGGCTAGAGGCTTCAAAATTATGATAGATCAGTAAAAGACACAATGATGCATTACCAAATTACTCAGTGGCATTTATATTCCACGACTACCCAGTTCACGTTATTGGTTCAGGTACATGAGCCGAGTACAAGTACTTCAAAATACTCTTTCATAAGGATGGTATCAGTACATACTAACATCTATTTTTCTTCGGCACACAAACCTGGCAATTGATGAAGTCGACCAGAGTGTTGCAGCATAAAATCTGCATCTCATCATGCTGCGTCTGTTCAAAAAGAGTGCGGATAATCCCCAATAGACTAGTAGCATATAGTGGCCTGCAGTTGTAAATTTAAACCATTACATTATGTTTGAACTGCATAAAGTGCAAAAGTAATAACAACAACAACAACTACCGAGTAAATTCCCACAAAGTGGGGTCTGGGGAGGGTAATATGTAGACAGGCCTTACCCCTACCCGAAAGGGCAGAGAGGCTGTTTCCAATCGACCCTCGGCTCAGTGAAGGAAAGGAAAACAAAAACAAAAACAAAGTGCAAAAGTAACTGAAGTAATAATTGTATGCAAAACTTTAACTGTATCAGTGCAATAGAGTAAAACTGCATATCGCATGCATAGATACTGATGCTCTATCGAATGAACATTTCCATCCAAAGGTAACTCAGTCAACTAAGATCATCATAGATAGTCCATTTCCAAGTCAGAAATTTCCGCAGAAATAGCTAACTATTATGACTTGAATTGTGTACAGACATATTTGAGGTGGCATCTACAGGGACTAACAAATGTTATTTCAGTATTATGATTCATTGTCTCAACAACAACATGCCTAGTGTAGTCCCACAAGTGGGGTCCGGGGAGGGTAGAGTATACGCAGTCCTTACCTCTACTTTTAAGAAGGCAAAGAAGATATTTCCGGTAGACCCTCGGGTCAGAAAAAGATAAATGGAAGGGCTATAACAAGCAAACCAAATCTGATACTGAAGCGAAAATGCTAACAGAACTAACATAAGAAATGCAAACAGAAAATCAAAACAAGGCAGTAACAAGTAATAACAGAAGTCTATGGATACGAAAATACACAAGACACTAAGTGATGTATCAAAGTTACTGCTACAAACACGGACAATGCCCGGCTACCTAACCCTTAACCTTTATACCCAACCTCCACACCTTCCTATCCATGATCATGTCTTCAGTAAGCTGGCGCGACGTCATATCTCGCCTAATCACCTCTCATCAATATTTATTCGGCCTACCTCTACCTTTCCATTGGCCCTCCAATGCCAGCCTCTCACACCTCCTCACCGGTGCATCTGTACCTCTCCTTTTCACATGGCCGAACCATCTAAGTCTTGCCTCCCTCATCTTGTCTTCCACAGGAGCCACACCCACCTTGTCCCGTATAACTTTATTTCTAATTCTACCTAACCTGGTATGCCCGCACATCCATCTCAACATGCTCATTTCAACCACATTCATCTTCTGGAATGGGAGTTCTTGACTGGCCAACACTCCGCTCCATATAGCGTAGTCGATCTGACCAACGCTCTATGAAACTTTCCTTTTAAGTTTTGGTGGCACATTCTTATCACGCCGAACATCGGAAGCAAGCCTCCATTTTATCCATCCCACCTAAATACATTGTGTGACATCCTCGTCGATCTCCCCATTCCCTCATATAACTGACCCAATGTACTTGAAAATTTCTCTCCCAGGGATGACTTGTGAATTCAACCTCACATCTTCTTCCACTTCCTGAGACGCACCACTAAACTTGCATTCCAAGAATTCTGTTTCGGTTTTGCTCAACTTGAAACCTTTAGATTCCAGGGTATGCCTCCAAACCTCTAACCTCTCATTGACACCACCACGTATCTCGTCAATCAATACAATATCATCTACACCATAGCATCTCCCTTGAATGTGTCGCATCAGTGCATCGATCGCCTGGGCAAATAAAAATGGGCTGAGGGTTGACCCTTAATGCAACCCATCACAACAGGAAGTGTTCTAAATCCCCTCCCACTGTCCTCACCCGAGTCTTTGCTCCACCGTACATGTCCTTAATAGCCTTAATATAAGTAACAAGAACCTCTCTAGCCTCCAAACATCTCCACAACGCCTCCCTCGGCACTTTATCATGAGCATTTTCTAAGTCGATGAACACCATATATAAATCCTTTTTCCGCTCACTGTATTGCTCCATCAACCTCCTAACAAGGTGAATAGCTTCTGTAGTCGAACGCCCCGGTATAAATCCGAATTGGTTCTCTGAAATCGACACAATCATCCTCACCCTCAGCTCCACCACCCTCTCCCATATTTTTATAGTATGGCTCAGTAGCTTGATATCCCGATAGTTGTTGCAATTTTGTATATCACCCTTGTTCTTATACAGCGGGATCATTGTACTCCATTTCCATTCCTCGGGCTTCCTCTTTATCCTAAAAATGATACTATATAACCTAGCAAGCCACTCCAAACCCACCCTACCCACACACTTCCAGAACTCAACCGGTATTTTGTCTGGCCCGGTCGCTCTTCCTTTCTTATTTTATGCATAGCCTCCTCTATCTCCTCAACTCTTATATGTCTGCAATACCCAAAGTCCCGACAACTCTCGGAGTGTTCTAAAGTCACCCAGCACAATGTTCCCAACCCCCTCTTCATTCAAGAGTTTATGGAAGTAAGTCTTCCATCTCCGTCAAATAAGGGCCTCATCCAATAACACTCTACCATCCTCGTCCTAGACGCACTTCACTTGATCTAGGTAACAAACCTTCCTTTCTCGCACCTTGGCTAGCCTGTGCAATTTCTTATCTCCTCATTTGCCTCCAAGTTCTTTCGGCAGTCTTAGTCACGATAACTGTCAACTTCGCTTCCTTTTTAGCGACCCTATTATGATTCATTGCCTCGTTTCAAGAATAACTAGATCTCTATCAGTAACGTCAGCACCAAATATAGGCAACAGAAGCAAGAATATAAGTCACCAAGCAAAAGTGGGGTGGGATTAAAACAATCTCATTAAGGAAATAACATCTTAAATGAAGCAGAATAAAGGTAGATTGTTTTTCTATTTTGATAAGTTAAGGTATTAATCGACAAAGATGTTTTGATTACCGGGATAGGTTATATGAACCCTTTTTAATAAGACATTTTTTTAGCTGTGACCTAACTAAGACAAATTCAAAGTAGTTACAGCATCTCGAACTAGAGTTCTGACCAACTTGCTCATGCCTCTCCATTCGAAATATTTAAAACTAGGTCTTTATACTTTGGCTGAATACATACGGAGACACTTACAGTTGGCACAATTTTTCATTTAGACACCTAAACTCAAGGGTATTCTTATTGAGCACTTATACTACCCGAAACATATTTCAATTAAGCATTCTTGCTGACTTGGCACATAAAGTGGGTTTTACCCGATATAGGCGCGTGAATACCCCAAAAAATAGATTTTTTTTCTTTTTTTCCTTTCTTCTCCCTAAAAAAATAATAGATCTGCCAGTTGTCTCATCACTGCAGGAATCCGACGAGAGAAACCAGCGGCCTCATTCTTTCTAAAAACCAACGATCACCCCCTTCTTCTTCAACCCTAAGAAACCAATTGCGCCCATCTCCTCATCTCCAGCCAACGCCGCAACAAGTCAAGCCGCTCTAAAAGATTTCTGGCGACCACGCTGCCGCTGGACTTCATTGCCGGCAACTAGTGACTCATCTCCAAGACCATATCTGCCAGGACTCCAACCCAGCCGCATGTTCATCTTGCTCAGGTCATCGCTGGCTAGAGAGAAGCAGCAGCAACACTTCTTTCTCTCCATCATTGATTAAAACTGAAATGAAGAAGACTGAAATTGTTGAAATTTTGTTGCACTGATTTGGGTATCAAGACGTGTTTATTCTGTAGATTATTCCGTCCGGTTTAATGATATCATCTGGGCGAGTAGGAATGAAGTGGAAGAGGAGAAGCTTTTGGAGGGATAGCAAATAAATTGTTGAAATCTTGTTGCAGAGAAGTGCGATTAAATGAAAGCCACCACTAATGGGGTCTTTAAAAAGCTTGAAGGTTTAAAATGAGTTACTTGATTTGATGAAAGTTTGAGAAATTAATATTGGGGTTGTCTTCGGATCGTCGTGGGGAATCTTTCGCTGAAGTTTTAACAAATTTGAAGGAGTTTCTCTTAAAAGTTTGGATTAAAATCGTGCTTGGAACAAGACCACATAAAAATAGTGAAGAACACCAAGACCACTAATTATTTTGTTTATTAAATTGCTTTAACATAGTTTCCTTTTTTTTTACTCAAAATAATATATGTCCTTTTTTTGTTCGTCATTCCACGTCAGTAACGAGTGCATTACACAAACTTTATAAGTCTGGTTGATTGTCAAAGAAGTGCTCTATTGGAATACGTTTCGGATAGTATAAGTGTTCACTAGGAACATCCTTAAGTTCAAGTGTCTTAATGAAAAATCGTGCCAACTTTAAGTGTCTCCGTATGTATTCAGCCTTATACTTTCATGTTTTAGGCAAGACATGGCGGAGCTTTAGCTGATCGAGGACATGACCCTTGATAAGACAGTATGGAGGTTTAGGATAGTAGAGCAGGTAGTAGGTTTCTGCTGTTTTCTTTGATCACCTTACTATCTTGTTATTTTTATTCTGCTTTTATATCGCTTTTTGGTACTGTCTTTTCTTCTCTATATTTTCATTAATGTGTTGCTTATGCTTTCCTGAGCCGAGGGTCAATTGGAAACAGCCTCTCTATCCTCACAAAGTAGGGGTAACATCTTCGTACACACTACCCTACCATATCCCATAGCGTGAGATAATACTGGGTATGTGGTTGTTGTTGTAGGTCTTTATCCTTTATTCTGGGAGGGGGATAGGTACTTCGTAAGGACCTGTTTCCAAATGACTTCCATAACAGTTTCTTAGAACAACTTTTAGGTTTGCTTTCTCCAAAAGTTGTTTTATAACTCCGAACTTTATATTCTCAAAAAAGTAACAGACAGGAACAGTTTATCAAAACAGGAATAGATCTAATGTGGATTTCCATCAGGTACATAACTCTTGATAACCAGTTGAGATCTATCTTCAGCCCCTCTACAAAGAGAGGAATTTACTGAGGTTTCCATTCTTTAGGTTCTAAATTCTTGTGTACTTTTTCTTTCATGGATAAATGGAACTTTTTAAAACTGCGCCATGTGGTTGCAAAAACCAACCTAGTAATTTAACAGATAGAAATGAAGAGCCTTTCTAGTTCAGTTGCAATAGAGAATGTTAAATCTAGCTTCTTCACTGTTGCCAAAACGACTAACAAAGCAATCATGTGATGATCCTCCTCTATACATAGATTTTAGATCATAAAGATAGAGAAGATCCAAATTTCTCCATATAGGTACATACGTATCAAACTTACATGTGCTCCTTACATGAAGATAGCAGCTTCCTGTAGATGACGGTAACAACCTTTACTGAGCCAAGGTGCTCATTTCGCAAATCTTTGTAACACCTTTGCTCCAGGTATTCCGTAATCTGAATCACATTGATCAGAAATTAATTATTAAGGGAGACTCCTGACACCAAAAAAGCTTTCCAAAAAAAGGGTTTAATATTGTATTACTACCTTAGGGATACGGAAAGGGTTTTTGGAGGCATACTCGCAAAGTTTGGCAATCTTTCTATCATTTGGCTCAGCATCCTGCAGAGAAGAAAATAATAAAGTAACAGCCAACAAAAAAAAGATACGGCTATACGTATAAGTCAACAAAATGGAGGGACCTGTGATTTGGGGAAAATCTCAGCAAGGAGCTTCTTGTAGCGTTTAACAGGCTGTCTGGACCTTGCGCGCAATGATGGGCAAAAGAAGCAGAGATTACCACATGCTGGCACTACTTTCCGTGACATCACCCCCATCCTTGAAACCCAAAATTCTAATTTAACTTCTTTTCTTCAGGGTCCGTCCGTCCGTCAATAATCTTAAATAATAAGAAACTACAAACATCATCATAAGATTAACAACACAAATCCAAGAGATCGAGCAAAAATCAAATAAACAACACCCACCCACCAATTGAATTCAGCACTTGAGATCCAGATCCGCCCAAATGAGCTCATATGACAACCCCTCAAAAATTGAACCTCCTTCTTCTTCTTCTTTTTCGGTTGCAAATTGGCCGAACTTGTCAGGCAATAATTAATTGTTTTAGCAACCAATGATTTAATAAGAAACTTAATGTTTTCAAACAAAAATTAACATACTCTACGTCTTATTTTTAACCTGGGATTATTAAGTCAAAGGGGAGGGCAGAGGATGAGAACTCTCCCCCTTTGAGGTTTTTCTTCTCCAATTCGTGAAAACTAAAAAGTAGTGTAATTATTACGGCAAAGCAAAAATGAAAACTAATTATTCCAGTAAACAGAGATTGGACAAATTATAGAATTTTATATTTTACAAAAGTAATTTATTTTATATGTCCAAACAAGGAATATCTATAAATACTGGGTGTCGCCAACATATGTGTAACGGGCAGGTCCAGCCTGGATCAAGACACCAAGTTAACTGTTGTTTGTCAAATTTAATATTTTACTTTGGCAGAGAAGTTCAACTTAGGACCAAATACTATAGATTTGGCAAGCCCCAAATTTTAGAGGAGTGCCTAAAAACTTGTGATAAGTGTACTCATGTATCTTTTATTCTTAGCTGCTATTTGACCATAAATTTTTAATTCATTTATTTATGAAATGTGATCATGTTTTAGGTAAAAGAATTAAAAAATTCAAATTCTTAAAAACTGGTTTAAGACCGTTTTTGGGTGAAAATTTCTCATCCACTCACAAAACTTTACAACAACAACAACTATCCAGTATAGTCCCACAAAGTGGGGTCTGGGGAGGGTAATATGTAGACGAGCCTTACCCCTACCCGAAAGGGCAGAGAGGTTGTTTCCAATCGACCCTCGGCTCAGTGAAGGAAAGGAAAAACAAAAACAAAAATAAAAACAAAAGAGCATTAGTATGTCCAACAAAAATAGCGTAAATAATTATCTAAACATAAGAACCATAAATAAAATAGCATGCAATAATATCATACAGTAATTACCATAAATAACTAACCATATGGGAGACACAATCCAAAACACAAATCATCTGTGGATAGCCCTGCCAAGCCTCACCCAACCCCGGTGAATAGTACGAAAACTCTAGGGCCCTATCCTACAACCCTGATACTAGACCTCCAGACTTTCCTATCAAGGGTCATGTCCTCGGAAACCCGCATTCTAGCCATGTCATGCCTAATCACCTCTCCCCAATACCTTTTAGGCCTCCCTCTGCCTCGCCGAACGCCGACCATCGCCAGCCGTTCACAACTCCTCACCGGGGCATCAGGACTTCTCCTCTGCACATGCCCGAACCACCCCAGCCTCGCTTCTCGAATCTTCTCATCCACCGGGGCCACCCCCACCTTCTCTCGAATAACTTCATTCTTAATCTTATCTAACCTGGTGAGCCGGCACATCCACCTGAGCATCCTCATCTCCGCAACCTTCATTCTCTGAACATGAGATTTCTTCACTGGCCAACACTCCGCCCCATACAACATTGCAGGTCTAGCCACAGCTTTATAAAATTTCCCCTTGAGTTTCAGTGGAACTTTCTTGTCACACAGGACTCCTGATGGAAGCCTCCACTTTGACCACCCCGCTCCTATGAGTGACGTCCCCGTCAATCTCTCCGTCCCCTTGAATCAACGACCCAAGATATCTGACAATGTCTCTCTTGGCGATGACCTGAGATCCCATCATCACGTCCCTGCCTACTTCGCTCGGCTCGGCGCTAAACTTGAACTCCAGGTCTTTTGTCTTAGATCTTCTTATTTTGAAACCCTTAGACTCGAGAGTCTGTCTCCATACCTCTAATCTCTCAATAATACTGACCCTCGTCTCTTCTTTCAAGACTATATCATCAGCAAATAGCATACACCAAGGCACATTCCCTTGAATATGTCGGGTTAGAGCATCCATCACCAAGGCAAACAAGAGAGGGCTAAGTGTCGATCCTTAATGGAGCCCAATAACCACTGGAAAATGGTCTGAGTCGCCACCCACCATCCTAACCTAGTCTTAGCTCCATCGTACATGTCCTTGATTACTCTGATGTAGGCTTCCGGCACGCTCTTCGCCTCCAAGCACCTCCCTTGGGACCTTGTCATACGCCTTCTCAAAGTCGATAGCACCATGTGCATGTCCTTCTTCTTATCCCTGAACTGCTCCACCAGCCTCCTGACAAGGTGGATAGCTTCTGTAGTGGAGCGACCCGGCATGAAACTGAACTGGTTCAGAGATATAGATGTCATCTTCCTTACCCTCGCCTGGATCACCCGCTCCCACACCTTCATGGTGTGACTTATTAATTTGATACCCCTATAGTTGTTGCAGCACCGGATGTCCCCTTTGTTCTTGTACAAAGGCACTACTGTACTCCACCTCCACTCATCCGACATCCTTTTGGTCCTAAAGATCGCATTGAACAACCTGGAGAGCCACTCCACTCCTGACCTACCCATGCACTTCCAGAACTCCACCGGGATCTCGTCAGGCCCGGTCGATCGACCCCTACTCATCTTACGCAAAGCCCCCATGACCTCCTCCGCCCTAATGCGCCTGTAGTACCCAAGGTCTCTATGTTGATCTTGTTAGAATATACGCTTAACGCTAGAGGGGGGGTGAATAGCGTTATAATAAAAAATAATATAAACTTGCGGAATTAAAAATTGCAGGATTGAAATAAGTGCGGTAAGTAAATAATAAGGAATGAACGCACCGAAATTATCCTGGTTCACCACAACCTGTGGCTAGTCCAGTCCCCGAGAGACTCTCTCGAGATTCCACTAACTTCGTTAAGCTTACGGGTGCTTAACAAACCGTTACAAACTGAGAACTTGAGTCACACAAGCCTCAACAACCTTTGCTCGAAGATACCACACTTCAAGACTTCAACCGAAGGAATGAAAACGTTCCTTCTTACAACCACAAGGCATTAACACTTCCCTTCAAGTGTATACAAACACTTAGCACTCAAGACAAGACTCTCTTTAAGAGTAGATATGAGTAAAATAAATACGCTCAAGAATACAACAACTTTCGTCAAGAGTTTGGCTCTCAAAAACTTATTAAATGAATAGAAAAAGATGAATATGAGAGTATGCAAGCTTTAGCAAGAATATAATCAGTTGTTGTTCTTAGAAGACTGATTTTGAGTTGTATTTATAGTGTTCAAAACCCCCACAACCGTTGCCTAATTGCCAATCAAGAATTGCTGATTTTGTGCTAAGATAATCGATTATCTGATTTGCATAATCGATTATCTGATTTGCATAATCGATTATTTTCCAATCGTTTAAAAATCAATCCCAGATTTTAAGCAGAATGATCGATTATCCAAATCGTATAATCGATTACCTGACAACGTTCAAAAAATCATATTCAGATTTTACTTAACATAATCGATTATCAGATTGTGTATAATCGATTACCTGACAACGTTCAAAAAATCATATGCAGATTTTACTTAGCATAATCGATTATCAGATTGTGTATAATCGATTATCTTTCAGAGTTTAAAAATACTTTGGCAACGGTCATTTGCATAATCGATTATGCTATAAGGATAATCGATTATCTTTTATATTTTGAAAACTTCGGACAACACTGTCTTAACATAATCGATTATCATAAAGTACATAATCGCTTATTTTCTAGTCTTGTAAAATTTTATAGACACTGCCTCAACATAATCGATTATCATAATGTGCATAATCGATTATTTTATAGCTTTGAAAAATCTGATGGACACTGCCTCAACATAATCGATTATCATAATGTGCATAATCGATTATTTTATAGCTTTGAAAAATCTGATGGACACTGCCTCAACATAATCGATTATCATAAGGTACATATCGATTATCTTGTAGCTTTGAAAAATCTAATGTACACAGCCTTAACATAATCGATTATCATAAGGTACATAATCGATTATTGTTCAGCTTTGTAAATCTGGTGTACATTGTCTTAACATAATCGATTATCATAAAGTACATAATCGATTATCTTTGTCCAGATTTGAGAGGCATGTTTAAAAATCATTTTGGCTAAAATAAAATGTTTGAAAATCATTTTGCTTTAAATTAAATATGCATGATTTGATAAAAAGGATTTTACGAGAGAAGCCAAGTCTTGAGTTAATTGTCGGATCAAGATCACAATTAAAGAACGACTCATGTATAACTTTATTTCTTTGCTTGATCATGATCTTTGTTCGTCTAGTGCTTGAACCTCGTTATCTGTCAATTGCGCGCTTGTGCTTGGACCTCGTCATATGTCAATTGCGCGTCGTTTGTCATTTATCAAAACCTACAAATATGAACACACGTTTAGTTTAGTGCCTTGAGAACGTGTTTCAACAGATCTAAATGCCCCAACTCCCCTAGCTCTATGTTACGATCCCCCTCCTCGTTAAGTAAGTCTCGAAAGTACGCCTGCCACCTCTGCTTGACTTGAGACTCCCCCATTAGAACTCTATCATCCTCGCCCTTGATGCACCTAACTTGGTCAAGATCACGCGCCTTCCTTTCCTTTGCTTTAGCTAACTGAAATAACTTCCTGTCCCCGCCTCTCTCCCCTAGTTCCTCGTACATGCGACCAAACGCCGCGTTTTTAGCTTCCGTAACCGCCAGCTTTGCTTCTTTCCTCGCCACCTTGTAGATCTCCCTGTTCTCTCTGCGTTCTTCCTCGCTTGTGCTCCCTGCCAACTTAGCAAACGCCGCCTTCTTCACCTCCACTTTTCCTTCGACTACATCGTTCCACCACCAGTCACCCTGATGTCTGCCTGAATAGCCCTTAGCCAACCCGAGCACGTCCCGTGCTACCTCCCTAACCAAGTTCGCCGTCTCTGACCACAAAGCGTCTGCTTCCCCAGAACTTCTCTAAGCTCCGCCCTCAGCTAACCTCCTCTCCAACTCCTGTGCTATCTCCTTAGTCAAAACACCCCATCTAACTCACAAAACTTTATCTTCTTCAAATAAAATGCATATCCAAACACAACTTCAACTTTCAAAATTATTTTTCAACACAACTTCAAAAATAATTTTTTCAAGTTTTAGTTAAATCTATGTCCAAACTCTAGCTTAGATTTGGACCATGCATGCCCCATAGTAAGCAGTGGCGGACCAACAATTTTGTGCAAGCAGATTCAGTCAGAGAAGTCCATAACTAACATAAGCAGTACAAGCCATATAAGCGGGTTCAAAAATAATTTCTATACAAATTTACCTTGTGTTTAGCCGGAACTGATACATATAAGCGGGTTTAGTTGAAGTCACTTCTCTCTACTTGGGTTCGCCCCTGATGGTAAAAGAAATCTCTAAATGTTTCAAAATTTATCAACGTTCACCATAAAAGATAATAAATCTTTTAAAATGTATGTAATTTCATGAATACAATGACAACATTCCATATATAATTACATAACCCACTTTATACTCGGAGCTTCTATGACAAATACTACTTAAACGTATAAATAAATTAGAATCAAGATGCCCGCCGAAACAAAAGTGGGCTCACCATAATTAGCTAGAGAAGAGGGATAGAAGCATAACGAGTAAGCAAACAAAAGTACGCATATACATTGGCAATTTCTTCACATAGCATCGAACAAGACATATAAAGAAAATAGAGAAACTTTTTGAAACCATTACGTTTTAGTGGTTATTAGGGTAGTTGTAGTTATCGTTTACTATATTACTTTCTATAGTTATATTTTCAGGTTTTTTAAAGCGGAGAAGGGTCACATATGCCCCTAAACTATACGTTTTGGATCAATAATGCCCTCCACCCACCTAATGGGCCAAATATGTCCTTCCATTAATATTTTTGGCTCACAAATGCCATTTGAGTTAACGGAGGACACGTGTCATTGTCATGTCGGTCCATTATAAATATTTCTTAATTAATTAAAAAACCCATTATTCATATCCGAAAAATAATTTTCTAGAGCAATTTTTCTAAAACCTTTTTTTTACTAAAAACGGAAGAAAAAAAGGAAGTTTTTCCCACTTTTACAAAAAAGAAGACTTTTTTACTAAAAAAATATTTTTATAAAAACAAAAATAAAATCTAAAAAGCAATTTATAAAGCAATATTTTTGTTAAATTTTTGTGAGTGTATTTGATGTATTTAAGCTACTATATTCATGAATACATTAGCATTTCTCGGTGTGAAACAGGGGATTATAGCTAGACATATTATTGTTTCAACTGTATTCACAGCGTGAAATAAGGGATTACAGCTAGAGAGATTATAGTATTCAACTGTATTTACCATATGTATTTGTGAATACAGTAACGTAAATAGCGCAATTCATGGTCTATTCAGCTATTTTAAACGGAAAATGAATCAATTAACACAATAGACTCCTAATATAACTCAAAAAATTCAATTATAAATCTAAATACATAAATTATATTAATTAAAAAATATGAATACATTAATGTAATATAGCAAGACAATGAAATACGTGGAATACAGCGAGATGCATTGAAATACAATTTAAAAAAAGACAATGAATATATTGAAATACATGGAAATACAACGAGATACATTAAAATATACTTAGAAAAAGGTAGCAGAATCTTCAAGTTGCTCAACCCCAAACATCAGACGACCTATTTTTCGTCGACAATTTTCCGATGACCCATCGGATTCCGATGATGATTTCATAAGCAGCGATAAGAGAAAGAAGAAGAAAATGAGAAAGATCATTGAAGAAGAAATTGCTAAGTTTTTTCGCCGACGATTTTCCGACAACCAATCATATTCCGACCATGATTCCATTAGCGAAAATGAGAGAAAGAAGAACAAAATGAGAAAGATCGCTGAAGAAGAAATTGCTAATTTTTTGGCTAAGAAAGCCTGAAAATTTCCACGAAGTTAAAGTCCGAGAAAATTCCTGTTGACTACTCGGAGGAACAATCGACGGAGGAATTGTTGAGAGAGAATCCATACGTTTGTATTCATGGAGAAAACTGGTGTTGAGAGAGTGGGTGGACAGAAATCTGAAACAATGAGAGAGAAAAATAATACAAAGCTTATTTTATCGCTTAAGGGTTTGAGGTGACTATAAATAGATATTTGGCTATAAAATGAAAAGGTAGCTATGGAATATAATTTTTTTAAAATGATATTTATTTAAAATAAATAAAGTATCAACCTTTGCTATAGGAGGTAAATACTCCAAGAAACATGGAGAGACAATATGCAAATTCAAAAGTTCAAAACAATAATTATCTTATTTTATAAAGTATTTGAAAGTTTGAACATTAAACAAATCATACTTTTTGGGGAAAGTCTATTAATTAATAAGGGCGGCTCTAAAGCTTTGGACAGTGAGGCCATTGCCTTAGGCCCCCAAAATTTGAAGGACTCAAATTTATTTTATTTTATTATATTATTAGTATATACTATATACTATATAATTTGTACAAATAATTAGTTAAGTATATAAATGTAACCTAACCATACATGTCCTCCAACTATATCTTCAAAATCATCCATTTAACAATCCACCCTTCCCCTTCAAAGGGGGATTTTAGTAAATAACAAAATATGATACTCGAGCTAAGAGTCAAGTTGTTAATTTTTCTTACATCCCCCCCGGAGCCCGGGTATCATATACGCCCTCAAAATAAAAAGCCTTGAATACTAGAAAAAAAGTACCTAGACCTAACAAAATTAAGTGAATACCTAAAATATTGGTCATTTTATTTCGATCTTTCTAGACATAACCAAAGAAGGAAAAAGATTCTTCAAGTGTCTCAGGTCCTAGAAGTACATGATAAATGCTACCAAAGCCCAATACTGCAAGAAAAATTAAATGAAGTACTCCAGATACAAAGCATGAAAAGGTGTCTATAACTTTTCCCACAGGGCCTCCTATAAATAAAAGTGTTACAATATATTTTTTGTTAGTTGATTGAGGTTATTTTGTACAATAAATTTTTAAATGATGATAATTTTCTTCCCTCATTAATTAGTATGAGTAAATATTTTTGACATCATCAATGGTCAAAACTCAATCGCTAGCATCTTTTTTATAAAAAACTATAACATCATGTTCATTTGCTGTCTTAATATAAATAATCATAACATTTTATAAAATATTGCATTTAAAATCATATCATTTAAGGAAAGATGAATAGTATACCAATTATGCACTAGCAATTTAGAAGCCATTTAGTCCTACAACTAACATTTAGGAGAAATAAAATTTGGAAAAAGGTTTTTATGCAAGGTAACTCAATATTCTTTAGATACTCTACTTGCTAACAATAGCTTCAACTATCTAAGAACGTGTCAATCGACTCAAAGGACTTTTATCTATATAGACAAACCCGTATCAATAACACCTTGCAATGATATCAATTAAGTCAACTAAGTATGTCATACTAAGGTTCAATCTCACAACTTTCTTAAAAGTCCATATTTCTATCAATGAAGGTCAACTCTTGAGTTATAACTCTAAATTATTTATTATATGCATTATAGAATATAATCCCTTCATTAGAATCCGCAAAAAACATTGTGTATGATAAAATTGGTTTGTGAAAGTTGGGCGAATAACTGAATGACATGTGGAACTAAAGACAAGTGGGATTCCACGAGGGGCAGAGGGCGACGCCGAGGCCGTGGCCGTGCTAAAGGCCAAGGTAGGGGCAGAGCTCAGTCCCGAGCAACATCCCTAATGGCGGAGCCTCAGGTTAATTATGACAAGGAGGTTCCACCATCAGCAGCTCCGGTAGGCCCAGCTTAGGTCCTAGAGGGGTTTATTGGCACCCTAGTTCTTCAGGACGCTCGAGTCCGATTGGTGGCCTCATGGAGAGTGTCACCCGAGCGGGATTGCTTCCAGTAGCACCAACCACTTCTCAGACTTAAGGAGTGGCTCAGACTCCTTCTACACGCACTCCGGAGCAGGTAGCTCCCCAAGTTCAGGTTCTAGTGGTGCATCAAGCTATGACAATTCAGTCGGATATAGTGGCTCAGACCGACAATAGAGCGGCTATGTCCGTAGATGCCTTATGGAGGCTGGATAGGTTCACCAAGATGTTCACTACCCTATTCAACAACGTTTCTTCTAAGGACCCCTGTGATTTCTTATATGGCTGCCACGAGGTTCTTTGGAATGAGGGTATTGTTGGGACCAATAGAGTTAATTTTTCCACCTTTCGCCTATCTGGATCTGCCAAGACTTGGTGGAGAGATTACTTCTTAGCCAGACCAGCAAGGTCGTCGTCTTTGACTTGGAACCAATTTTCAAAGTTTTTTCTGGAGAAATTTCTCCCTGTTACTCGGAGAGAGGCTTTTCGAAGATAGTTTAAGCGCCTCTAGCAGGGTTCCATGACAGTCATTCAGTCTGAGATCAGGTTCATTGATCTAGCCTGTCATGCTCTTGTTATACTCCCCACCGAGAGAGAGAAATAGAGAGGGTGCGGAAGTTTGTTGATAGTTTGATCCAGCCGATTCGTCTCCAGATAGCTAGGGAGACCGGAGTGAGATCACTTTCCAGGAGGCAGCCAATGTGGCCCGCATGGTTGAGATGGTTCTGTCATAGGAAGGAGGATAATAGGTTCAGATAAGATGCCCCATCATTCAGGCAGGTTCAGTGGTACCTCGTCTGAAGGTAGAGATTCTTATGGTAGAGGCCATCCTCCTAGGCCCGGAATTGCTAAAATTTAAGAGAAGGTTCCGTTACACTTAGACTTCTAGTTTCAATGAAACTGGTTCAATTTTCCACCAACAGATAGATTTTTAGGACGTTCAGTATATCTAGGACTCTTGCTCACGATTGATAATTAAGTTATTTTAATTATGCAAAGAATAGAAACATAGCTGAACTTTCTCATGAGCATAATTTGATGAACCAGGTTCTTCATGTGAAACTTCTCTTGATTATGCCTCAAATGTCAAAGTAGAAAATTTGTATGAGATTAGTGAATCGCATAGACACATGTCACAAGAGTATACTATTTACAGTATGAGATTGAGTAGGAATTAGTCTAATATTCACAAAAATTAAGAACTCCTAACCAAAAAATATATTTTTTAAAGTATAAATATTTTTTTTCATTGTGCATCCTGAATTGGACCTTTTAGGTTATCTTAATCATCCCTATCTCCAACCTGTTCCGTTTAAAATTTTCTCTACTCAGTGCCTTAGTGATGATGTCAGCTATTTGTTTATTAGTAGCACAGAATTCTAAAGAGATTGGCCCTTTCTCATAGTTGTCTCTTAAGAAGTGGTGTCTAATATCTATGTGCTTAGTTCTTTTGTGATGAATAGGGTTCTTTGTCATACTTATTACACTGGTGTTATCACAAAATATTGGTATGCACCCTACTTCAATTCTAAAGTCTACCAGTTGTTGCTTAATCCACACTAATTGAGCACAATATGAAGCAGCAACAATATACTCAGCTTCAGCGGTAGAGAGAGCCACTAAATTTTACTTTTTGATAGCCCATGATACAAGACAAGACCCTAGAAAGTGTGCCATACCAGAAGTGCTCTTCATATCCACTATAAAACCTGCATAGTCAGCATCATCATATCCAATTAAGTCAAAATTACTACCTTTGGGATACCACAGACACAGATCAGTTGTGCCTTTCAATTATCTCAATATTCTTTTGACAGCTGTCAAGTGTGACTCTTTTAGATTTGCCTGGAAACGAGCACAAAGTCCTACAGTGAAAACAATGTCAGGTCTGCTGGCAGTAGGATACAAAAGTGAACCAATCATATCCTTGTACAATTTTTGATCAACTGATGAACCATGTTCATCAACATCTAGCTTTGTGGCAGATGCTATAGGTGTCTTTATTTCTTTGGATTCTTCTATTTTGAACTTCTTTATTAGATCCTTTATATATTTCTGCTAATGGATTATAGTTCCATATGGACTTTGTCTAATCTGTAGCCCCAAAAAGAATATGAGTTCACCCATCATGCTCATTTCAAACTCACTTTCCATTAGTTTAGCAAAGTCCTTACTTAACCTATCTGTAGTGGCCCCAAATATTATGTCATCAACATATATTTGTACAACAAGAAGATCTTTACCTTTTTCCATTAGGAAAAAAGTGCTGTCAATTTTACCTCTTTTGTACCCATGCTCCAGAAGAAATTTTGACAATCTTTCATACCAAGCTCTTGGGGCCTGCTTGAGACCATATAGAGCTTTACCTAGCTTGTATACATGATCAGGACATTCTTTGCTTTCGAATCTTGGAGGTTGTTACACAAACACTTCTTCTTTGAGATAGCCATTTAGGAAGGCACTTTTGACATCTATTTGATGAAGAGTGAATTCCATATGTGCTACAAAGGCTATAAGGAGTCTAATTGCTTAAAGTCTAGCAACTGGAGCAAAAGTCTCATTATAATAAATGCCTTCCTCTTGACTATAGCCTTGAACTACCAACCTTGCCTTGTTTCTTGTAACTGTTCCATCTTCATCTAGTTTGTTCCGGAAGACCCATTTTGTCCCAATGACTTACCTGTCCTTAGGTCTTGGAACCAAGTGCCAGAATTGGCTTCTTTAAAACTGATTCAGCTCATCTTGCATAGCATTGACCCAATCTGCATCTTGTAGATCTTTACTCACATTTTGAGGTTCAATGAGGGACAGAAAGGCATCAAATGTACATAGGTTCTTCAGTTGTGATCTAGTATTGACTCTAGATGTTGGATCATTGATGATGTTCTCAATGGGGTGAGAACTCAGGTACTTGTAAGATTTCCCCACCACCTGGTTCCTGCTAGTTTCTCCTTCATTGTTATTCTGCATAGGAACATGTTCAGGTATAGGATCCTTTAGAGAATTTTGTACAGTTTCTCTCAGATTGGTTCCCCCTGTCAGGTTGCCCTGGGTGAAAGGACCTGTTCCATCACCTGCCCCTTCCTTTGATGCCACCTTGACTTGTGCTGCGGCTTCAGTCAATTGTCTCAACAGTCCAATGGCTTCATCTTCATGTTCTTGTCTCTCAAAAAGAGTGTTAGATTCATCAAACACATCATGTATACTTACCTAGGGAGTCTTTGCCATTATTGTACACATAGCACTTGCAACCAAAAGCCCTAAGATTGGATATGTTTGGTTTTCTCCCTTTAAGTAAATCATAGGGAGTTTTCTCTACAAGAGGTCTGGGCATGCATCTATTTATTATATAACAAGAAGTGTTTATACCCTTTGCCCAGAAGCTATGAGGTAGTTTACTGGAAAGTAGCATGGTCCTTGCCAGATCCTCAAGGACCCTGTTCATCCTCTCAACTACCCCATTTTACTGAGGAGTCCTAAGGGTAGAGAAATTATGATCTATTCTATTTTCATCACAAGATTCAGCAAACTTTGCATTTTCAAATTCAGTTCCATGATCATACCTAATGGATGCAAGTTGACTTCCTAATTGTTTCTGGGTTTTTCTAATAAAAGCAGTGAACATTTCAAATACTTCATCTTTAGAAGTTAGAAACAACACCCAGGTAAATCTAGAATAATCATCAACAAGCACCATTACATATATTTTACCACCTTCGCTCATGGCTCTCATTGGACCACAGAGACCCATATGAACCAGTTCCAATGTGTTGGACGTACTTACCATTTTCTTAGGTTTGAAGGATTACCTTACCTGCTTCCCCCTTGCACATGCCTCACAAATTGTCTTCATTGAACTTGATTTTAGGTAACCATATCACTAAGTCCTTGGAGACTAAATTGTTCAATTGATTTAGACTGGCATGGCCAAGTCTTTTGTGCCAAAGGAGGGGATCACTAATTAACACACTCAAGCAAGTCAGTTTATTTTCAGAGAGAGTTGACAGATCTACAATGTAAATATTGTTAACTCTCCTTCCCTACAAAACAATCTTATCAGTAGTAAGGCTAATCACAAAACATTTTGTGGAAGTGAAAGCCACAAGGTTACCTTTGTCACACAGTTATGTCACACTTATCAGGCTATATTTTAAGCCATCTATCAAATAGACATTCTCAATGGAATGAGAGTCTGTCTTTTCTACCTTTCCAACTCTAGTGATCTCACCTTTCTTTCCATTTCCAAAGGAGACATTTCCTCCTTTTAGGTTCTCAAGTTAAGGGAACTGGTCCTTGTTACTAGGCATATGTTTTGAGCAGACACTATCCATATACCATATTTGGCTACTCCCCTTCCTTGGACCTCCTATTCATCTTCTGATTCTCCGATGGGCATAAGAGCTTGCTCATCTTCAGCTTTATTTTCTGAGTCCTCGTCTGATATTTCTCCCCATGTAGCAACCATAGTTTTACTTGATCATTTGTTCCTTCTTGGTTGAACATGTTCCTTCTTCCTGTTTCTTCTATCTGCTCTTTCTTTCTTCCATTCAACCTCCCATTGAGGGCAGTTTCTGATATGGTAATCAGTCTTCCCACACGTGTAACACCCCTCATTGGTTTGTTTCTCAGGAGCCCTAGGTTTGTTGAATGTTGTTTCTTTTGATGAACCCTTTCCTTTGATAAGATATTTCTTGAAATCTCTTATTATCATAGCCATTTCATCATCTTCAAGATCTGATCCTTCTGAAACTCTGAGAGTCAGATTTCTTTCTTTCTTTGGAGAATCCATCTTTATTGTTTGACTTCTCAATTCATATGCAGTAATATTTCCAATCAGTTCATCCAATTTTAAAGTAGCAACGTTTTTGGATTCCTGAATAGCAGTGATTTTTCTTTCCCAAGAGATTGGTAGAATTAGAATCTTCTCCACCTTGTCTTCTTCCAGGATAATCCTTCCAAAAGCCTCAAGTTCATTTGTCAGTGTAGTGAACCTAGTATACATCTCTTGGATAGTTTCTCCATCTTTCACAATAAAATTCTTATATTGAGAATACAACAGTGTTCCTCTTGGCCTCTTCACCTGAGGTGTTCCTTCATGAGCCACTTGTAAAGTGTCCCAAATATCCTTGGCAGTAGTACAACCTTGAATCCTGCTGTACTCATCAGGACCAAGTCCACACACTATCCATTTCTTGGCTTTTGCATTTTCTCCTATTTCCTTAGATCTTCAGCAATACAATCTTCTCCTGTCTTTGGAAAATCCAATCCTTCAGCATTCTTCTTGGTTGTGGCTAAAGGACATCAGTGATGATATCCCAAAGCTCATAGTCTTCGCCCATGATATGGTCCCTCGTTCTTTTTTTTCCACCAGGAGTAGTAGAGGCCATTGAAGAGAGGAGGCCTGGCAGTGGATTGCCCTTCCCAGTTCCCAGGTGGTGCACTCATGTTGATCGTTTCCTAAGGTGTTAACCTCTTCAAGGATAACCTGCTCTGATACCAATTGATGTTATAAATGTCAATATCACACAAGAGGGGGGTGATTTGTGTGGTACCGAATTTTCGCGTTAGAAGAACATGATTCTTCTAAGTGTTCTAACTACAACAGTTTGCAAAATAATAAATACTAAAAGTAAAGTGCACATAGATTTTTACGTGGAAACCACCTGGCTCAAAAGGTGAAAAAACCATGACCTACTACTCAGTAGGATTTTCCTAAAGTCCACTAAAATCACTGAGCCAAAAACTGCATGTACAAAAATCTTTGTAAACATAAGGATTAACTCTAATCCCAGTGTGGCACACATCCTCAACTGTTGCGACACTTTCAAGTTAACTTTAACTTGAATACTCAGAGTACCTAATACAATTGCTTCTAAGAAATCTGAAAGGTACAATATAAAAACCTACTACAATTGAACTTGACTTAGAATAAACACAATGATGAAACTGGTTCTTCTATCTTGTGCACACTTGTATCTCGCATATGTTGCTTGCAAATCAGACTTGCTCTTTTTGCTCTCAAATATGTTTAACATCTGTGTATGCGCATTACCTGTAAAAGAGAACAACTTGGTTATTTAATAGATTAGCAGTTAGAGTTTGATCGAGAATCCAATGCTTATCCTTAGTCAATTTGAGTCCTTAACCAATACAAACTCCCATCTTTATCGTAGCTTTGGATTGTGTTCTCTTATCATAAGGAGAATTTCCTCCTTAGAACTCAATGCTATCTTTTCGATTCTGTTCAGAAGATATTTGATGCGTATCTTCAATACATATCTTCCTCACGTACATTCCATGTGCAATGGTTATGGCTAATTGTGTCTCTCAAGATGGACCAGGTCCTTCCCTGTGTTCATTTGTCAATATTCAAAACTTCAACTGAACTTGGGCCAACAATATCATGGGACAACATGGACACAACTCATAAGTTTTAATTTTAATTGGGAAAAGGCTACATCAACAAACCATCGTACTCAAAACATGAATACACACGAGTCGTCAAGGCCTCTAACATACTGTACATAATGAATATGTGTGTATAAATTCTCTAAGAGTATTTGACATCAAAATATGGTCAGGATAGGGCTACAACCTACCCAACAGTATATATATTATAGGACAATATGATAACCTCTAGACTCGGTTGTACTCCAAATGAAATGGAGCTTCGCCAATCCTCAGTTGGATATCAACTCCGTCTATTATAAGAGTGTCATGCCCCGACCTTGGGGAATACAATCGGAGTGTCATGCCCTGACCTCAGAAACATGACTGGCGCTCAATCGAGATACCCCGGTCAAGAAAGCATGTACAATGCCTTCTACCCAAACTCATCAATGAACAAGGAGAAAATATATTTCGTTCATTGGACAATGAGAAGATCATGTGAATAACACAAATTCATTACCATTAGTTACATCAGTTGTAAGTCTTAAAATACATACACTTTCAGAGTTTGAAGTGGAACATGTGATTGAAATACAAGATTACTAGTTTGACTTCCATGTACGGACCCTACCAGTTGGGAGAGAACTTCCCTTTGGCCTCGTCTTAAACGGGAATCAGGTCGATGTAGTTCAAATTACATCATGAAGAAAGCATAATGACTGAATGTAGTATATCTTCACTGCATCTGAGTTGATTGGTTTTGGCCAAATTTCTCCATCTATTTCTGTATGAATAAGGGCTTCTCCAGTTAGGACCCGGTGAACCATATACGGACCCTACCAGTTGGGAGAGAACTTCCCTTTGGCCTCGTCTTGATGTGGAAATATCTCCTTCAACATTCTGTTCTGATATAATTGACCGTGGCAGAAGACGTTTATTCTTTTCCCATCTATAAGGGCTAACTACTCGTATCGAACCTTGACACATTTTGCGTCATCTAGCTCAACTTCTTGTATGATTCTCAAGGATGGAATCTCTACCTCGGTGGGAATTACTGCCTCTGCAGCATAAACCAGCATGTAGGGAGTTTCCCCAGTTGATGTACGAACTGTAGTACGATGACCCAATAGAGCGAATGACAGCTTCTCATGCCACTGCTTATGCTTTTCGATCATTTTTCTTAGTATTTTCTGGATGTTCTTGTTGGCTGCTTCCACAGCTCCATCATCTGAGGTCTATAAGCTGTAGAGTTCGTGTTCCTGATCTTGAAAGTTTCACACACCGCTTTCATTAAGTCGTTGTTGAGTTTGGAACCACTGTCAGTGATGATCGGCTCTGGAACACCGAACCGACAGACAATCCGATCTCAGACAAAGTCTGCCACGACTTCCTTGGTTATTGCTTTGTATGAAGCTGCTTCAACCCATTTAGTGAAGTAGTCGATCGCCACTAGAATGAACCTGTGTCCGTCTGATGTGGCAGGCTCGATTGGTCCAATGACATCCATTCCCCAAGCGGCGAACGGCCATGGTGAGCTTATTGCAGTGAGCTCGTTTGGAGGTACCTTTATCATATCCGCATGTATCAGACATGAGTGACACCTTTGGACATACTGAATGCAGTCTATTTCCATGGCCATCCAGAAATATCGTGCCCTGAGTATTTTCTTTGCTAGAACAAAACTGTTCATGTGTGGTCCACATGTCCCTGAGTGCACTTCTTCCAATAACTTGGTTGCTTCTGTCGGATCGACACACCTTAATAGTCCCTAATCGGGAGTTCTCCTATATAGGATTCCTTCGCTGTGAAAGAAGTTGTTGGACAACCTTTGAAGCGTGTGCTTCTGAGTAGCACTAGAAAGCTAAGGATATTCCCCTGTTGTCAGGTACCTTTTGATGTCGTGGAAACAAGGTTTTCTGTCGGCTTCTTCTTCAACATGTGCACAATAAGCCGTTTGATCTTGAATTTTGACCTGGATAGGGTTGATGAAATTTGTGTCTCGATGCTGAATCATGGATGATAAAGTGGCTAGGACGTCAGCGCACTCAATATGTACTCTTGGAACATGCTGGAATTCCATTTTTCTAAACCTCTTTTTCAATTCCTGTATGTGGTGCAAATAAGGGAGTATCTTGGAATTCTTGGTTGCCCATTCCTCTCGGACCTGGTGTATGAGTAGTTCTGAATCCCCAATTACTAGCAGCTCCTGGGTGTTCATGACAATGGCCAGTTTAAGCCCCAAGATGCAAGTTTCATACTCGTCCATATTATTGGTGCACGGGAACCTGAGCTTAGCGGATACCGGGTAGTTCTGACCAGTTTCTGATACCAGGACTGCCACCAACTCCTTTAAAGTTTACAGCTCCTTTGAAAAACATCCTCCAACCATCATAGGATTTTGCAATATCTTCTCCTATGAAAGCTACTTCCTCGTCGGGAAAATATGTCTTCAATGGTTCATACTCCCCTTTCACAGGGTTTTCTGCGAGATGATCTGCCAAAGCCTGTCTTTTGACTGCCTTTCGGGTGACATAGAGAATGTCGAATTCACCTAATAAAATTTTCCACTTGGCAAGCTTGCCATTGGGCATGGGCTTCTGAAAAATATATTTTAGTGGATCCATTCTTGATATAAGGTAGGTGGGGTAGGAACATAAATAATGCCTCAACTTCTGAGCTATCCAAGTTAAAGCACAACAGGTGCGTTTTAGTAAGGAATACTGAGCCTCGTACGGGGTAAATTTCTTGCTGGGGAAGTAAATAGCTTGCTCCTTTCTCCCTGTCTCATCGTGTTGTCCCAATGCACAACCAAATGCTCCGTCCAAAACTTCAAGATAGAGCAATAAAGGCCTCTCAGGCTCAGGCGAAACCAGGACTGGAGGCGTAGACAAGAATTCCTTGATCCTGTCGAAAGCCTTTTGACATTCATCGGTCCATTTGGTGGAGGCATCCTTCTTCAGCATCTTGAAGATAGGTTCGCAAATGACGGTAGACTAAGCTATGAACCGGCAGATATAGTTAAGTCTCCCTAGGAAACTCATCACCTCTTTCTTGTTCTTCGGCGGTGGCAACTCCTGAATAGATTTGACCTTTGATGGATCCAGCTTTATTCCTCGGCGACTTATGATGAAACTCAATAGCTTCCCCGTAGGTACCCCAAATGCACATTTGGCGGGATTCAGTTTCAAGTTATACCCCCTTAGTCTGTTGAAAAACCTTTGGAGGTCCTCCATGTGATCAGCAACCTTCTTGGATTTAATGATGAAATCGTCCACATATACCTCAATCTCATTATGTATCATGTCATGAAAGAGGGTAGTCATGACCCTCATATAAGTATCCCCCGCATTCTTCAACCCGAACGACATCATTCTGTAGTAATACATTCCCCAAGGCGTGATGAACGCCGTTTTCTCTTCATCTTTTTCGTCCATCCATATCTGATGGTACCCCCAAAAGCAATCGACGAACAATTGCAACTCATGCTTGGCGCAGTTGTGGATCATAATTTGTATGTTTGGCAAGGGGAAATCGTCTTTGGGACTAGCCCGGTTGAGATCCCGGTAGTCGACACAGACTCTAACTTTCCCATCCTTCTTCGGTACTGGCATAATGTTAGCTAACCAAGTTGGATATTCTACCACTTGAAGAACTCTGGCTTTGACCTGCTTGGTAACCTCCTATTTGATTTCTAGACTTATATCTGGCTTGAATTTTTTGAGCTTCTGCTTTAATGGCGGACATGCAGGATCTATCGGCAATTTGTAAGCGACGATGGACGTGCTGATACCGGTCATATCTTCATAAGACCATGCAAATATATCCTCATATTCTTTCAAGAACTCCATATATTTCTCTTTTTCCGTCTGTGATAAGTGCACACTGATGCGCGTTTCTTTGACATTCTCTGTATCTCCTAAATTGACGACTTCGGTTTCGTCCAAGTTGGACTTAGGCCTTTTCTCAAAATTTTAAGCCTCTCTGACAACCTCTTCTGGTATATCGTCCTCCTCTGAGTCTATGTCTGTTTGTTGCATTGCCTCGTTTCAAGTTATAGTTATTGGTTCATCATCAAGACACGTAATAGTAATGTTGTGTGAAAAATAAAGTAAATAACATAGAAAAGTAATGAATAACGTGATATTTGATAAAACTGAAAATGCTTTTGATTGAATTCATAAATGTTCAAAACATCGGGGCTCTTTTGGAAAGTAAAGACAAATGCGGTAAATAAAGAAAAAAACTAAAATAAAGATGCATGATGCTTGTTCAGCCTTGCTACCCCAAAGGTTTCCAGGCAATGGTGGTCCTAATTGACCAGTTGGTGAGGCTTTCCCCTCAGTTCACATCCTGAATGGAAGGGCCTTCTCCCCTTCCTCTTCAAAGATCAAACAACAGTCCATGTCCTCCTCCAGAAACAGGTTCTTCATTGTTGCAAGAGCCTCATATTCCTCTGACCCGTAGAGAGTGTTGGCTAGCTGAAATGTCTGCTCCAACTGAGGTATAGGGCGTTCCAATGGGTAATATGGGTCGCGCCATGGGTGACCAGTTTCTGAATTCTTGCCAAGTGTACTCGTATCCCAGTCCGAAGGTAGTACCATGTTTCTTCAACTGGATAGGTTTGGTGATAACTTGAAGATTCTTACCAAGTCCTTTCCCTGGTTCATACCCACTCCAATTAAGAATGTTCTCAACCTTTTTGCTCCACCATTTGTCCTTATCCACTGTGTTGACCTGTTCGATATGATGATATTTCTCCCCGCTTATTCTTCTTCTGCCTTTGATCATCGGAATGGTCTGGCGACTGTATATGGGGTTGCTATGGTCGTTATGGATGATTACTTCCTGATGGTTCCATTCGAATTTTACCACATGATGTAAAGTTGATGCCATAGCCCCAGCGGCATAGATCTAGGGTCATCCCAAAAGTAAGTTGTAAGAGGCTTGTATGTCGATGACTTGGAACTCAACTCAAACCAAGTAGGTCCCATTTGCAAACACAAGCTAACCTCCCCGAGGGTAGACCTCTGAGAACCATCGAAAGCCTTAACATTAATAGCCCCATCTTTATCTCGTGCAATCCTTTGCCCAACTTCTTGAGGGTGATTAATGGACAAATGTTGAGACTAGAACCTCCGTCGACTAGGACCCTGGTAATGAAATGATCTTCATATTGAACAGATATGTGTAGTGCTTTGTTATGACTGAGACCTTCAGGTGGTAATTCATCCTTATGGAAAGTGATTTTGTATTTTCAATACCTACCCTATCATGTTTTCCATCTCTCCTCCCGTTATGGTACTTGGGACATAAGTCTCGCTCAATATCTTCATCAAGGCGTTCTTATGCGCTTTGGAACTCTGCAGCAATGCTAAGATGGAAATCTGCATCGGAGTCTTGTTTAGCTGTTCAAACACTGAATATTCCATAGCATGTACCTTTCTCCAGAGATCATCAGGTCCAGTTTCAATGGGACGTCCAGGAACCTGCTTGCCGGACTCAGCTAGGTGCTTAGGTGTGTACACCCTGCCTGTTCTAGTCATACCTTGCGCGGGAATTGCTTCGCCCGTGCGTGCTTTTCCTTTCCTCTCGCCTCGGCTGTGTAGTCCAAGGGTATGATTTTTGACTGAAATGGGGTTATATCTGACACGATGACTGGAATGGGCACCATTGGAGGCAATATAGTAACTTCAATTGGTGCGCGCGACTTTGGGGTCCTGAATTCCACCTAAATCGGTTTTGGCCCCTTTGCATGAAGTGCCTCGAACGAAAATGGTACAGATATATTCACCATGTTGTCCTCAGATGGCTGAATTTGCACAACAATAGGATTAAGAGTGACCGCTGGTTTCTTGGGCTCATCTCCCTCAGATATCAAACCAATCGACCCTTCAATGTCCCAGTCGTCTTCTACCTCAATCATGTGGATGCTTCCACCTTTATGGTCTAGCAGGGGGTTGTTACGAACATTAGGAGCAGGCTCCTTAGCTACGATGACCTTGTTGTCAATTAAGGTCTGGATTTTGTCTTTCAATGAGCGGCACTCGTCAATGGTATGGCCTGTCATCCCCGAATGGTATGCACAAGTTTTATTTGGGTTGATCCATTGGGAAGGGTTCTCTAGGGTTATGGCTGGTATGGGTGTAACATATCCAGTGGCTTTGAGCTTCTCGTATAGTTGGTCAATGTGTTCAGCAATAGCAGTGTACTGTCTGGGTGGTTTGCGGTCAATATTTGGTCTTGGTAGGGAAGTTTTGACGAGTAGGTGGTGATGGATAGTGAGGATGTTGGGGTGTAGGCTTGGTATACGTGTGCGGGTTGGGAATATCTTGGCGAGGTGGGTTGATATGTTGGTGGTGGAGATGATTGGTAGACAGGTGGTGGAATTTGGTAAGTGGGCGAAGGTGCTTGGTAAGTTAGAGAGGGTTGGTACGTGAGTGGAGTTGGATGGTAGGGTTGGTATTTCATGGGAGAATGGTTTCTTTGCGCAACCATTATGGAGTTTACATCTTTTTCTTCGATGAACCACCAGATTGCAAGGCTTTGTTGGTGCCCTGCAATGCCTCAAAGTTGGTAACTAGACCATTTTTGATTCCCTCTTCAATCCTTTCTCCCAGTTTGATGATATCAGCGAACTTCTGCCCCTCTATCAGCTTCAATCTCTCGTAATACCGTGGATCCTGGGCACGAATGAAAAATCTATTCATTTATTCTTCTTCCAAAGCTGGCCTGACTTTGGAAGCTTCCGACCTCCATCGAGTAACATACTCGCGGAAGGTTTCAGTAGGCTTCTTCTTCATATTCTGAATGTAGAACACGTCTGGCGCATTCTTAGTGTTGAATCTGAAATGGTCCATGAAATCGGACGCCATGTTTTCCCAACTCGTCCACTTCTTCATATCTTGGCTGATGTACCAGGATAAAGAATCACCTTTCAAACTTCTCATGAAAAGCTTCATGCGTATCTTTTCATGCTTACCAACTCCCACTAATTTGTCACAATACATCCTGAGGTGAACCCTGGGATCACCCATGCCATCAAACATCTCGAACTTAGGAGGTTTGTACCCCTCTGGGAGTTTAGCATCGGGTTGAACACACAAATCTTGATAATTCATACCTTCCACACCCTTGTTACCTTCCACGCCTTGAACCCTACTAGTGAGTTTCTTGAGTTCAGCAGTCAAGTTCTAAATGAGTGAATCTGATTCTGACACATCTTGTATGGGCTGTGTATAGTATGGCACAGTATCCACAAAGATAGCGGTATCCTGGTGGTTTGGAGCATTTTGAGGCTCAAGGATGAGCGGTGGCGCATTGTTGCAAACTTGGGTTTGGGTCTTCTGCGGAGGCCCAAGGACCTGATTGTTGACATCTGCTGCAGCAAGGGAGATGGACAGACTTGCCAAACTCCGGACCTGGTCTAGCTCTTCTCGAAACCTTAGCAAAGTGAGCTCCAAATGAGCAGTTTCGTTGGTGATCGGGGTACCCTGTGAAGTTCCTTCAATTTACTTTCTTGCTTCATTATCTGCCATCTTTCCTTTGTTCATGTTTCTGGAAGGAGGAGGAGGACCCTTAGATCTTGTTGAATATGCTGATGGTTCCAGAATTCAAAGACTAACCTTTAGGGAGGGGGATAAAAACAAAAAGAAAATAAAAAGGTAAAAAGTTAGTGCGGATTCTGAGAAAGAAAACATTGCGGTATATAAACATGTTGTTGCAAGAATATAAATTGTTTTCTATTTGGGTGCCTCGTTGTGCCCGAGATAGGCCTAACGACAAATATGATTTGGAGAACTCATAATACCAAATTCCTCATTTTACTGATAGAAAAAATAGAATGATTCAAAAAAAATAAAGAATAATTGTCACTAATGGCCGAGGGCCTTATTACATCAAGAAAGTAGTAAAATCCTAACTACTTGGTCCCTGAAGGACCCTCCCCAGACTCGGTATCTTTGCCTCCCTCGTACAGCTTCATTAGCTCGAGCAGTCCCAGCAACAAATAAGCCTGAGCTAAGTGCCCACCTTCATTACCTTCAGTTTCCTGACAGTCTTTGATCCTTTTCAGAAACTTGCCTTCCAGCTCTACTAATCCCTTTTCCAAGTACCCTAAACGGTTGCTTGCGCGGACAGCCATGTCTTTCAATTTATTGTTATCTTCTCTTGAGCCTCTAGTATTTCCCGGTGTTCACTTTCACACTCTCGCATTCGCTTGCGCAACTGGTTATACTTGACCATTGCTGCAGCCTCCTCATCAATAACCCTGTGACCATGGGCGAAACCTATTTTCCCTAAGCCCATGTGATCATCTTCTAACCACCCTGGATAAAGCGACGCATGTCCCGCCTGATACCTGTCTGGCTCCATAGATTCCTTTTCTAGAATGATTTTGGAGTGCCACATATGCTGAGCTTGGCACCTCTGTGGGCTATCGTCATCCTGGAAATCAGCCTTGTAATAACTCATCTTTTCCACTCATGGTATAATCTGCTTCCTTCCGGCTTGTCTCGTGACTCGGAGAGGGACATAAGGGTATGTTCCTCTTAAGCCGATGAGTACAAGGAATGGTGCATCCCTAGAACGAATGATAAACTCTCCAGTTAGAAACCACTCGTACATCCATTGTACCTGCTCTTCTCTCATATTCCTTAATAGTTCCACCCATCCACTAGCGTCTTCCGAGTGAGCAAACATATCCGGCATGAAGTGCATCCGCTTTGGATGATGGAAAGCAATATGGTCATCCCAATCTCGTCTTATGATCTCCTGCATATAGTCTGATTTTTTATTGTGTTCAATGAGCTAGAATTGTAGTAGTAGATTGCACCCTTCGAAGTACGGTGCCCCTTGTTGACATTTCTCTAAGGCTCGGTACAGTTCTGCGAGGATCATGGGCGCTATGCTTAATGTCTGCCCTTCGATACCCTCCATTACGGCTTTGGTTACCATGGCTAGTCTTGTATGGATTCTAGCCTTCTTCATCGGAAAAACTATCATGCGCAGGAAACAGAACATGAATACAAAGGCTCTCCTATGTATGTGGCCCAAAGAGGTGACGGCGAACTCGTCCATGTGATTGCGGTATGATTTACTATGTCTGAACCTTTCATACATGAAGTCAAAGTATATGTAGGAGTCCTTCAAACATGTGAGATTAGGATTTTCTTTGAGCCTCATCATTTTCAAGAACCCTCTACCTTTGCGGTTTTCCGGCATAAGCAACCCCGGGATATCCCAAGGAATTCCGGCTAAACCCCCAATTTCCTCCAACAGCGGCATCATTTCGATATCCCCAAAGCGGAAGACGGACCGTTCACTATCCCATAACATAGTAACAGCTTCCAAAATCTTGTTATCTAACCTAAATTCCAGAAGTGAAGGAAGGTTTCCTAAGTGCTTGCGGACAACAGCCTGATCGCTACCATGCAAATCATCCCACCAGCTTAGCAACTTAGTATGAATGTTTGATACCATACCGAACCTGGGGACCTCGTCCCTCATTTCCTATAAAATAGAGAGTTAGGCCCTTAACCCCACCAGACTCGACCATTTAAATCAATAATTAGAAAAGGGTATTTTAGTTCTCCAAATCAATGCACATAACGTGAATGTCCGTTTGGGTTTCGAGGAAACCTGATGGACTTTTGGTTTATGCTATCTTTATGAGTCATTATGCGGACGACATAACTAACTCGGCTAAGTTTGACCATGATGCATGAACAATTAAATGGAGTAAGGTTTCTACTTTTGAAGTGCTAGACAAGGTACCCTTGAGCGGACAACTCAAGAGGGAAAGGCGCGGAACCGTCGACTACACCGTTGATCGACTGGTTTTACCGCAAATATGCCTTTGCCAAATTTAGGGGGTTTGTTAATATTGGAAGAGCGCAACCACCATTATAAGCGTTGCTATAGGATTTTTTTGGCACGAGTGGAAAATGATGTTGAAGGATGCAATTACAACAATGAAATAAATACATGTATTTTCACGTTCATAATGATTACAATAAATGTTCAAAACTGAAGACAGAATTGAAATAAAGTAAGGTAATAAAGCAATAAAATGGTTAAAGGAAAAGAAAGACACGAAGAAACAAGTTAGTAATTGTGAAAATAATAAAAGAGAAGTAATTGAAGAAATAAAGAAAGTGGTAAAGTCATAAAACACGTAGTGGTAAAAGCCTAAAAAGAGATCCCCATCAGAGTCGCCATGCTGTCGACGCCACCTTTTTCAAAAGCGAAATCGGGTTTTATGACATTATGGGTAAAACAACTCTATTTCCCGTTTGGGAATTGGGTTATGATATTGGAAGAGTCTCCACCTAATGATTATAGTGCATTAGGACACTTTAAGATGAAGAGAGTGTCTTTGAGAGAAAAACCAGAGTTGGGTAAGGGCTTGAAATTATCTCGAGGGGAAGGTGTTAGGCACCCCTTAAGATCCACAAATGTGGTTCCCGGCCGTGCTAATTGTGACTTTATAAAGAGATGGCGCAATTAAACAAATAAGGTTTACATATAAGAGCTTCACACTTGAAAGCTTTAAAGAAAAGGGAGGACACAAGTTTGAAATAAGAAAGAGGATTAATTTGAAAAGCATTAAGAAAACATTTAAATAAAGCACATCAGATAAAGAAGGGTCCTAGTTTTAACTATAATATGGATCATTCGATGCAATATCCCGCACATATTCCCAAAGAGGGATCGCTTTTACGATATTATCGCATCGTCATCATCTCCATATTCTACCCTCCCACCTCGGTAAGGTATTAAAACGTGTTGGTATCGTTTACTTATCGCATGCTAATACCCGTCCTAACCTGTTAGTCTTGGGGCATTAGGACTTCTAATCCTAAGAAAGGGGGAGAAGGAAGTAGGATACATATATGGAGTATTCAAAGGTAAAAATGCTAGAGCGACATTCAAAAACAAGCAGTAGATAGGAGGGATGCAAATAAACAATTAAAGGCTCAAGTAAACCCTGTAGCATACAACAAGTAGTTTATCATGACTTCAATTACTGATTTGGTCTTTAAAAGAGGTTAAGAGAGTAGGCAGAATAGTTTGACATATGAAAATTAGATAGAAAATCTGCTTTGCGTCCTCCGGGTCCATTTTAGAAGTTGACATGACTTTTAGAAAAAAAAACCAACAGAACTTCTTAGAAAACGTTAGCTTCAGATGAAAGTCTGTTTAGGAAAGATTTAAAGTTGCAGACAGTTTTTAGAAGAAAAAAAAACGCAGGTTTCAAACAGAAGTCTGTTTAAAGATTTTAAAAAAAAAAACTGCAAACAAGTTTGAGTTAAGAGAGCTGTAAGAAGAGTAGTTCACAAGACTTTAAAGAAGTTTTGAATACCTTAAACACATGAACTTAAGCAAACAGTCACAGATTTCATATAGAAAATAACTTGTAGGTTCTTGACATTACGAAAAGGGCAGACCTAGGCCCGTTAGAGATAAGCCAATTTAGGATAAGTTGAAAACTAGATCATTGGAAAACATTAGAAGAGTCTGGACTTAAACTTACTTGATAACCCTTTAGTTACTGCTTTTATAATACTGGACGTCCTACTGTTTTGCCTAGCGTTTATATAGTTCCTATAGGCATGATATCTAGGTGAGATTATAAGATGCAAGCCTAATAACATGGTTCCTATATGAAGTTGATGCAGTACGGAAGCCTATAGACATGGTATCTATATGGTTGATGCAACAACATAAAATAGGCATGGTAACAGTATGCATGGATAAAATAAAGGTCCTAGGACATGGTTTCTACGGATGTCAAGATAAATGAGCATATAGTCATGATTTCTATATAATGTGGATGCAATAGCAAACTCTCATAGGAAAGTTTCCTATATGATGTTGCTGCAATAATGAAAACCCTATAAACATGGTATCTATATGAGATGATGCAAGAAAGTAAACCCTAATAGACATGGTAACTGTATGACATTGATGCAAGACAGTAAAAACCCTATAGACATGGTATCTATATGAGATAATGCAAGAAAGTAAAACCCTCCCATATTCCCTTTCACTAGATTACCCAAGTTATTTTATTACAAGTTACTTACAAAAGTTTGGACAAGAAAATAACATTAAAGAAGTAAGTGCATCAATACTACAACAGACCTGAAGAAGCGCAAAGCAACTTTAATGTCCAACGTATGCCTTTTTCCAAATCCGAGCTCCCAAGATCCGAGGCTTTTCTCTTTTTAGAGTGTTACAAAGTTCCAAGGGCTTTCAATGGAACCCACGCATTGCTTAAAATCTAATGAGAATTGTGCAAGTGTGGAATTACCAACCCTAAGGCGTTCGAGTTCAGAGGAGACTCTGGGGTCCCCTAAGCATGGCTCACCAGAGGGTGCGGAACTTAAAGAACTAAGAGTAAATGTAAAAGTGAGGAATTGGAGGAAACCCAATACGAGAGGTGGTCATACCTAGACATAAAGCGAGACTGGCACACCCCTAACCTCTTGCATGGTGCAACATGCAAGAGCAGACTTGAGGACAAGTCAGACTAGGACATGTATGGTGATTAGGTCACCAACAGGCTTGTATCAAATCTCAAACACATAAGATAGGGGATGGGGGATGGGATTTCTCTGAGTAAAGGCTATTGACAGCCTTAGTTCTGGACTAGAAATGGCAATAGGGTGCCACCCTTGTCCAGAACAACTCACATACACACAAGGAGCAAGGAAATCATATAAAAGCACTTAGCAGACAAGCTTAAATTGAAGCATAATAGTGCACAATCAAATGAAAGTATTCAACATTCTGGACTTAATAAAACATTGAAAGTAAGCACCCAATGGGAAAGGGGAATCAGGGATTAACATGTTGTTGTTTGAACTAAAGGTATACACAGATAAGGGTCATGGTTCAGGACTATCCTGAGCATAAACAGATAAGGGGACAAGGGGAAGGGGATTATCATGAAACTAAACTGAAGTATATAAAATAAGTGAGGTATCATGACAAATTGAGGAAAGGGGGGAAGGAAATTGACATGTTGACACTCAAAAGAATTGCTGAAACAGACAGGCAGACAAAGAGGTAAGGGGAAGGGATTGATCATGCAAGTTTAATTAAAATAACATAACAGAAAAGAAGAGGCGAGAGCAAACAGATATTTGAAATTTAATAAATGAAGTTAGGAGCCTACCAGTGCAAGTTTGAGTAACAAAACAAAGAAATTCCTTATAATTAGCCTTGGCTTTCAGCCGGCATATCCCTAGCAGGAGAGCAAGTAACAGAGAAGGAAGTGAGAAGAGAAGAGAGTTTTTAGTGAGTAAGAGTAGAGAGAACTCGAGTAGAAGTTGTGTAAAGTGAGAAAAGAGAGGGCCTATTTATAGTTGAAAGAGAAGCAACAGTAAGGCAAGGAAATATTCAGAAAATCAATCAGTATCAATTAAGAGAAGGGAACCCCTTCAGTTAACGAACCAGATGAAAAATAAATAAACCCAGGTCTAATTTTGGAAAGAAAATATAGTATTAATCACAGAATATAGGGTAAATACACATAAGAAATTTGAAAATCACACGGGTAGGGCACATAAGGCAAGTAATCACCCCGGAAATCAAGGAGTTAAGATATTAATCGTTTGAAATTAGTAAAGAAATTAGGAGCAACTAGAGAATCAAACAGTTGTACAAAATCAATTTAGGGTTTCACGGAAAGGGGAAAAGCAGTACTATAAAAGATGCACAAGTTTTGAGTATACGAGAGACTGACAAATAATAGAGTAGACGTGTAGCAAACACAAGAAGCAAGCAGGGCCGACTAGGGTTCACAAAGAAAAAGGAATGGAGAATACCCTTAGAACGCAAGGAATATCATAGACGAAGACGAGAAAGAGCAGAACACTATAAAGAAAGCATAGAACAATTAACCAAAAAACCCTAGAAAAATAATCAGTTAGACAAAATAATTTATAGCTATAATAAAAAATGTCAAAATCATGGAGTAGATTACCCAGTAGCAAGAATGAACAACAAAATCAAAGAAATCGGATAAGTCATAAAAAACCCTAGGTTTTAAAAACGAACAATTTTTGAAATCACGACTAACTAAACAAAGAGATGAGACACTTTAAAAGTTTCAGAAAACAACTAGTACTCAAAGAAGATCATAGGATAACACAGAGAAAAATGAAAGGAAGTACCTCGAATCACTAGGGTTTTCAGAGGAAGCCTCAGAAATGGCGAGAAAAGCCTGAACGGCTCATCGGAGCTTGGCAAGGACGCAAGGCTTCAAAGGCTTGCCGAAGAACAGCCGTGAAACTCCATTGAAGGACCTCTGGTCCAGTTACCCTCGAGAAAAAACCCCAATCTTCGAACCCAAAGGCCAGGAAAGGTGACGAATGGACGAGCATGAAAGTTTCAGGCCATGAATATCCATTAACGCCGGTGAAGGGGACCGCAGAAGACTAGGGTTCTCAGAAACCCTAGAGAGCATTTTGGGAGTGAAAGGCGGCGGCTTGGTAAAAATGAAGAGAGGGTTAAGGGTTTGGGGGTTAATTTGGTAAGAAATAACGTGGGTCGTTGATCTATGAGATCAACGGCGAGGATCACGATGGGTAAATGGATCGGGTTAATTCGAACGGGTTTGGGTCAAGTGGATTGGGTGATAAATTGGGGTTAATTGGGGTTACAATTGAAAGACTAATGGCTATATTTTAAATAGCCAATTTCCCAAATTTGATTTTATAAAAATAGTAAAAAAATTTAGAAAAATCCAATAAATCATTGAGATAATAAGAATGTTTGGGAATTAATTAAGAAAAAATATCAAGAGCGATTTTTTACTCGAAATACTCGTTAAATTGATAAATAGACTAAAATTGCAATTTAATTTAAAAATACCTAATGGATTTGTAAAATCTTGTAAAAATTACATAAATTATACTTTTATGTAAATGAGAGAATAAAATAATTTATTTAAAATAACAAGATTTGACACTATATATTGGATTTTACAGTACAAAATAAGTTATAAATTGGTTTTAAAATGCTTGAAAAATTATAAAAAAAAATACCAAACCTCTTGTGGATGCTAATATATGCATTCACAAGCTATTTCAAAAGTATTTTGGGTAAAAAAATACCTAGGAAAAAAATTGGGTATCAACACCTGTAAGTTATAAGTTAGATAAAATAAGTGCGGGAGGGGTTCTAAAATGCAGAATGACCAGTCGGATCATTACAAGTAGGATGGTGTGAGCTTCTTGATCCCTTTCTAAAACACTCATCTTCTCTCTAAAATAGCTGTTGAAAATAGTCAAATAACCCCCAAAGTTATTTTAATAAAAATAGGATCGGGCTACAAAACCAGAAAATGGACCGTCCAAACTCAACTTTGCGTCACAAAGTGCACCGTAAATTAGTTCTGCGGCCCGCAAAGTGGGATGCGAAATGGTCCTCCGAAATTGGCTGGGCCCGTCTGCGACAGATCTGCATTTTATAGTCAGTTATATGGTCACATAATACGCCATAGAATCTCCATCCGAGAGTCTTCATGTTGGTCCTGCGATTGATTGTGTGACCCACAAAATGTCCATGTAGCCAAAAAATAGACCGCATAATGATCTTCAAAATTGGCTCAAGTCCTATTGCACTCTATGATCGATCTACGACCCGCATAGTGATTTTTCGGCCGCATAGTGGATCGTAGAAATGCCATGTTTTGCAAAAAAAATTACTTCAATTCCTTGACGCACTGTATAACCCAAAAAGTTCGTAATGTGTTCTACAATCCTGAAATATATTAGCCTACCTCGGTGCCACAAAACTCCAGGTTTAAGTAAAATCTTACGGGGCCTTACATCCTCCCTCGCCAAACTGGATACCTGAACCTGCAGGCATGAATGTAGTGCCTCAAATGATGGGATATTAGTACAAAGAAATATACTAAGTATATAAGGCAAATAATATATGAATAACTTAATTGAAACTGAATCGACATGTATATATGATATACTGAAAGAAATCTGGGGGGTTAATATGATCCAGGAATCGTACTTACCTTATCCTGACTTGTAACATAACTATGCGTTGATCATCCAACTTACCTTACAGAGGATGTAAAAAGGGAACGCTCCGTTGGTCGAGAACATCTAATGTCGTATATACATCTAATGCGTGTCATGATATACCTAAGCTTGTTCCCATATGCTATACGTACTATAACTCATCATATTATGGAACTTCATCTATAACATTCTTCTAGCCATTATGGGCATATGATTTTTTCCCTGTATGAATTACTCCTATAAAATCCAATAAAATGATTTTTTTCCCATTATTTTCCATTTTATGAGATTTTATTAATTTTTTGCATTTTTGTGCATGTTTAATTCATATTAAAACCATAAAAAAGGGTCCAAAAAATAACATGGATTGAATTTAGGTTTTGTTTTTACATTTTTAGGATTAATTAGTTAACTATTTATATTATTAAAAATTAAAATCACAAAAATAGCTCATTGTGCATTTTTACCTTTTAATTTTTAGATTAATAATTTTTTTCTTTTTATTTAGGATCATAGTTATTTTATAATTTTTGTAATTCGATATATGATTTAATTTTACATTTTAAGACTAATTTAGGAATTTAATGTAGGATTTTAATTTTTTTTAAAAAGAAAAAGAAATAAAGGGTTAACTGAAAAGAATGGAATTGGGCCATTTTAATGCCAAATTCGTTCCAAAATTTTCCCAGACCCAAGGCCAAACCATCCATACCTGGCCAGACTCCATCTGAAGACAAACGACATCGTTCCATGGTTAGTAAATCCCATCCGTTGATCTCGTTTAATCGAATGGATGGGAATTAACCTCCCCGTACATATAAAAGTGTCTGAAACTAGGGTCCCCACCCCCATCACTAAACCCAAACACCCATCTCACTTTCTTCGTTCAAAGTTCAGAAACCGTACGAGACCAGCCACCCCCAAATTCCTTGCCGCCTTTGTTGAAACACGTTCTCAAGTCGCTAAACTAAACGTGTGTTCATATTTGTAGGTTTTGATAAATGACAAACCGACGTGAACGGTACATTGACATATTCCGAAGCCCAAGCACAAGAGAAACAAAGATCAAGATTAAGTAAAGCAACAAAGTTATACATGAGTCGTTCTATAATTGTGATCTTGATCCGACAATTGATTCAAGACTTGGCTTCTCTCGTAAAATCATTTTTATCATACCATGCATCTTTAATTTAAAGCAAAATGATTTCCAAACATTTCATTTTAACCAAAATGAATTCTAAACATGTCTTTCAAATCTGGACAAACAAAATCGATTATGTACTTTATGATAATCGACTATGTTAAAGCAGTGTACACCAGATTTTACAAAGCTGTAAGATAATCGATTATGTACCGTATGATAATCGATTATGTTACGGCAGTGTACACCAGATTTTACAAAGCTGCAAGATAATCGATTATGTACCTTATGATAATCGATTATGTTAAGGCAGTGTACACCAGATTTTACAAAGCTGCAAGATAATCGATTATGTACCTTATGATAATCGATTATGTTAAGGCAGTGTTCACCAGATTTTTCAAAGCTACAAGATAATCGATTATGTGTCTTAGAATAATCGATTATGTTGAGACAGTGAGCATCAGATTTTACAAAGTAGCAAAATAATCGATTATGGCTTTTCTGGTAATCGATTATATTAAAGACTGTTGCCAAAGTATTTTCAAACACTGAAAGATAATCGATTATGTACAATCAGACAATCGATTATGTTAAGCATAAAATCGGGGATTGATTTTTGAACGTTGTCAGGTAATCGATTATACGATTTGGATAATCTATTATTCTGCTTAAAATCTGGGAATAATTTTTAAACGATTGGCAGATAATCGATTATGCAGAATCAGATAATCGATTATCAACGGTTTTGGGTGTTTTGAGCACTATAAATACAACTCAAATTCACTCTTCTAAGTACAACAACTGATTACATTCTTGCTTAAGCTTACATACTCTCATTCAATCATTTTATATTCATTTCATAGCTTTTTGAGAGCCAAACTCTTGACTAAGTTGTTGCGTTCTTGAGCGTATTGTTTTTACTCATATCTACTCTATAAAGAGAGTCTTGTCTTGAGTGCTAAGTGTTTGTACACACTTGAAGGGATAGTCTAATCCCTTGTTGTAAGAAGGAAAAGTAGTTCCTTGGATTGAAGTCTTGAGGTGCATTATCCTCGAGCAGGTTGAAGTCTTGTAGAGTGTATATCTACGAGCAAGTGTAACGGTTTGTTAGGCACCCGTAAGCTTAACGAAGTTAGTGTAAAACTTGAGAGAGTCTCTCAGGGACTGGACTAACCACACGTTGTGGTGAACCAGGATAAAATTCGGTATGTTCTCTCCTTATCATTTTAATTACTGCACTTACGTTATTCTTGCAATTTTTAATTCCGCAAATTTACATTGCTTTTTATTGTAACGCTATTCGCCCCCCCTCTAGCGTTAAGCGTATATTCTAACAATTGGTATCAGAGCCATACTCTCTGAAAGACTTAACAGTTTGAGAGAAACTTTCCATGGCTTCTACTCGTAGTGTTTATGCAGGACTAGGTGAAGGACAATGCTTCACAAGGCCACCACTGTTCGATGGCACAAACTATACTTATTGGAAGGAAAGGATGAGAATATTTATCCAATCAAATAATTTTCTACTGTGGAAAATTATCAAGAATGGAGAGCAAATTCCAACCAAAAAGGTAGAAAATGAAATGGTGCCAAAATCGAAAGATGAGTATGACGCAGACGATATTAGAAAGGTGGAGAACAACGCAAAAGCGATCAACATGATGTACTGTGCTGTAAATCCCGATGACTATCGGAAAATCTCATGTTGCACCACGACTAAGCAAATGTGGGATAAATTGGAAATTACCTACGAAGGTACGGACCAGGTAAGAGAAGCTAAAATAGATTTTCTAACCCATGAATATGAACTTTTTCATATGAAGGAAAAGGAGAAGATAGATGATATGTTCGAACGATTTTCAAAAATCGTTAATGATCTTCATGCTCTTAAGAAGACTTTCACGGATAGGGAACTTGTCCGTAAAATTCTTCGAAGTCTCACTCCGGAATGGCGCTCCAAAGCCGACGCTATTCAAGAGTCAATCGGCATTACAAATGTCACAATCGACGGGCTTAGAGGTAATCTCAAAACCTATGAATCTACTATTCTTAACCCTCCTTTGGATGATCAAAGGAAATGAAGAATCGCCCTTAAAGCAAGCACGGCTCAACCTCAAAATGATGAGGATTCAAGCGACGACGATAACGAGTTCAGACTCATTATTAAGAAATTTCACAAGTTCATGCAAAAGAATTATGAACGAAAAGGTAAGCAACAAGGAGACCAATTGAAGTGCTATGGATGCGGAGAAATCGGGCATATCAAATCAAATTGTCCAAATATCAAAAAGGAGAAGAAACCATTCAAGAAACAAAGAGCATACATCTCTTGGAGAGGCGACTCCGGAGACGAATCAAGTGATGGAGAAGGAAACGAGACCGCAAACTTGTGTCTTATGGCACACGAAGAAACTCAAAATGAGGTATGTACTTCTTCTAAGAACTATTTCACTTTAGAAGAAATGCAAGATGCATTTGATGAGTTGTATAAAGAGTTTATTAGCGCTTCTAAATCTATAAAAGATTTAAGAAAACAATTTTCTTCAAAAGAAAAGGATTTTGAAAAACTTACTCTTGAAAATGAGAAATTAAAAGAGGAAACAAGTTTTATGGCAAAAGAAGCACCGATAAACCCGAAAGCTCAAATAAGGATTGTACTTCTTGCAAATCTCTAAAGGAAGAAGTAGAAAGTCTTAGAAGCACCTTGCACAAATTCAATTCTTCACACAAAAATCTCAATGAAGTGCTTGTAAATTTGAAATCCACTAAGCACGGTATAGGCTTTAGACACGAGCCAAAAGAAAAAGTTGAGTCCATTCCTAAACCACCTAAGACTCAACTTAGGCAAAATAAAATAAATGTCAACACTCATCCTAGAACAAATGCTAGAAGAAATAGTGGCATGTATAGACCACCTAGACAAGATTTTTGAAAACCACATCAAAACTATATTCCTAACAATAGAGTAAATACTAGAAGAAATATTGGCATGTATAGACCACCTAGATAAGATTTTCGAAAACTACATCAAAACTATATTCCTAAAAATAGAGTGAATAAATTTAGACCTCCAAATTATTGTCATCCTAGAAGAATGCACAATCCGAATGTCATTTGTCATTATTGCAATAAAATTGGACATATTGCTCCCGCATGCTTCACTAGACATAGACATTTCACTGCAGGACAATCACACCAATATGTTGCACCTAACGCACAACGACCCAAAATGGCTTGGGTACCAAAATCTCATTAATTTGTTTTGTAGGTGTGTTTGAAGGGATCAAGTGTACTTTGGTACCTTGATAGTGGATGCTCCAAACATATGACCGGGGATGCATCAAAATTCCTTCAACTAAAACCCACGGAAGGAGGAAACATTATTTTTGGAGACAATAACAAAGGAAAGATTATCGGCAATGGATCGGTCGGTAAGGATGAATCCTCCTCCATTAAGCATATTTTGCTAGTTAAAGGTCTTAAACATAATCTCTTGAGCATAAGTCAATTATGTGACAAGGGAAATCTTGTATTGTTTGACTCCGAAGAATGCTTAGTTATCCGTCGTAGTGATTTTAAAATTATTCTTCGTGGTATTAGAATGGATATTATCTATATGGTTGATCTTGAAAATTCTTCATCAAGTTATGTGAATTGTCTTTTGAGTAAAGAAGACGACATGTGGTTATGGCATCGTAGAGTAGCTCATGTAAATATGAATCTTTTAAACAAACTAGTTTCACAAGATTTAGTAATTGGCCTTCCAAACATGAAATTTGAAAAAGACTCTATTTGTGAGTCATGCCAAAAAGGGAAACAAACAAAGGCCTCTTTTAAATCCAAAAATGTTGTTTCAACCACTAGACCTTTACAACTTCTACACATGGACCTTTTCGGACCTTCTAGAATTAAAAGTCATGGTGGTAATCTTTATGCTTTTGTTATTGTTGATGACTATTCTAGATTTACATGGACGTTATTTCTTGCTCATAAAAGTAATGCATTTCATGCTTTTAAAAGTTTTCTTAAACGTGTTCAAAATGAAAAGAACACAACCGTCACTTCCATAAGAAGTGATCTTGGGGGAGAGTTCGATCATAACATCTTCGCGGATTTTTGTGACGAACTCGGTATTGAACATACCTTTTCGGCTCCACGTACACCACAACAAAATGGAGTGGTAGAACGTAAAAACCGATGTCTCGAAGAGATGGCTAGAACCATGCTCGATGAGGCCGATATTCCTAAATATTTTTGTGCGGATGCCTTGAGTACCGCAAGCTATGTTTTAAACAGAGCTATCATTAGACCGATACTCATGAAAACTCCCTATGAACTCTACAAGGGAAGGAAACCTAATCTTTCCCATCTTAGAGTCTTCGGTTGTAAATGTTTTATTCACAACAACGGAAAAGATAACTTGGGAAAATTTGACGCGAAATCTGATGAAGGAATTTTTCTTTGTTACTCATCGCGTAGCAAAGCATATAGAGTTTTCAAAAATCAAACCAAAACTGTTGAGGAATCTCTTCATGTAGTATTTTGTGAAAATGATGCTCGCTTGGCGAGAAAGGATTCTTGTGTTGATCTTGCAGATGCTTTAAAGAAAATCCATCTTCAAGACGAGGTACAAAAGGAAGATCCAAAGGAAGTTCAAGATGAAGTCATGGAACAACCTTCGGAAGAAGTACCACCACAAGAAGGAGAATCGATGATGCCTAAGGCTTGGAGGACGTCTAAAGACCACCCTCTTGACAAGGTAATTGGCAACATCGAGAAAGGGGTATGTACACAAAATCTTCTTAAAGACACCGTAGGACATATGGCTTATGTTTCACAAATAGAACCTAAAACCATTTCTGAAGCAATTGGGGATGAGCATTGGACCTTGGCAATGCAAGAGGAGCTTAACCAATTCAAACGTAATGATGTTTGGGAATTGGTGCCAAGACCCGATAATCACACCATAATTGGTACAAAATGGGTTTTTCGGAATAAATTAGATGAAAATGGTATAATCACTAGAAACAAAGCTAGGCTAGTTGCTAAGGGATATAATTAAGAAGAAGGCATTGATTATGAAGAAACCTATGCACCCGTTGCACGCCTAGAAGCCATTCGCTTATTACTTGCTTTTTCATCATCTATGAATTTCAAATTATTTCAAATGGATGTCAAAAGTGCCTTCCTCAATAGGTTTATTCAAGAGGAATTGTATGTTGACCAACCCCCGGGCTTTGAAGATTTTACATCTCCCGACCATGTCTTCAAGCTTAAGAAAGCTTTATATGGTCTTAAACAAGCTCCTCGAGCTTGGTATGAACGTCTAAGTAAATTTCTTTTAGACAATGAGTTTGAAAGATGGAAAGTTGACACCCCAATGAGTACATCCGACCATCATGACAAAGATGAGAAAGGTAAGGAAGTAGACACCAAGAAGTATCGAGGTATGATCGGATCTCTTCTCTATCTTACTGCTAGTAGACCGGACATCATGTTTAGCGTATGTTTATGCGCTCGATATCAATCATGTCCGAAGGAGTCGCACCTAACTGCTGTAAAACGGATAATGAAGTATCTTATTGGAACTATAAATGTGGGACTATGGTATCCCAAAGGTTCTTCTTGCCAACTTGTTGGCTATTCCGATTCCGATTTTGCGGGTTGCAAATTGGACCGCAAGAGCACTAGTGGCACTTGCCATTTGCTCGGTAGCTCTCTAGTTTCTTGGTTTAGCAAGAAACAAGTAAGTGTCACGTTATCCACAACCAAGGCTGAATATGCAGCCGCGGGGAGTTGTTGCGCTCAAATCCTTTGGATGAAACAACAACTCTCGGACTATGGCCTTAGTATCGATCATATCCCTCTTCGATGTGATAATACTAGCGCCATTAACTTGACGAAGAACCCTGTTCTTCACTCAAGAACGAAACACTTAGAAATTAGGCACCACTTTATAAGAGATCACGTTCTCAAAGATGATGTCGAAATTGAGTTTGTTGAAACAAAAGATCAATTGGCCGACATCTTTACAAAGCCTTTAGAGAAAGAGTCCTTCTTCCGAATTCGTAGTGAACTCGGGATTCTTGACTCCACGTTGATCTAATTCGTGCATTGCATTTTTATGTTTTAACGATTACTAATTTGAGCGTCAGAGGCGCCTAATTCTTTTTTGCAGGTATCGCCCCAAAGACAGGGGGAATTATCAGACACCGGTGCAGAATAATCGATTTCTCTAAAGTCAATAATCGATTATTCCCCATTTGCGTTTTATGTTTATTATGCTGGAAAATTGACATAATCGATTATACAACACTACAATCGATTATCTAATTTTAGCTGTTAAATATAAAAATCGATTATCACATTCCCTAATCGATTATGTTGACATTTATTTTCAGGTGTTAAGTCACTGTGTGACAATAATCGATTATTTAAAACAGTGTAATCGATTTTCCTATTACCGTCTCGGATGTCCGTTACTACATTTCCTGAAATAATCGATTATCTCAAAAGCACAATCGATTATTCCCCGAGTCAGAAAATCACTAGGCACACTGTGTCAGAATAATCGATTACCATAGTTCCATAATCGATTATTCTCAGTCAGTATTTCAAAATAGTTACCGTTTCTGACCGTTTGCTCCTTAAATTTTTGCAGATTTCTTAACTTTAATGCAATTTCATTCTTCACATTATAAATAGGTGCATTATATCTTCAATGTCTTCACTCAAACATCAATCTTAGCTCCCAAATTCTCAAAAATCTCTCAAAACTCTTCAAAGGCTATTACTATCTATTCAAAATGACGGGCAAAACTTCCAAACGAGCTCGTTCCGGCAAAAATGTTGCCTCCTCTTCCGTCACTCGTCCACTAGTTCATTGTTATAAAGATGGCTCTTATTTACGATTCAATAGTGAAGCCGAACTTATGCGCTTCATTGAAAAATTTGAAAATCGAGAAATCCTTCCTCCTCGATTTTCCACGGATCGTTTCCTTAATCACAGCGCCCCTCCATCCACAGCAAATATGCTTATGCAAAGCCAACTCCTTGATTTCCTATATCTTCACACTTCTTACATTCACCCTCCTCTAATTCGGGCCTTCTATTCAAATCTCGAGAAGGACGAAGATGGTGAAATTGTCTCGCACGTCAATGGAATTTCAATTCCTCTATCTGAGGCAAATATTCAAGCCCTCACTAAACTCCCGCGCAACGGGGAAGACATTTCTCTCTATACTAGGGAAGAAGGCGCGTTATTTGATGAACAACTTCTCTTCACCCAACTTGGCATCGGTGAATTTATTGCAACACCGGACCATCGTCGTCCAACCATTACAAACATGCTCCCGGAATATCGTCTAATTGTTTATTTCATCACCCGCGTTCTAAAACCGCGAAAATTCAATCACACAACTATCTCTCATGAGGATTCAAAACTCATGCATGCCATTATCACCGGGGCTCGCATCAATTGGTGCAAGTTCGTCATGACTCACTTATATGATGCAATTGGGGAAGATAAGCCACTCCCCTATGCTTTTGTCGTTATGACCATTCTTGTTGCTTCCGGTATCGACACCTCCGTCGGTTCTCACAAAAAGGCGACAAAACATTGGGAAATTCAAGAATCTTCATTTCCCAATATCTGTAAGCATCCGCCTCCTCCTCCACCTCAAAGACGTTGTCATCCGGCCCCGTCCGATGCATCCCTCCAATCTATTTCCGAGCAACTTGCCTCCATGTCCACATCCCTAAATCGTATTGATATGAATGTCAATCGATTGACTCACGAGCTCCATGGATATTTTGATCACGTCAATTATCCGTATGCCCAAATTGTAATTCGGGAAGATATACCGGATGTCGAGACGAAAGTCAATGATGATAATGAATAATGTCTTGTCTCTTTAATTTTCTAGTTTGCATAATATTCTGTCTTTTATTTTTATGTTTGTGGAATATTGTTTAATCAATAAAGAGTTAATTATTTTTTTTGCTAATGTCAAAAGGGGGAAGATATGGGCTATGCACACCAATACATATTGGCATAAATTAAGGGGGAATTCATAACTTGAGGGGGAACTCGTTGCATATCTATATACTTGTCTTGGATCGTTATTATGAATTAATATGCATATCCCGATATTGGTTTGCCATTATCAAAAAGGGGGAAATTGTTGAAACACGTTCTCAAGTCGCTAAACTAAACGTGTGTTCATATTTGTAGGTCTTGATAAATGACAAACTGACGTGAACGGAACATTGACATATGCCAAAGTCCAAGCACAAGAGAAACAAAGATCAAGATTAAGTAAAGCAACAAAGTTATACATGAGTCGTTCTATAATTGTGATCTTGATCCGACAATTGATTCAAGACTTGGTTTCTCTCGTAAAATCATTTTTATCAAACCATGCATCTTTAATTTAAAGCAAAATGATTTTCAAACATTTCATTTTAACCAAAATGAATTCTAAACATGTCTTTCAAATCTGGACAAACAAAATCGATTATGTACTTTTTGATAATCGACTATGTTAAAGCAGTGTACACCAGATTTTACAAAGCTGTAAGATAATCTATTATGTACCGTATGATAATCGATTATGTTAAGACAGTGTACACCAGATTTTACAAAGCTGCAAGACAATCGATTATGTACCTTATGATAATCGATTATGTTAAGGCAGTGTTAACCAGATTTAACAAAGCTGCAAGATAATCGATTATGTACCTTATGATAATCGATTATGTTAAGGCAGTGTTCACCAGATTTTTCAAAGCTACAAGATAATCGATTATGTGCCTTAGAATAATCGATTATGTTGAGACAGTGAGCATCAGATTTTACAAAGTAGCAAAATAATCGATTATGGCTTTTCTGGTAATCGATTATATTAAAGACCGTTGCCAAAGTATTTTCAAACACTGAAAGATAATCGATTATGTACAATCAGACAATCGATTATGTTAAGCATAAAATCGAGGATTGATTTTTGAACGTTGTCAGGTAATCGATTATACGATTTGGATAATCGATTATTCTGCTTAAAATCTGGGAATGATTTTTAAACGATTGGCAGATAATCGATTATGCGGAATCAGATAATCGATTATCCTAGCACAAAATCAGCAATTTGTGATTGGCAATTAAGCAACTGTTTTGGGTGTTTTGAGCACTATAAATACAACTCAAATTCACTCTTCTAAGTACAACAACTGATTACATTCTTGCTTAAGCTTACATACTCTCATTCAATCATTTTATATTCATTTCATAGCTTTTTGAGAGCCAAACTCTTGACTAAGTTGTTGCATTCTTGAGCGTATTGTTTTTACTCATATCTACTCTATAAAGAGAGTCTTGTCTTGAGTGCTAAGTGTTTGTACACACTTGAAGGGATAGTCTAATCCCTTGTTGTAAGAAGGAAAAGTAGTTCCTTGGATTGAAGTCTTGAGGTGCATTATCCTCGAGCAGGTTGAAGTCTTGTAGAGTGTATATCTACGAGCAAGTGTAACGGTTTGTTAGGCACCCGTAAGCTTAACGAAGTTAGTGTAAAACTTGAGAGAGTCTCTCAGGGACTGGACTAACCACACGTTGTGGTGAACCAGGATAAAATTAGGTGAGTTCTCTCCTTATCATTTTAATTACTGCAATTACGTTATTCCTGCAATTTTTAATTCCGCAAATTTACATTGTCTTTTATTATAACGCTATTCACCCCCCCTCTCGCGTTAAGCGTATATTCTAATAGCCTTCGCCGCTAACCACCACTGGAAACCGCCTCACAGTAGTTCCGGTGTTCCAAACACCACCAAATCAACACCCCATAACCCTCATCATCCCCCTTTCCAAATCTTACCCAATTCCTTCGAATCCCCACCAATCTCCTCCGATTTCAGATCTACAATACCAACCCCAAAAACTCTAACTCACTCAAACCACCCCAAGATTACACCCTGCAATCACTAGGCTTCCCCAAACCCAAAACACCCAACAATTTCCCCTAACAAACTTTGAAGCTCGTCGAATTTTAGATCTAGCTTTTGGCCCTTTCTATTTTTGGGGATTTTCTTGAGATTTTGCTTGAATTGGCTGGAAGTTTGCCCAACTAGGTTACTCTTGACCGGAGTAACCATTTGGTTTAAATTCGATCCATTTGAAGCATCTTGAAGCTTGGCCAGTCCTCCGCATTGTTTTCTCAGTCATTTGCTAAAATTTAGCCGGTAATTCCTTCACCTCTATTCTTTGTTTCTGTGTTCTCTTCTGTTTAATTTTTCTTTCTTTATTACTGTTCTTCTCCATAGGTCTTGTTTGCATGATTAGTTTAGAACAATCATCAAGTGATTTTCATTCACTTTAATTAATCAACTGTGTTTAAATCACTTTTAGCATGTTTGAATGTCTGGTTAATTACAATTTGCCTTAGGTTAATTCAGGATGAGCTTGATTAGTCGCTTTAGGGTAATTCAGTGTAAGGCTCCATGAAAATTTGTGCTTAAAACCTAGTTACTCGTAGTGTCAAGTTCTAAATATGTATTAGGAACGTGTAAAATTCTTCGCGACGAGCTTTCTCGTTGACTTTCGGACCCTTTGTACTGATTTAAAATTTAAAAATCAAAGAGTCAAAAGCTTTCTAGAAACGTGTTGTTATGCGGTCCAGAATGCGATCACAAATCAAGTATGCGGACCGCATTTCTGCCGTAGAATGAGTTAGAATGTTAGTCAAAATTGAGGTTAAAGATACGGTACATTATGCAATCGCATAACCAATATGCGAACCGCAAAGTTGTCGCATAATTTCTTCGAGGATTTTGTGAAAGCTCAGTTCTGCGGTGCATTATGCGACCGCAGAACGGGTATGCAGACCGCATTTCCGCCGCAAACCCAAGCAAAGATGCTTAGAGTTTTGGAGCAATTTTGCGGTCCATTCTGCGAATCGCATTTCAACTTTGCGATCGCAAAGTGCGACAGCAAACCTGACTCGGGTCTTATTATTCTAAATTTTAAACCCGACCTATTTTGAATAAAATACCTCAACGCCTCATTTTTAATGTATTTTCTGAACAGAATAGAGAAAGGAAAGAGAGGGTTCTTAAGAGAGAATTTTATCTTCATCAATTTTATTTTTCAAAGTCACCCAGGCCGGGAAATTTTGAGTAATCATATGCATCTTCATGCTTACAGGTAAAATCCCCAACCCTTTTTCATTGGTTTTCATATTTAAACAGAAAGGGGGATTCTGATGCATCAATTCTTGAAAATATGAGTTGAAACTCACATGCATGTCTTTTAAAACCTAAAATCTAGTAAAAGGAATTGAGTAAGAGTAAAGAATTGTACAAAGAGGGGTTGATAACCTAAATAAGTTCGGGTAGTAATTGTGGACTTCAATTCTAAGATATATGTGTTAACTTGTGAGATAGATTTTCATTTCTAGACTGTTTGGTGAATTGAAAGTAGAACTTGGAAAGGAAATTCAGCTCCAGGTATGTACGACTAACTTTAACATTTGTGAAGTCACCTTGTCGGTATACAAGTAATTGATATGTGTGCTTATGTGGACTATTTGTTAAATTCTTGTGATTAATGTGCCTTGAACGTTGTTGGTTAAGTTTTCCATTATAGAGGTGTGAGTAAAATGGCAATGACACAAGTGTGTGTGGGTATGAATGTGTTATGTGGTAAGAGCTGCAAAACAAACGATGGAAAAAAATCGTAATAGATGCAATTGAAACAACTGTGGCAATATCATATGTGTCTTGTTGTGGGAAATTATCATTGTGAATTGAATTGTACATGAGTTATTGTATATGTTGGAATTGTTATTGATGTTTATGAACACTCTTTGTAAATTGTCGTTGTTGTGTGAAATATGGTTGTCCGGTGGGATTGGGTTGTGTGCCGCAACATGAAGTAATAAGGTGTGGGTTGTGGTGGTAAGGGTGGCCGAGGTAATAAGGATGGAAAAGTGATCAAAATCACTATTGAAATAAAAATATGTGAAAGTTGTGAAATCATTGATGTATTGAAATGATGTTGAAGGCGAAAAGGAGAGATTGTGAAACTTGTTTGGCTTTGGTTGTTCCTGTCATGTGCATTCGAGTTGTTGACTGCTATCTGTATATTTGTTGATTTTACTTTGAGTACAATTTGTTCATACATACCAGTACAATTCAAGTGTGCTGACGTCTCTTTTGCCGGGGGCGCTACATTCGTGTTATCATTATAGGTGATTCAATAGCAGGTACTCCAGTCCACCAGCAGTAGCACTCCTTCACCTTCTGTCAGTTGTATTGGTGAGCCCCTTTCCTCTTGGGGTCCTGCGTCGCTCATGCCACTTTTCTTCTCGGGATCTTATTTTGGTATATGTAAAAGGTATAGCCAGAGCCTTGTTCCCCTCAAGTATTATAACACTCTTTTATATCCTTAGAGGCTCCATAGACAGGAAATGTGGGTTATGTACTTGTGTATTTTGGATGGTATATCTTGTAAACCACGCTAAGCAACTATGTATGTTATGTAAATTTCGTAAGGATGTGTTTAAGTTATGCATGGCTATTACACTAGATTACTAGATAATGAAAATGCGGGGTAACACGTGGGATAGAAAAGGCACTCAGGTCTGTTTGACTGGGGCTACCCGGTCATGTCCCTCGAATATGAAGCGTGACATTCAGATAAGCTGATTAGTCAATTGAGTGCTTGTTTTTTATTTTCACCATTTATATTTTTTCCTTTTTGAACGTTAGGATTTTGTGATGGCTGGATGAAAATGTTATTTAGTCTAGGCTTGTGTTAAAAGTCACACTTGGGCCTGTTTGAAGCCATTTAGCCACTAATTGGGTCTGTGTTGGGACATTTAGCCATGGTAATTGCACCCTATAAAAGAAGAATATTCATCAGATTTTTTTGGCACAAAAGGTATTAAAAACAGATAGAGATACTAGTCTTTTCTTTTGAAAATCCATACTGATTCTAAAATACTAAGGTAGATACAAAAAAACTCAAAAATGGGTTTCTCTTAGCTGTGGATTTTTCTGAAAAAAACTATTTCTTTTAGCTGGTTAAAAACTTGTTGGGGTTACTGGCTGGTTTCTAGAATCTATGAGTAGCTGTTGGTTGATTGTTGTTGATTTAAGCTTATAATTAGTTTTTTTTACTGACCTTTATTTGGTCTATTTTATTGCTGCTTTGGATCATTATTAGGTATGTAAACCCTTGTTATGAAATGAATCTCCTCTTTCAAATATGAGTTTTCTTCATGTCTACGAGTGTGTAATCATATGATTTAGTGGTCGATACTAGTGTGTGTATAATTTTCATCAACTCTCTTATGTCTTGTATGATCTTCAGTAGTGTAAAGATGTTATTAGACCTGTCTTGATTCTCATAAACTGTAATGCTGATTGTAGTAGTTTTATGTTCAAGAAAAATGACATTAAGGATGTGAATCTGACCACTAGTTGGTCAGATTCATCCTATAAAAATGCATGTTATGTTGTTTTGTTTTGTTGCTTCAGAAAAATTAGTAGAAGCATGGAAGGTGGTCGACCCTGTACTTAAGTGGCAAATAGTACTGGTCAGTTTGAGGCTGAGAGCAGTAGCAGCTCAAAAAATTTCTCTTTTCTTTCTGTTTTCATTTAGCTTAAGGTATTGATTCTTATGTAAAGTAAAAATGCAGTCATATCTAGTTTGTATCCCTTTGTAAAGCTATCATTTTTCCTCCCCTTTTTAATTCTGGAACTTGTAATGGACTGGATTTTATAAAATCTATAGGCTAGTTAGTCCAGCTACAAATAGTTGTAGCTATATCTTAAATGTAGACTAGTATATTATGCATGTTTAAAATATAATATTTGGATGCTGAGTACATCTAGTCTTTAACCCACTACTGAGTCCAGCAATTTTAAAAGTTGACTGCTCATCCATGTTTAAAAATGGTATAGATTCGAATATGGCCTTGTTATTATTAGACATATGTTAATAAGTTAATGCCTATCATGTTAGGCATCTTGTTTAAGGATCTATGCAAATGTTGGTATACAAAGTTGTTGCAATTTCAGTAAAATTAAGTGTTTAAAATTGGAATTTTTACATATATATACCAAATACACTAATATATTACATAATATATTTAACTTTTCATTTTATTACATATATGTTATTTTAATTACATATATGTACCATAATTCAAAATTATGGTACTATTATGTGAGTCTATAAATTAGACATAATTATTAACCCCTAAAAAATTAATCCCCACAATTTATTTGCTCTTTTTACTATACATTTACTTTAACTTTTCAAATTAAAGTAACATTTTCCCTAATTTCCTCCTCGAACTACACCCCCACCCTGTACCCTCTCTCCTTCTCCAACTACACTCCATTTCTTCTTCTCACAAATTCGTTCAAAATTGTGGCAGAATTGTCGTTGTAAACAATGAACAATAATAAATCACCTCAAAATTCTCAAGAAATTCCTAAAGTTAGTCGTTGGTGTTTGACGGGCAGCTGGAGGTGATTGACTGATGGAGCTGGTCCGAAGGAGATGAGGAGGATAAGTTTTGGGTCTAAAATGGTTGGGATTGAGGAGATGAAGGGCTAGTTATGAGGTGTTTAAAGTGCTTGACGTTAATGGTGGTGAGTGGAAGAAGACAATAAAAATGGCGGATCTCTCTTTTCTCTTTCGGAACATCCCTCCCCCCCCCCCCCCCCTTTTGTCCTTTGTCTCTCTTCTCATTTATTGTTTTTCTTTGAGAAAAAAATGGCTAAAAATTGTCCTCAATTGATGTCCCCTCTCCGATCTATCTATCCTTTTTAGACGTTAGGTTATTTTTCTTTTTTTATATCAAGAAGATTGTTTTTAGTATTTTGTTAATTGTAAAATTCAGTCTTTTATTTGGTTTGATATTTAACTACATACTTATTTTATTTTTTTTTGTGTATGTGAATAGAACTACAATTTTTGTAGAACGCATAGCTGATATTAAATTACTTGGTTTAATTTCATAGTTTAAATATAGTTGATATTAAGTTACAATTTATTTCTTGTAGTTTAGTTCAGGTCAATCACCTCTGGTTCAATTATTGTGTATAAATTATAGTTGTGAACAGTAGTTTAGAAATGTATCTATTTTGTAGTGCTGTAATTCAGAAGTATTTATTCTGTAGTTATATGCTAGGGTTTAAAATATACATTTTATAATTGGGGTATTGTGATTTTTATTTAATTATGATGGAGATCAAATGTTATTTTGTGGAGGGGACGGGGTAGGGAAGTTATTTTGCAGTATTTTTGTAGTGTTTCTCCCATTAAGGTATTTTTACATGTACATAACTATATGTGGTTAAATTGTGTTAACTTTTATATTAATTGTGCTAATACAAATAACTACAGGTTGTAGTTAGCTTGTCAAGATTATGTTGTTATGGTTGTTGCTTATGAAGAAATAATTTTTGTTTTGTGCAGAATGGACATTATTTTACACCATACAAGTGAGGCTACAGGCAGGCTATCAAGGAGAGAGGGTGCTCCCACTTTGAATGAGAAGACCGGATTGCATAAAAAGAAGAAATAGTCTACTGCTTTCCTAATTTAGTTGCTGCAAATTTGTAGCTGAAGGAGAAGGATCTACTTTTTTGAAAATAATCTATCAGCTTATTGTGTTTAATTTTGTAGTTATATATGTTCATCATTTTCATGAAATACCTTCAAGTTTTTATTAAAAAACAAACATAACAAATAGATACTATAATCATTTAAATAAATTATCCACCTGTTGTCTCATTACTATTTCCAACTATTAGCAAACAACAATTTCACTAGAAATAAACTACTTTTTACCTACAATCTGGAAATGCATTACACTACAATTACATTTTCTAATGTGAACAGTTATGTAGAAAATAACACCTACATTCTCTGTGTTAATTATGTGTATAAATTATAGTTGCTATTACCTACAACTTTATAAATGTAGTTATTTTATAGTCTTCAACACAAACCAAAGTCTATTGAAGCTATGTACTATGATAGTATTATTTGAAGCGAAAAGAAGAGAAGATAGAGAAAAAACAAAGAGTAACGACCTTAGATATAATGTTCCGAAATGTACACATCCAAAATTGTAGATGGTATGAAGAAAACTTGTGTATAATATATTTCTATGATTGTAGTATCTATTTATTCTGTTTGTTGTTCACTCAAATAGAATCTAGCATTTATATACAGTTATTACCTAAAATTTGAAGGTATTTCATAAAAATGATGAACATATACAACTACAAAATTAAACACAATAAGTTGATACAGTTATATACGGTTATTACCTAGAACTTGAAGATTTTTCATAAAAATGATGAACATATACAATTATAAAATTAAATACAATAAGCTGATAGCTTGTTCCCAAAAAAGTAGACCTTTCTTCTTCAACTACAAATTTGCAGCAAATAAATTAGATAAAAAGTAGACTATTTATTCTTTCTATGCAATCTAGTCTTCGCATTCAAAGCGTGAGCACCCTTCCTCCTTTCTAGCCTGCCTGTAATACCTACATAATTATTCAACAAAAAGAACAATAAAAACTACTGAATGACTACAAAATAAATCATTTGAAAAAATGTAGAAAATCACAACTGTAATTAATGTACAAAACTGAGACAACTAATCGACATGATTACTAAACTACAATTAAAACATACATTTTTTACTCCTAATAACAACATTTACAAGCTGTAAATAATATCAACTACAATTTATATACATAATTAACACAGCTAATAAAATCACTTGCAATTAAAAAAGGATGGCAAAGAAGACGGATTGTGAATTGAAGACAAACTAATAGAGTTCGACTGAATATCTGAGCGCTTGTAATTGAGTTTGTATATCATCAGCTACGACCAACAAGGTACAAGCACAGGCGGGGTGGTCGACTGGAAATGGGAGGCCGACCAATGATTGGTCCGTGAAAGAAGGTGACAGGCAGCATGGTTTTTGAAGCTGATGGGTTACATTGCTTCAGTTGTTTTTGACAGAGGAAAACGATGAACAATAGTATGTGTATTTGGTCTCCTTCGTGAAAATGAAGAAGATGGACAGTATGTTCAAAGTGTAGTTTTTTTTCCAATCTGAAGTCCCATTATAATTCACTCTCAACAACTCCCAATTATTTCATTATAATATTGTAATACGCACCCTTTTTCCTTCCACACTTTCAATCAAATTCTCATAATTTGAGCCAACCCCACTATAAAATGTTCTCACTTTAAACAACACAAAAGTTGTTAATATCCCTTTTTATGTGGTCAATGGCAGATGGGGCCACAATGTAACAACTTCTGAAATTATTTTATCGATATTTAATGTAAATTCGTTAGTATCTACATATTATGTAATATAATTTCAAATTTGGTACATACATGAAAATGTCCCTTTAAAATTTGATCTTTAAAACAATGGGCGTACAGATGGCCCAAATCACGACGTCTAGCAAAAAATCGGACCTCTGTTGTTCATTTCTCCTTTGTCTTACGTTTGGGCCTACTTTTGAGCCCAGTTGGTGATAAATTTCAATCCCTTTTCTTTAACACCCGGTAAATAATATACCGGGCTTGCTATTGTCCTAGTTTTTAGTCCAAATAACTTAGGCCTATTTTACACCTCCTTACCCATAATTAATGGCTTAAATCAAAATAGTTATAAGTAATAATGTCCTTCTATTTCTTTAATTAAACAAGCCTTCTAAAATTGAGATGAGCCATATTTCATTAAATTATCTATGGAACTCATATTGGTATGACAACTTAGATGTTAAAATAACCTTAAACACTCGTAGTTTTCTTTAGGCTTGACTTAGACTATTATTGTGATTATGTATACGTTCGCGTAACATAGTTGCGAATTTAATTCTATAAATTAACTTGAAGGATGCGTTCACGCAACTTTAATCAAACTTTCTTAATAATAAACAAAGCATTATTAGTTGTGGACAGGCTAGCATGACATGATTTTTGACGCACCACAGAAAAAGAGTATCCGTACACGTAACTCAATTCTTTAATTACGAATAATCAAGCAATTAAAAGTGGTTAATAGATAAATGTGTATAGGTCCTAAAAATGAGTAGTTAAATAATTTAAGCTAAGTAATAATCACTAAGCATTCGTGCTAGAACCACAGAACCCGAAAATGCCTAACACCTTCTCCCGGGTTAACAGAATTCCTTATCTAGAATTTTTGGTTCGCGACTTTTTAAAATAAAGTTGAAATTTCCTCGATTTGGAATTCAAAATAAACTGGTGACTTGGGACAGCAATTAAACAATTTCAAGTGGCGGCTCTAATAAATTGATCAATTTCATTTTGATTAATGTCACTTTAATTGAAAAAACACCCATATACCATCGGGTGTAAAAAGGAGGTGTGACAGCTCTTGCGACTCTGCTGGAGAATAAGAACCCAGAATCTCTTGTTTAGGGTTCAAGAATTCGAGCTTGTTAATATAATTTTTATTTGGCTTTATTGTTCATATTACTGTATTTTGTGGACTTAATGTGCTAATTTCCATTTACCGCTTTGATATTATTTCAACTCTATTTAAATGTCTTCTTACGCCTCCCTTTTGAGTCTTCAAAAAATGATGATCATGCTTGCGTGTCCCACTTTTCTGTTAGAGTTATGCCAAATAAAACGGGGCTGGGCAAGCAATAAGGCCGGGCAAACTTTTGTGCTCCCGGTACGTTGGCCCCTCCTTGACTCGAGTTTGTCTGCTCGGGTAAGCCAAGTTTAGAACACAATCCTAGGTTTAAAATTACAATAACATAACCTCATGTCGGATCCCCAGTAGGAACATTTTATCTGCAACACATGCATTTGACCTTGGGGACTCAACACAGGGGCTGGGTCCGTCTAGGACAAGTGTACCCAAAAGTAAAAGACCATCCTAATGTATTCTACGTGCTATATGAATATTTATTTATTTCGGCTTGTGTGTTGACCGGTTAGGAAAAGGAAATGAAGAGAAAAACCAAGAGTGTGATAGGATAGAAAATTCACCCGATTTTTGAAAATTTCAGTATTTGAAAATACCTCAAAACTCTGCCAAAATTTTTGAAAAAAAAAGAGAGGAAAGGAAAGAGTCTGTCAAGAAAAAGAGCGAGTCAAATATCATGTTTTTTCCAATTATGTCAAAATTTACCCGAACTATGCAGGTCTCATTCTCACCGAATATGGGATATGTAGGCAACCCATATAAGGTTCGGCTTCATTTTTTACAAAAATTAAGTAAAGTGTTGTTTAGGGCTTTGGTCAAAAGAATAAGCCGACCCAGATTCAATTGTGATTTAAGTCTTTCTTGCCGGGACAACCTTAGATTATTCTTCAATTATCGAAAACTTGTTTCCAAAAAGAGTCCACCAGAGTCAAACCTAACCTTGAACCTCCACATGTGCAAATGAATACTGTCCAGAACCCATTACATTTATTCATGGAGCAGGCTCAGCTGTAGCTTTGCATGTGGTGGAATGATTTAGACAAAGATGTCTAGGATTGAGTAAAAAAGTAGTTGGGTTTCCTTATAGACATCATGAGCATCGAACCCCGGGATGATCTAATCAAAGCTTTGGTAACCTTTTGGGATCCTTTCCATAACGTGTTCGCTCGAATTTCGAGCTCACCCCTACTCTGGAGAAAATGGCCGGATACATTGACTTTGTCCAGTACTTGAGGAAACAACAACTTATATTCCCGAAGGCTCCCTTTGTGCACAAGTTCTTTGATATTCTGAATATCAGTAAGCAAATGAAGAAGTCTCATGTAACAAAAGATGTTGTTCTTTCTACTTCTTGTATTTCAAGTTTGGGCACTCAGCTGGGTTTGAAACACATGAAAAGGGATTAAACAACAAACAAGATAAGAGCACCTGGCAGATTCATTGTCTGTTTGCTGTTAGTGGCATTTTTTGGGAATCATGGTCTTTTTGAATGCATAAGGGACAATAGATACTAACATGGGAAGAATTGCAAAAATCCTCGCTACCAAGAAATATCACACACTTGTTCCGTTAGTGTTGGCAGGCATTTATCGAACATTAACCTTGTGTAATTTTGGGGCTTAATTCTTTGAGGGTTGCAACATTCTTCTTCAAATGTGGTTGATCAAACATCTCCGTTGTCACCCTAAGTTCATGAGTTGTGGTTCGTACGGGAACAACTTCATCAAGAATTATGATGAAAGGGTGGAAGATTACAAATCTACAGAAGGGTTCGAGGCCTGGGTCTCCTATTTAAGAACTCTGGAAATAAGTCAAATTGAATGGACCATAGGATGGCTTCCGGTAATGGAAGTCATATACACGACACCTTCAAAAGGCTAATTGATGATGATGGGCCTGAGAAGTATCCAACCATATGCATCGCAAAGAGTTTTGAGGCAACTGGTAAGGTATCAAGTGTTACCCGAAGTTGTAGATTTGAGTACACAAGTCATTGAACTAAGCCCAGAAGCAACAGAACCTGAGGCTTTAGTCCAACGGGATTGGAATGGTTGCCGATATCTAAAAAGTGACACTCAGGTACCAGATCTTACGAGAGGAGAAGTGGGTCCAAATTATTCTGCATGGTTTGAGAGAAGGTTTTGTGCGAATGATAAGCTAGAGCCCGAGCCAAAGATGAAAGGCCCACCAAAAAATCTCATGTTCAAGATTTTGATGACAAAATTTGGGAAAGGTTGGCCTGGGGAGAGAAGGAAGAAAATATCAAGCCACCATTGGCACTTTGCAAGAAGAATTGAGGATGTTGTATTCAATAATGATCTACAAGAACAAGAAGCTGAAGGTGAAAGCAGAATGTTGGCCCAAGAAAATGAAGTCAACAATAATAATATACATAGTGTGATACCACAAATGAGGTTTGGGGAGGATAAGGTATACGTACACCTTATTCCTATATTATGTGAGAAAGAGAAGTTATTTCTGATAGACACTCGGCTTAGTTGTAATGTGAGCGAACCTAAATAATATTAAAAAATATTACTGATAAATTTCAATAATACCTAATTTAACCAATAACATCAAAATGAAAAAATTAAAGTTTCAGGACTAAGAAATATGTATTACTCTTCATAATATTAAAATATTACAATTGAAAAATAGACGAAAAGGCGGATATAAAATAGAGTTAGGATATCTGTGTTTTAATTTAATCTTAAAATGAAATAAAGTAACTAAAGAATACTTAAAAGTATTACTGATTATTTTAGACTATTTAAGAATATTTATCAATTAAATTTCAGGAGTAAAAAAAATATTTTTTTATCTATAAATACAGTGTGGAAACCGAAAGAAAAATATGTTTCTATCTATAAATAGATTGAGGATATCTAAGCTTGGATTTAATCTTAAAATAAAATAAAGTAATTAAGAATACTTAAAGATCACATCACAATGTAATAATTTTAAGTATGATTAATACAATAATAATAAACAGTGTGACGACCCAAAGGGTCATCACCGCAATTCTCTCTTTCTTTGCGCTTCTGAGGCCTTGAAAACCTCTTAATTAGTTGCCTCGATTTGTGTGCGCATTCCGGGCGTGAAGCCGGAAGTTTTTTATGTGGAAATATTAGAATTCTGTGTTGAAAACTATGAATTTTGATAATAACATTGCTATAGTTGACTTTGGTCAACGTTTTGGGTAAACGGACCCGACCCGTGATGTGACAGTCCCGGAGGGTCCATAAGAAAATTTGGGACCCGGGCGTATTTTCGGAACTGAAATCCGAGGTCGCAGGCCCGAGTACGGAATTTTTCTGTGAAATTGTTTTCTGAAAATGCTTAAGAAAAAAAATGAAAATAAAAATTGATCAAAAGTAATGGCATCCGGCTCGTATTTTGGTTCTGATGTCCGGTACAAGTGTTAAATGGGCGTTAAGCGCTATCTGTAAAGTTTGGTTGAAAACGGACGTCATTTGACGTGTTTCAGACTAAAAATGAAAATTTGAAAGTTATGAACTTTGAAATAAAAATCATGAGTTTTTGAGGCTAATTCTTTGATTTTGATGTTATTTTGGCAATTTGATCACTTGAGAAAGTTCGTAGGATGATATTGAGTTAGTGTGTGTGGTTGATTGGGAGACCCGAGGGCTTGGGAGTATTTTCGGGGGTGGTTGAAGGTGTTTTTGGCTCTTTAGACTTAGCAGTTTTTCTACATATTTTTGCACAGGTCCCTTCTTCTATGTGATCACATAGTTTGACCAGTTACTTTAGTGCGATCGAATACCCTTCATTGCGATAGCATAGTGCTTAGACCCCACCCATGCCAGACCTCGTCTTTCTTCTACGCGAACGCATCCCACCCTGCGATGGCATTGACCAGCCTTCCCTATCTCTATGCGATCGCAACCCTGTTCATGCGATCGCATATGCCAAATTCCTTCAGCGATTTAATTTAGTCCAAACAGTGTTTTCTCCGCATTTCTTCAAAAATTCCCACACGAGCTCTCCTCCTACACTCTCCATTGACGAACTTCAAGCCCCTACTTCACCATAACTCTTTGGGTAAGTGATTATAACTTCATTCTTCCATTATTTCTTCATCTAATCATCAATTTTCTAGCCCTAAATCATAGAATCATGGTAGAAATTAGAGTTTATGGGTTGAGTTAGGTTTTGAGAATTTTGGGCAATTCAACCTCAATTTGGGGTTGAATCTTAAAACAAATCATATATTTGGACTCGTGGGGTTATGGGTAGTTGGAATTTTGTCCGAGCCTCGAGTTTGGACCATGTGGGCCCGGTGTAGGATTTTGGTTTTTTTTTTGGAAGAAAAATTAGAAATGAATTTCTAAGCTAGGAAATTGTATCCTTGTACTATTATTGATAATATTGAATCGATTTATGTTAGATATTGTTGGTTCGGGGTCGAATACTAGAGGAAAAGCGACTGTTGAGCTGAGTTGCTATTTTCGGATTCGAGGTAAGTGTTGGATCTAACTTTGGCTTGAGGGAATAGGATTAGGTTAATATTTCCTATGTGCTATGTGGAGTCGGTGTATAGGTATGGTGACGGTTACCTATGCGCCCGAGTCTAGCATGATCGTGAGTCACAAGTGCTATTAAATTTCTAAAGAAGTGAACAATTGTGCGAATTACTTGTTAAATGAACTATGAAGTGATAGTTGAGAAGCAAATGAACTAAAAGAGGAAATTTTGGTACTTTTCCCTTCACGGGACTTATTGTCAAGCTGTATTCCCTTGCCGGGATTTATTGTTGAGTTATTCTCCCTTGCCGGGATATTTTGTTATGTTATATATTCCTTTCCTATTTGGTTGTGACTATTTTTTGGGTAAGGATGAGCGATAAAGAACGATGGGTGATGCCGTGTAACTACTTTATGCTATTGTTTGGGTGAGGATGAGCGATAAAGCACGATGGGTGATGCCGTGTAGCTACTTTATGCTATTGTTTGGGTGAGGATGAGCGATAAAGCACGATGGGTAATGCCGTGTAACTACCTTATGCTATTGATTGGGAGGAAGAGTGATAAAGTACAATGGGTGATGCCGTATACTTTAATTGATTATCTTGGTGAAGACAAGAGTAAAAGCACGATGGGTGGTGCCGTGCAACGTTTGATTTAATGGTTTCCTTTTTATTGATGTTAATTATATAGTTTCCATTTCTATGTTTGTTGATTATATATTTGAACCGTTATACCCCCCAACGTGTCCCCTCCCCATTATCTGTTTAAATTTTTTAATCTTTCTGTTATTGCCCATATATTTGTACATGTTGATTATGGTAGGTCCGGTTTAGCCTCGTCACTACTTCGCCGAGGTTAGCCGGGCACTTACCAGCACATGGGGTCGGTTGTGCTGATATTACACTTTTGTGCATTTTGCGCACAGGTCAGGATACAGCTTACGGACCTAGCAGTAGCTAGGGAGCGAGCTTTCAGTCCAGAGACTGGCGTTCACGGCCCTGAGTCTCCTCTATCTCTTCCAGTTTGTTTTTATTGTATCAAAACAGATATGTTATGTATTTCTTTCAGGTTGTTGTTTTTAGAACTCATCTAGTCGTCCATGAGTAGTGACACCACATACTGGGTAGAGGCATGTTACTAATTTTCGCACTTTATCATTGCTATTGTTGCTAAAAGTCTTCAGCGTGGTTTAATTAATTATTCCAGTATTTATATTGTTTTAGATTAAGGTTTTGTGAAAATAATTAAAAGGGTTGGCTTGCCTAGCTTCAACAGTAGGCACCATCACGATTCCAGATGGTGGAAAAATTCGGATCGTGACAAACAGTAAACGAAAATCAGGAAGAAATAAAAAAAATAATTGGTGTTTAAAATATAGAAGGATAAGTCTTATTTATATCTGAGCTGAGAAAAGTAATATGTACAATGGACAATACCACGTAATTGAAATCTCAATTGAGGAATAAAATAATATCAGATAATGAAAAATTTTCAAGCAAAAAAGTAAATATTAACTACATTATAGGAATTTAATAAATTTAAAAATCAAATTCAAATTTGATGTTGCAAATGTATGAGAAGGAAATTTAAATCCTTATTACATATAATTTAAAATATAAATATTTAAAATATTTGTAGATATCTTAACTAGATAGTAAAGGCATTCAAATTTGTAATTTTGCATTGAATATTGATTATCTAAAATATAGGTGAAACTCTAAATGAGGATAACCAATTAAATCATGGGGGAATTACGCTCCTTGTCACTTGGCCCAACAGTCCATCAAAAAATGGCCAACATTTAAAGCTCTTACATGATATGGCCCAGGTTGCACATAATCTGAAAATTATTTTTCATCAGTTAGCCCACCCTTTTTTTTTCTTTTCTTCGTTCTTCTTCTTCTTCATTCACGACTTTGCAACCCAAAGTTTCTCTATCAATATATATATTCTTCAATTCTTCTTCCAGATTCAAAGTTGATAATCACTACTAAGATAAGAAGAAGAAATACCACTTAAGAGAATTATTATTTTTGGAGTCACCAGTAAAGGTCATTCGAATCTTCAATTTCAGAAATTAAATTTTTTAATTTTGTTAGTTTTTTGGAATGGATGTCCGCCCAATTGATTGGGATCGTCAAGGAAGTTCAAAACTCAAATTTGAAGTATTTTGGAGCAAATTTGAGTTGAATTTCAGAAATTGAGTTTTTCAATTTTGTTAGTTGTTTTAATTGGGTGTTGGCCCAATTGGTTGGGAACGTCAGGAAGTTCAAAACTCAATTTTGAAGTGATTTGGAGCAAATTTGAGGTACATTTGAGTTGAATTTCAGAAGATGCCCAAAGAAGAAGAAGAACTAGTGAAGCTCCATTAATAAAATTCATTTGTATAATAATGTATAATATTGTATAAGTAATGTATAATAGTGTATAAACACATATTATACATTATTTTATACAAGGCTGATACATTATTTACATGTGTTTGGTGGATTTCTCACAGTTCTTCTTCTTCTTCTTCACCTGCTACACCTATATACATAGTGTATCACTAACATTTTCACTACTGTGCTGAAATATTTTTATATATATATTTTTATACAACTTTATATATATATATATATATATATATATATATATATATATATATATATATATATATATATATATATATATATATATATATATATCTATATATATATAAATATACCTCTTTGTATAAAAGTGTATAAGCATCTCTAACAAATTTTTTGTACGATTTTTACTTGCAATTCTTGATTAAGACTATCCCAAATCTCTACTAAATGACTTCAAACTTTGTATACAGTCTACTTAGACTAATTTTAATAAGTTCAAACAATACTCACTCCAAATTTCTCATAAAATCATATTCAAAAACTAACAAGATTAGCATTAAAGAACATGAGATTTTAGATTTCTAGCGTCTGTAGTGAATTTTCGTAGTTGTGATAGGTATGTAGATACTTGAGGAAAAAGGAGAATGGAAATATTTCACACTTGAAGACATAGAGAATAATAAAACTGGAAAAAAAATCAGATCTAAGCTTATTGATATTTGGCTACACATTTGCAAACTTATAAGTGGGCTAAAATAATGCAAAGTCAACTTATGGAGTGCATTATTATGTAATTTTATTTTAAATAATCGTATAAAAATTGCACAAAGTGGGGGATAGAGATAATGTTTGGATATTTTTAATTTGAATTAATTTGAAAATAAATAAAGTAAGTTTAAAAGTAATATTGATACATTTAGACAAATGGAATAAATGCTTCAAGAAAAACAATTTGGAGTAAGAAAAATACATATCTATATTATATTACAAGAGAGTAATTGACAAAAAATAGGTCAAATGACAAGCTAATAAAATATTATATAGCAAATACAATAATATTAAATATAGTAGATTATTTAATAAAGAAAAATAAAGAATCGAAAAGTTATTGGATAACTATATGAATCTTTTTCTAATTTCTTAAGATTCTTAATAAGAAAGTAGTTGGAATCTAATTCAAGTAATATGATTAATGTTAATAAACGTCAATACCACACAAGAGGGGGGTGATTTGTGTGGTACCTAATTTTCACATTAGAAGAACCTGGTTCTTCTAAGTGTTCTAACTACAGCAGTTTGCAGAATAATAAGAACTGAAAGTAAAGTGCACGGAGATTTTACGTGGAAAATACCTGGCTCAAAAGGTGAAGAAACAACGACCTACTACTCAGTAGGAATTTCCCAAACTCCACTAAAAATCAATGAGCCAAAACAGCATTTACAAAGACTCTTTGTAAACCTAAGGATTAAACTATAATCCTAGTGTGGCACACAACCTCAAGTGCACTATCAAGTTAACTCTAACTTGATGACACAACGTACCTAATACAATTGCTTCTCTCTAAGCTGAAAGGTACAATATGAATATACCTACTACAATTGAACTAGAAATAAAGAGAGACACATAAAACTCTTTATGGAACTTGTTCTTCAATCTAGTTCATGTAGATTTTGGTTGGCACTCTTGAATTATACACGAACTGCTTGCAAAAAGCCTTACTATTTTGCTCCGAATTCACTTTTAACTTCTGCATTTTGTGCAACCTCTTTAATGTGAGAACATCCTGCAATTTATAGAGTTATTAGATGAAGAAACAACTAGAGTTCTGATGCAACTCTTCCTTGGTGGAAGAGTTCTAGTTGATTTCAACTTCTAACTCCTTCCCTATCTTTGATAGTGTTCTCTTTGATTAAGGACTCCTTCTCCTTATCAATTATGCAACCTTTTCGATCACGAGATATTAAATACACCAAGTTAAGCTTATCTCCTCTATGTGAAACCCACGTGGTTGAATCTGCCCATTTTATGAACCTGGGGGATGGACCACTAGGATGGACCTGGTTCCTCCTGAGTTCTTTTGTCAATCTTCAAAACTTAACCTTCACTTGGGCCAACAAATTCCCTCTTTTTGATGATAACAAACTCTATGCTTTTCATAAGCTTAAGCCATGTTTCAACTTAACTCAACATCAACACAATGTTAGAAACATTTTTCCTCTTTATCACGCATCATCAAGGACCAAGTACATTAGGTTATAAATATCTATGTTCAAAGTGTAAAGCACAACCTTTTTTCCCCTTTTGGCATCATCAAAAAGTTGCATAAAAATGTGAGATAACCAGATTTTAAAACTTACTCATGGCCACCGGGGCTACTTCAAATGCAATCATGGATTAATCGTCTTAGATCAAGCAAAGAATTTTAACTATCAAAGAAATATAAACAAACAATTAGAGCAAAAACAGTGAATTTCATTGATGATTGATAAGATTCTACCACAAAGCATAAGAAGAAATAAAAATACTGAAAACATGAGCAAAAGAAACAAAACGTCCCGAACTGGGTCACTGGTTGGTCTTTACCAGCCTAGGAGACTTAAGACTTGGAAGAGGTAGGGCTGAGTTATTTGCTTGGAGAAGTTTCAGCATGTCTTGAAGAATTCCATCATTCTTTTCCTTTTCTCTTGCAGGTTCAGTTCTGAGAAAATCTCTCTAAGATTCTACCTTAACCAATCATGTCTTCAGCCTTGCTATCTCAATGTCCATTGTCTTACTCTCTTGTACCAAGACTCTGACTTTGCTATTGATAGGTGTATTTTTAGATGAACCATGTTCATTAAGAATGACATTGATTTCATAATCACAAGCAAGCTGAATATTAACCCTACTTCTTCATACGTACCCTGAAATGTGCAGCACTGTTTTGAGAATGAACCATAAGGAATGGCATGAGTTTTGATGCCGTTGATAACTCTATTAGTAGGTCCACAAGGGTTTCATGTTCAGATGGAATAGGTTCATCTAAATTTTTTGCCAAGTTGAACCAACCACGCAGTATCTTTGCCAGACCCACTTCCCCCTATTTTTCTCACACTCACTTTTATTTCTTTAAATTCCTCTCCCCAAACAACCATTGCACCAGTTTCTTTCATTAGATCAACATGAGTAGGTGAAGAATCAACCACTCTTGTACCTTTTCCCCTCACAGTACTCTTATCACCCTTGATATCTTTTCTTTCTTTCTTCATTTTTACCACAAACTTCTCCAGATTATATAGTCTCAACACTTTCTATACATCCTACAAATCTACTCTCAAAATTTACAACAACTTTAGAAAGTGCCTCATGAGAACCTTTATAGTCAGAAGATAGCTTATCAGTTTCAGAAAACCTACTTTCTTCCCCCTTAGTAGCCGACTTAAATGAATCTTAGGATTCTTCTTCCCTACCTACTTTCAATTGATTGTTTATTTTCTTGATCTCCTCTCCTTCAACGTTGTTCGACAATCTAGGCTAGGGTATGGAAAAGAAGAGAATTAGATTGTGTTTGGAAGATGAAGGAAGAATAAGAGTTTCTGACGGTTTGAGAAATATGAAGTAAGAAATACACTAAAGCTGATCAATATCAGAGAAATAATTGATGGGGTAGCTACAGCTTTTCAGACTCTTAGAAGTTTAGTCAAACTGAAATTCAGTTTTGAAGAGATGTTGGAGTATATCCTAAAATCTAGGTACTTCCATTCGATTGGGACTCTTTTAAACGGGACTGGTTCACTTGTAATGGATAAGTTCAAAAGAAGTTTTGTATTTGGTAGGACTCTGCTCATGATCCAAATATAGTAATTTCAAATTATGCAGAGTGTAGAAAATATACCGTGTTATGTTGATGAACCAGGTTCTTCACTGAGAATTCCCTTATGTATGTCTAGATCTGCCAAAATAGAGAAAATATCATTAGTGATTAATGAGTCATTTTAATACATGGCACAAGAGTATACTATGTAAAGTATGAGACTGAGCAAGATTTAATCTAACTATACACAATTTACAGACTTTCTAACCAAAAATCTTTTTTCCATTTTTTTTGTTTAACCTTGAACTTGTCCTTTTAGATGATCTTAATCATCCCTAATTCCAACATGTTCCTCTCAAAGTGATCTCTACTTAAAACTTTTGTGAAGATGTCAGCAATTTGCTTGTCAGACGCACAAAACTCCACAATGATCAAGCCATTTTAATAGTTGTCCCTCAAAAAATGGTGTCTAGCATCTATGTGCTTAGTTCTCTTCTGATGAACCAGATTCTTAGACATACTAATAGCACTAGTGTCATCACAAAAAATAGGGATGCTACCAACTTCAATACCAAAATCCATCAACTACTGCTTGATCCACAACAATCGAGCCCAGTCATGAAGCAGCATCAACAGACTCAGCTTCAATAGTAGATAAGGCCACTGAATTTGCTTTTTAATAGCCCATGACACAAGACATAAACCAAGGAAGTGTGCCATACCAGAAGTGTTCTTCCTATCTGTTAGGATTTATGCCGTTCACTAGAGGGGGGGGGGTGAATAGTGAGGCACGAGAATGTTTGTAAATATTGTGGAATTAAAATTGCAGTAATAAAATAAGTGCAGTAATTAAAAGTGTAAGGAAAGAACACACCGATATATACTGGTTCGCCACAAATGTGGTTACGTCCAGTCTCCCGAGAGACTCTCTCGAGTTTATACTAACTCCGTTAAGCTTCCGGGTGTCTAACAAACTGTTACACTTGCTCGTAGATGTACGCTCTACAAGACTTCAACTTGCTCGTGGATACCGCACCACAAGACTTCTTGCTCGAGGATACCTCACCTCAAGACTTCACTTGCTAAGATTCAAGGAACTTAGCAACCTCAATGATCAATGAGAAGAATTAGTCTTCTCAAGAACTTCTCCCTTTTACAATAAAAACTCTCTAAGAAGAGTAGATAAGGAGATACAAAATAAGCTCTATGAACAACACAAAGTTGTCTCTCAAATGGCTCAACAAAAGCTCTAAAATGATGCTCAAATAATGTCAATATGTATATCAATATTGGGAGGTGTTGTGTTTTTCAAATCAGCTCAAAAGACCTCTTTTTATAGGTGAAAAATGGTGTATGTCAGTTGCTTAATTGGCAATCAATTATGCTGATTTTGTGCCAAGATAATCGATTATTTGGTTGATATAATCGATTATGTCTCTAACGTTCCGAAAATCAGAATGCTGATTTTCTGCCAAATAATCGATTATTTGCTGAGCATAATCGATTATGTTGAGGCAGTGTTCAAAACACTGGCAACGTATACAAGATAATCGATTATTTAAAGGTTATAATCGATTATATACCATTGATATACACTTGATATACACTGTGTATACCAGAGTATACCAGAATTGAAAACTTACTTCAAAAACCATTTTGGTTAAAATGAAAACGTTAAAATCATTTTTTTTGAAGTATATTAAAAATTTTATGATATATATGATTTAATAAAATAATTTTATGCATATTTATGATGACCTATGTTGAGCCAAAAGACGAGATAACTTAAGCGTTGCTCTTACATTGGTTCTACCTAACGACCTACGCCTTGGGTCTTTGGTATTGAACATTTGAGCTCATCGTTGGCTTGTCTATTGCAATCCATTCATCAATATGCTTCTCAGCATTCAATCTTGATTTGTTTGTCATATAATAACATTGTTTGACACTTGACTTCATTGTTTGTCATTCATCAAAACCTATACCTGAAAATCATGCTCATACAACCAAAGCGCACATATCATAGATAGAATGATTCTCTACAATTTTCCCCTTTTTTATAATGACAAACAATAGGAGATATGCATATTGGATTCCCCCTAAATTCATGCTATATCTCAACATACAATTCATGCAAACAATTCCCCTTAATGAATATTCCCCCTCAATAAAGCATACTAGAAGGTTAAGACAATTCATGCAAACAATTCCCCTTAATGAATATTCCCCCTCAATTAAAGCATACTAGAAGGTTAAGACATTCCCCCTTATTCGATGCATATCGCCTAAATTCTTCCCCCTTTTGGCATTAGCAAAAAGAGAGTATACTAAGGCTACTTCCCCCTTTCGACATTTCCCGAATGTCAAAATAAAATAGGAAAGATCTTGAGGAATATGCATGATGAATTTTTGTCAAATAATTTAAAACAATACCAACTGTTAGAAAAATATATCAATCATTATTTTCAAAAAGATACCAATTGTTATAAAAACATGATAAAATCAATAGGTTACCAACTGTTAGGAAAAACAAAACAAATATTTGTTTTTAATTAAAACAGATACCAACATATTAAAAAAATATCAACTATTAATTTTTTAACAAATCAAGAGTTGTATTCATCAAAACATGAATGAAATGTTTTTAACAAAAACATGCCAGCAGTTAACACATACCAACTGTTACCAACTGTTAAAAACACGAATCATTTATTTTTCGAGAATATACCAACTGTTATTCAAAACAAAAATAATATTCATCAAAACATGAATGAAATGTTTTTATCAAAAACATGCTAACAGTTAATACATACCAACTGTTAAACAAAACAAACATTTCAAATGTTATTTTTATCAAAAAGATAGTAATTGTTAACACATATCAACAATTAGGTTTTTATCAAAAAAATAACTAATATTCATCAAAACATGGATCAATTATTATTTTTAACAAAAATAATTGATACCAATTGTTATTCAAAAAAAATTATCAAAACATGAATCAACAAAAATAATTGATACCAATTGTTAACAAAGACATATCAATTGTTAACACATATCAACTATTACGTTTTTAACACATCAAAAGTTATATTCATCAACAAGAATCAATTTTTAACAAAAATATACCAATTGTTAGCATACATCAACAATTAGAATTTTATAAAAATTGATAACTAACCAATGTTCCTTGATGCAATAAGGTTTCGTGCTTGGTGCATCTACTACAATATTGTAGTCTTCAAGCACACCTTCAAATGTACCTAAAAATAATTTTTAGGTACCCAAACACTTTTGGGTCCTTGGGGGTTAGGCAAATAATAATCATAGCTACAAGATAAATTCCTATGTTTTTTAAAACATACGGGTGCTATCTGTCCTACCCGGTTGCAATAATGACATATTACGTTCGGGTTGTGCATATGCCTCGGTTGTGCCAAAAACGTTCTAGGTGATCTAAAGTCGTTATTCCTAGAAGCGTTGAAATTTCTAAAATTATATCTAGGTGGTCTAGAATAATTATTTCTAGACTCATTGACAAAAATCCTAGAATTATTTCTAGGTGGCCTAAAATGATTATTTCTAGGCTCATTAGTAAAATTCCTAGAATCATTTCTTGGTGGTCTAAAATGTTTAATTCTAGACTCATTAATGAAGTTCCTAGAATTATTTCTAGGTGGTCCAACCTCATTTCTATTATCTTGATTCTTATTCTTTTTACGCCTTTTATTTTTCCTAGGCTTTTTCTTCTTTGTTTCTTCAACAACTTTAGGAATTTCTACACTACGTTTTTCTAGTGTGCTCCTAAGTTCTATGTTCTCTAATTTCAAAGAATTACAAGATGAACAATTAGAACTTTGATCAATTGAAGAAGTTTCATTCATCTCCTTAATTTTATTTCTAAGATCGACATTGTCATTTTCCAAAAAATTATTCTTTTCTTCCAAAATTTTGATTTTTGCTTTGGCCTCTTTGGAGATTTTTGAAGACTTTTTCAATTCATCATATAATTCATGAAATACTTCTTGTAGTTCTTCAAAAGAGTAAGAGTTAGAAGTACTTACCTCATCTTTCTTATTGCCCATGAAGCATAGGGCAGCAGTTTCATTGTCCGAGCTGTCCGAGTTCCATGTCACACGCCTTTGGTGTTTCTTCTTCTTCTTGTCCTTTGATTTTGGACAGTGTGATGTGGTGTGGCCAAATTTTTCACAATTTTGGCATGAAGGACTTGTTTCTTCCTTCTTAATTTCCTTTTTCATAAACTCATAAAACTTTTCGATCAAGGCATTGGAAATATTATCATCATCGCTATCCGAATCACTTACCTCTTCTCTTTTAGAGGATGAGGCTTTGAAGGCAATATTCGAATCTTTCATGTTTCCAAAACAAGGATGAAGAATAGTGCTTTCATAAGTTTTGAGGTTACCTCTTAGTCCATCAATTGTGACGTCCGTGATTCCTATCGACTCTTGGATGGCATTTGCTTTGGAGCGCCTTTCGGGGGTGAGACTTCGTAGGATTTTTCGAACTAGATCTTTGTTCGAGTATACTTTTCCGAGAGCATGGAGATCATTGATGATCATTGAGAACCGTTCGAACATAGTATCGATGTTTTCATTTTTCCTCATTCTAAAGAGTTCATATTCATGTGTTAGAAAATCAACTTTAGATTCTCGGACTTGAGGCGTACCTTCATAAGTGATTTCAAGCTTATCCCACATCTCTTTGGCGGTTGTGCAGCAAGAAATCTTCCGATAGTCATCCGGGTTCACCGGACAATATATCAAGTTGATGGCTTTTGCATTATTTTCAACCTTCTTGATGTCCCCGGCATTGTATTCATCTTCCTCCTTTGGAACCATGATTCCCCCAACTTTCTTTGTTGGCATTTGTTCACCGTTCTTAATGATTTGCCATAATCGAAAGTTATTTGATTGGATGAATATTCTCATCCGCTCTTTCCAATATGTATAGTTGATTCCATCAAATAATGGAGGCCTACCGGTACAATGTCCTTCACTCATCATACCTGCGTTCAAAATTCTCAACAGAAAAAAATAGATCTTTCTCTCAACCGGTTAAGGCTTTCAGAGAGTTTGGCTCTGATACCAACTGTTAGGATTTGTGCCGTTCACTAGAGGGGGAGTGAATAGTGAGTCACGAGAATGTTTGTAAATATTGCGGAATTAAAATTGCAGTAATAAAATAAGTGCAGCAATTAAAAGTGTTAGGAAAGAACACACCGATATATACTGGTTCGCCACAAATGTGGCTACGTCCAGTCTCCCGAGAGACTCTCTCGAGTTTATACTAACTCCGTTAAGCTTCCGGGTGCCTAACAAACTGTTACACTTGCTCGTAGATGTACCCTCTACAAGACTTCAACTTGCTCGTGGATACCGCACCACAAGACTTCTTGCTCGAGGATACCTCACCTCAAGACTTCACTTGCTAAGATTCAAGGAACTTAGCAACCTCAATGATCAATGAGAAGAATTAGTCTTCTCAAGAACTTCTCCCTTTTACAATAAAAACTCTCTAAGAAGAGTAGATAAGGAGATACAAAATAAGCTCTATGAACAACACAAAGTTGTCTCTCAAATGGCTCAACAAAAGCTCTAAAATGATGCTCAAATAATGTCAATATGTATATCAATATTGGGAGGTGTTGTGTTTTTCAAATCAGCTCAAAAGACCTCTTTTTATAGGTGAAAAATGGTGTATGTCCGTTGCTTAATTGGCAATCAATTATGCTGATTTTGTGCCAAGATAATCGATTATTTGGTTGATATAATCGATTATGTCTCTAACGTTCCGAAAATCAGAATGCTGATTTTCTGCCAAATAATCGATTATTTGCTGAGCATAATCGATTATGTTGAGGCAGTGTTCAAAACACTGGCAACGGATACAAGATAATCAATTATTTAAAGGTTATAATCGATTATATACCATTGATATACACTTGATATACACTATGTATACCAGAGTATACCAGAATTGAAAACTTACTTCAAAAACCATTTTGGTTAAAATGAAAACGTTAAAATCATTTTGTTTGAAGTATATTAGAAAACTTTATGATATATATGATTTAATAAAATGATTTTATGCATATTTATGATGACCTATGTTGAGCCAAAAGACGAGATAACTTAAGCGTTGCTCTTACATTGGTTCTACCTAACGACCTACGCCTTGGGTCTTTGGTCTTGAACATTTGAGCTCGTCTTTGGCTTGTCTATTGCAATCCATTCATCAATATGCTTCTCGGCATTCAATCTTGATTTGTTTGTCATATAATAACATTGTTTGACACTTGACTTCATTGTTTGTCATTCATCAAAACCTATACCTGAAAATCATGCTCATACAACCAAAGCGCACATATCATAGATAGAATGATTTTCTACACTATCCACTAGGAAACCTGCATAATCAGTGTCAGCATATCCCACTATGTTAAAATTACTACCTTTTTGATACCAAAGGCAAAGGTCACGGGTGCCTTTCAAGTATCTCAATATTCTCTTTACATTAGTCAAGTGGGTTTCCTTTGTATTTGTCTGAAATTGTGCACAAAGACCTACACTACACACAATATTAGGTCTGCCAGTAGTGAGATATAAAAGAGAACCAATCATTCCCCTATACACCTTCTGATCAACAAATGAACCAGGATCATCTATATCCAATTTCGTGGATGTTGCAATAGGAGTGTCAATTCTTTGGATGTTCCTTCCTGTTTTTGTTAATGAGGGATAGGTTCATGGACAGGTTCCCTTGAGGTTTGAGGATCAGTTACTCTCAAGTCAGTTCCCCCTGTCATATTGCCCGGGTGGAAGAACTCGTTCCATCACCTGCTCCTTCCTGTGATGCATATTCAGGTGGATTGTGGTTTCACCATTTGAATTTCTTATCAGCCCAATCTCTTCATTATCTTGCTCCTGTTTCTCAGAAAGAAAGTTAGTTTTCAATAAAATAACATATACATTTTTCTACACACATAATTCTTTTACTGAGTATCATATAAGCTTTACTATGTGAAGAATATCCCAAGAATACTCCCTCATCACTTTTGGGATCATACTCACCTAGGGAGTCTTTGCCATTATTGTGCATAAAGCACTTGCATCTAAATGCCCTAAGATGGGATATATTTAGCTTTCTCCCTTTAAGTGACTCATAGGGAATCTTCTTAACAAGAAGTCTAGTCATGCAACTATTTATAATGTAGTATGCAAAAATTCAGCAAACTTGGCATTTTCAAATTCAGTTCCATGATCAGACCTAATTAATGCAAGTTGATTACCTAGTTTTTTTTGAGTTTTTTCTAACAAAAGAAGTAAACATGCCAAATGCTTCATCTTTAGATGTTAAAAACAATGTCCAACTAAACCTAGAGTAATCATCAACAAGCACCATCACAAATATTTTACCACCTCCACTTAATGTTCTCATTGGACCACAGAGATCCGTATGGACCAGTTCCATCATTCTGGTGGTGCTTACCATTTTCTTGCTTTTGAAAGAGGATCTTACCTACTTCCCCTTGCACAAGCCTCACAATTTTTGTCTTCCTTGAAATTAATGTTAGACAGTCCTATCACCAAATCCTTGGAGACTAGTTTGTTAAATTGACTTAGACTGCATGTCCAAGTCTCTTGTGCCAAAGGAGGCGATCATTGTCCATCACACTTATGTAAGTGAGTGCGCTTTCTGAAAGTGTGGAAAAATCTACAATATATATATTGTTTACTCTTTTTCCCTGCAAAACAATCTTGTTAGTGGTAATATTAATCACAAAACATTTGGTAGAGAAGAATAACACCAATTTACCTTTATCACACAATTGTGATTGTCTTATTAGGCAGTATTTTAGGCCATCTATCAATTAGACATTCTCAATAGGGTGAGAATCAGTCTTACCTACCTTTCCAACCCCAATGATCTCACTTTTCTTCCCATTTCCAAAGGAGACATTACCTCATTTGAGGTCCTCGGGTGAAAGAAACTAGTTCTTGATTCCTATCATATTCTTTGAGCAGCCACTATCCATGTACCACATTTGGCTGCTCCCCTTCACTTGGACCCGCAAAAGGAAATTAGGGGTTAGTCTTAGGAACCCAAACTAGTTTGGGTCCCTTTCTATAGGCAAAAGTGTGAATTAGATTCTTTTTAGCCCAACCTGGCAGCCTATTTTTACATTGAACAAATTCTTTATTCTTTTGATTAGCCTTTTATTTTGCAATACATTCAGATTTATAGTGACCAGTTTTACCACAATGTGTGCAAATTTTATTCTCAGGAAGTGTGAGGTACTTGCTTTTGGGATCCCACTTAGGTGCAGGGGTCTCATAGCCAAGTCCTCTCTTATTGCTACTATGGTATTCATGTAGCCATGAAAATGAATCGGAGGACCTATTCCATTTACAGGTTCTATCTAGATCGTGCTTAACCTTGTTTAGATCCTCCTTAAGGACTCTTATATGCTCCTCTCTTTTGTACAACTCATCTTTCATTTTTCTTACATTTTCTTCTAAAATGAGTTGTGTCTGATCAGATTCCTTTTTACCAGTTCCTAATTTCAATTTTAGGTTTTCAGATTTGAGCTCTAGGACTGTGGTGTCAAGTTCATGAACCTGGTTTTTCAACTCGGCATTTTTACTATCACTTTCACTAGCCCTAAGTTCCTGATTTTTGCACTTAGTTTTCAAAATCTCACACTCTTTAGGCAGCTGTTCCTTTTCATTTTTTAGATCCTCATATTCATCAATGAATCCAGGAGTAATTCAGATAGCCTTTCTTTAGACAAAAATTTAATCTTGTCTTTGAGATGATTTATACTTACCTCGGATTCCTCATCGGATTCTCCAATTTCCATAAGTGCTTCTTCATCTCCATCTTCACCCTCTAAGTCCTCATCTGAGATTTCTTCCCAGGCAGCAACCATAGCACTTGTTGATCCTTTGTTCTTATTGAGTTGAACTTGTTCCTTCTTCTTGTTCCTTTGTTCAGCTCTTTCCTTCTTCCATTCAATTTCCCATTGAGGGCAGTTTTTGATGTGGTGATCAGTCTTCCCATACTTGTAACACCTCTCATTGGTTTGTTTTTCAGGAACCCTTGGTTTGCTATAGCTTCCACTTCTTGAAGAACTGTTTCCTCTCATTAAGTACTTCTTGAATTCCTTTGTGATCATGGTCAGTTCATCCTCCTCTAGATCAACACCTTCAGTGATTCTGAATGTCATGCTCCTTTCCTTCTTGGGTGCATCCATCTTCATGGTTTGCCTTCTAAGTTCATAGGCTGTGAGATTTCAAATTAACTCATCCAACTTAAGAGTGGCAATGTTCTTTGATTCCTGAATGGCAGTGATTTTGCTTTCCCAAGTGACAGGCAGAACCCTTGTCAAAATTTTCTCAACTTTGTCCTCTTCAAGAATAACCCTTCCAAGAGACATAAGTTCATTTGTCAGTATGGTGAACCTTGTATACATCTCCTGGATGGTTTCCCCTCTTCCATGGTGAAATTTTCATATTGAGAATATAGCAATGTTCCTCTTGATATCTTTACTTGAGGAGTTCCTTCATGAGCCACTTGTAAAGTGTCCCATATTTCCTTGGCAGTGGTACAACTTTGAATTCTACTGTACTCGTCTGGACCAAGGCCACACATAAGCCATTTTTTGGCCTTAGTCTTTCCCATTTTCTCAAGTCCGCAGCATTGCAGTCAGCTCTTGTTTTTGGCACATCTAGTCCTTCACCATTCTTCTTCATGGTAGCTAGGGGACCATCAGTGACAATGTCCCATAGCTCATAGTCTTCTCTGATGATATGATCTCTCATTCTATTTTTCCACCAAGAGTAGTAGTGGCTATTAAAGAGTGGAGGCCTATCAGTGGATTTCCCTTCCCAGTTATAAGGTGGTGCACTCTTCTTGATCTTTTCCTAAGGTGTTAGCCTCTTCAAGGATAACCTGCTATGATACCAATTGATGTTAATAAACGTCAATACCACACAAGAGGGGGGTGATTTGTGTGGTACCTAATTTTTGCGTTAGAAGAACCTGGTTTTTCTAAGTATTCTACCTACAGCAGTTTGCGGAATAATAAGAACTGAAAGTAAAGTGCACGGAGATTCTACGTGGAAAACCCCTGGCTCAAAAGGTGAAAAAACCACGACCTACTACTCAGTAGGATTTTCCCGAACTCCACTAAAAATCAATGAGCCAAAATAGCATTTACAAAGACTCTTTGTAAACCTAAGGATTAAACTCTAATCCTAGTGTGGCACACAGCCTCAACTGCTGCGACACTATCAAGTTAACTGTAACTTGATGACACAACGTACCTAATACAACTGCTTCTAACTAAGCTGAAAGGTACAATATGAAAACACCTACTACAGTTGAACTAGAAATAAAGAAAGACACATACAACTCTTTATGGAACTTGTTGTTCAATCTGGTTCATGTAGATTCTGATTGGCACTCTCTAATTATACACGAACTGCTTGCAAAAAGTCTTGCTATTTTGCTCCCAATTCACTTTTAACTTCTGCGTTTTTTGTGCAACCCCTTTAATATGAGAACATCCTTCAATTTATAGAGTTATTAGATGAAGAAACAACTAGAGTTCTGATGCAACTCTTCCTTGGTGGAAGAGTTCTGGTTGACTTCAACTTCTAACTATTTCCCTATCTTGGATAGTGTTCTCTTTGATTAAGGACTCTTTATCCTTATCAATTATGCAACCTTTTCGATCAGCAGATATTAAATACACCAAGATAAGCTTATCTCCTTCACGTGAAACCCGCATGCTTAAATCTGCCTGTTTTATGAACCTGAGGTATGGACCACTGGGATGGACCTGGTTCATCCTGAGTTCTTTTGTCTATCTTCAAAACTTAACCTTTACTTGGGCCAACAATGATGTACAGTTCAAACAAGTTAGCTCATATAAAATCTATGTCATATTCATACAACATCTACGTCAATTCTTATTAATGGAACTCGTACTTCTTATTTCAATCCTTCGTGAGGAATTCGACAAGGAAATCCTTTATCTCCATACATACTCATAATATGTATGGAAATGCTGTCACGACCCTAGTTCACCAATCATGAACCTGTCATGACGCAGACAGTTTTCGCGACTAGGTAAGCCTAACACATTGCGAAAATTTAACAACCTTTATGGAAACAATAAACAAATACTGAATATAATAGGAAAATGTATAGAGTGCCGCCTGACACATACACTTCAACTCAAAATACTGTAACAACCTCCAAGACCCAGAAACCCATGGGCAACACTGGCTAAGAGTAAAACATAACATACAGCTCTAATATCCGGAAATGTCTACAATAACTGAGTACATGAAATGGAACTGCTAATTAAAAGGTAGAGTAGAGAGACTCTTCGGATCTGCGGACACGACAGATGAATACCTCAAGTCTCCGAGTATGGCTCCGAAATCAGTGATAGTGTGCTCGACCAGAAGTACCTGGATCTGCATATGATAAACATGCACAGAAGATTCATGAGTACACCACAGTGGTATTCAGTAAGTGCCAAGCCTAACCTCGGTGGAGTAGTGACGAGGAAGGTCAGGGCCCTAGTAAGAATAAACATATCAACGGCAATGAATAATGTAAGGTAAGAGAATAAGCGGGAAACAACAATGTACAAGATGGAAGTTGCAAGTCAACGACAGTAAAACTATGTACAGAAAATAACACAACCAAGTATCACTCAATATCAGTATGTCATATGAAGCTCCGGGAATCGAACCCGTAGTCCATTTCTGCCAATGTCTGAGGATCTCCCAGGAATCGAACCCGTAGTCCGTCATACCAATATCAAAGGATCTCCCGGGAATTGAACCCGTAGTCCATCATATCAATAACAGAGGATCTCCCAAGAATTGAACCCGTAGTCCATCATATCAATAATAGAGGATCTCCGGGGAATATAACTCGTAGTCCCAATCGTGAACACAACACAAAAATTCAGAGAAATGTACAAATGTTAAGTTAAGACAACAGATAGAATCCAAAGTCTAGCATGATTCACAAAGAGCAGATAGTGCAATTTAGTCAAATATAGCAAATAACTTATTAACATGCTTTCCCTAAGCTAAAACAAGTGAAATTGCATATTAACAGTTAAATACTTGAAGAAAACACAGCCTAAATAAGTCAAGTAAAGTGAATTTTCAACAACTAGCACAAGTACACGCCCATCACCTCGCGTACAAGGCATTTAAACAACAACAGACATATCCTAATGGGAGAGGTTCCCCACACAAAGTTAGACAAGCCACTTACCTCGAACCGGTACAAAAATCGCTAAGAAACAATGACCTTGCCACGAGTATCCGACTACGAGTGGCCCAAATCTATTCAAACCAATTACATATTGTAAATAACATCCCAAGTAACTAATTCCACTATTAAAATTAAAGCTAAGACATGAAAATACGTGAAATGACCAAAATTCCCCTCACACCAACGTCTCGGAATCGAATAATTTTTACATTTTAAAAAATCTCGCACTCTCACGAGTCTAACCATATAAAAATCTCCCAATTCAGATGTCAAATGCCCCTTCAAATCCTCACAATTAGGTCTAAGAACTTTACCCCTATTTTCATTCAAAAATCCGAAATTAAAGGTTGAATTCATGACTAGATTAATGGGTTTTTAGTCATAAAGGAGTAAGGAATCATTACCCAATAGTTTCCTCTGAAAAGCCCTCGAAAAATCTCCCAAAATCGAGCTCTCTAGCTTGAGTTTTGATTAAAATGGAAGAACCCTCGTTTTTGAAATATTAATATCCACCGAGATGATTAATGAATCGCGATCGCAAGGACATGGACGCGATTGCGGAGAGTAAAAATAGAGGCTCCGGAAATAGATCCACACGATCACGAGAAGGGGCATACGATCGTGTACAAGGAGAAACTGGCCTTACGCGATCGCGTATAAAGGCATGCGAACGCGGAAGAGGAAGTGGCAGAGGTATGGGATCGCGAATGGACCCATGCGTACGCGATGAAGGAATTTGGACCCCTCCAAGATTGGCCTATGCGACCGCAGAGAATGATTTTCTGTAGCAGATCTGAAGGAAATTCTGCAACTTTTTATAATACAAAAATGTCCCGTTGGGCATTCGGAACACACCCGAGGCCCCCGAGACCTCAACGAAACCTACGAGCATATCCCATAACATCATTCAAACTTGTACCAATCCTTAAACCACCTAAAACAACGCCGGAAACTCGAATTAATCAATGATTTGAACTTCAAAACTTCAAAACTTAACCAAACTCATTTTCGATTTAAAACCTAACCAGAACACGTCCGATTGACCTGAACTTTTGCATGCACGTCTCAAATTACATGACGGTGCTATAGAAACTTCCGGAATTCTGTTCTGACCCTCAGATAAAAAATTCACTCTCGGACCGGAAATTTCAAAATTCTAACTTTTGGCATTTCTAGCCTAAATGAGCTACGGACATCCAAAACACGCTCCCAACCCCGAAATCACCTAACGGAGCTAAAATAACCATTAGATTTCCATTTTGAGGTCGTCTTCACAGTGTTCCGAATACGGACCATTTTTCAACGCTTAAGCTTTCATTTAGGGACTAAGTGTCCCAAAACACTCAGAATTCTATTAACGAACATCCCGACAAACCAAAATAGCAGAAATGAACTTAGGGGAAGCAATTAATGGGGGAATGGGGCATAAATTCCAAAGACAACCGGTCGGGTCATCACATCCTCCCACACTTAAACATTCGTTCGTCCTCCAACGAGCGTAGAGAAGATACCTGAAGTAGAAAACATATGAGTGTATCAGCTGCACATATCCCACTCGGTCTCCCAAGTCGCCTCCTCGGCCGGCTGGCCCTGCCACTGGACCTTTACTGAAGCTATATCATTTGACCTGAGCTTTCGGACTTGCCTATCTAATATTCCCATTGGCTCCTCAACATAGGACAAGTCATTGTCGAATTGGATTGAAGTGAACTCCAACACGTGAAACGGGTCACCGTGATACCTCCGAAGCATTGAGACATAAAATAGCGGATGAACCCCAGCCAAAATGGGAGGTAAAGCAAGGTCATAAGCAATCTTTCCAATCTGCTTCAAAATCTCAAATGGACCAATGAACCTCGGGCTAAACTTTCCTTTCTTTCCAAACCTCATGACGTCTTTCATAGGAGAGACCCAAAGCAAAACCCGATCACCAACCATAAAGGAAACTTCACGAACCTTCCGGTTCGCGTAACTCTTCTGTCTGGACTGGGCCGTACGGAGTCTATCCTAAATCACCTTAACCTTCTCAACCGCATCCTGAACAAAATCAGTGCCCAATAACCTTGCCTCACCTGGCTTGAACCAACCCACGGGGGATCTGCACCTCCTACCATATAAGGCCTCATACGGCGCCATCTGAATACTGGACTGATAACTGTTGTTGCATGCAAACTCAACCAATGGCAAGAACTGATCCGAAGACCCTCTAAACTCAATCACGCATGCACTGAGCATATCCTCAAGAATTTGAATAGTGCGCTCGAATTGTCCGTCCGTCTGATGGTGAAAAGTTGTACTCATAGTCACTTGGGTACCCAACTCGTGCTAGACGGCTCTCAAGAACCGTGATATAAACACTGAACCCCTTTCTGAAATGATAGAAACTGGGATGCCACGCAGACGGACTATCTCCCTAATATAAATCCCCGCTAACCGTGCTGAGTAAGAAGTACACACTGGAATGAAATGAGCGAACTTGGTCAGCTGATCCATAACAACCCAAATAGAATCAAATTTCCTCGTCGTCAGAGGGAGACCATTCACAAAATCCATAGTAATCTTCTCCCATTTCCACTTCGAAATCTCCATCTCATGTAGTAACCCCCCCAGTCTCTGTGCTCATCTTTTACCTACTGACAATTGAGGCATCTCGCTACAAACTCTATTATATCCTTCTTCATCCGCCTCCACCAGTAATGCTACCTCAGATCCAAAACTCTTTAGGGATCAAAAGCTTATGTGCAAAAAAATATGCCTTGCTTGTAAACATAGCCTGGAGAGTTTTTCATAATCCAGGAACTCTTTGGGCAACGACCCCTCTCAATAAATACGTTCATAAAACATGGCTATGCTACTTCCTCAACATGGCGTAATATAATCAAGGGTTGGTATCACTATCAACGGGGTATCTACTGGATGTTAGGGGCAGGGACACATATTAAGTTGTGGTCTGACCCATGGCTTAAGATGGGCACAACTCTAAGGTCCATGCTTATAGGCCCATCACCTAAATTACATAATACTCACACTGTCTCTACTATTCTCAAGGAAAACTTACACAAATGTTTCAAATAAATCTGAACTTACCAACCTCTAGCCATTATTCTTAGACTTTATAAAACAAGCCAACAAAAATTAAAAAATAAAATAATCGGGTTCTTTCTCTCAAAAAATCACATGTAAAAATTACCTTCCATATTTTTAACCGTGAATAGAAACACTAGATACAAGACAGAAATAAAATTTCATGGATGGGGTAGCAAATAAGGTGATGAAATATAAAAATATATACAATATCCCAAAAATCTAAATAAAATGAACTTCTTTCAATGGGTATAGTTGAAATTCATTGAAAAAGTCTATATACAAAATTTGATGAAAATTGGAGGTGATTTAGACTGGTTTTGTATCAAAATTAGTAGTTAAATCATGTTAAAAAAATTCTTATGCGACACATATATCAAACATGTACCACGAATGTATCGTACACACAGGTATACATGAATATACATGTGATTTATAATTGATACAAATATGATACATATGTGATAACCAAATGATACATGTATCATTTTTTTCATGTTCAGTTTTTACTTCGAATTTCAATTCAAATCACCTCAAACTGCACTAAATCATCCCAAAACTAAGATTTAAGATCCTTAAGTTGTGTACAATCTATTCTAATAGCACCCACACAAAACAAAGCAACAAAAACAACAACTACTACCTAGTATAGTCCCACGAGGTGGAGTCTGGGGAGGGTAATATGTACACAGACCTTACCCCTACCCGAAAGGGCAGAGAGGCTGTTTTCAATTGACCCTCGGCTCAGGAAGGAAAGGAAAAACAAAAGCAAAAACAAAAACAAAGGGCATTAGTGTCTCTAGTAGAAATCACATAAATAATTAACTAAACATAATTATCTAAACATAATTGTCTAAACATGAAAGCATAAATAAGGTTACATGCAATAATATCGAACAATAAGTACCATAAGGGCACAATTCAACACATAAATCCATTATGGAGAGCCCTACCAAATCCCACCCAGCCCCGAAGAACAAGTACGAAGAAATTCTAGAAGCCCCTATCCTAACTCTGATACTAGACCTCCAGACTTTCCTATTAAAGGCCATGTACTCGGAAATCCGCAATCTAGCCATGTCCTGCCTAATCACCTCTCCCCAATACCTCTTGGGCCTCCCATTGCCTCGACTCGCACCGACCACTACCAGCCGCACAACTCATCAGCGGTGCAACGGGGCTTCTCCTCCGTACATGCCCGAACCACCTGAGCCTCGCTTCTCGCATCTTCTCATCTACTGGGGCCACCCCCATCTTCTCCCAAATAATTTCATTCTTAATCCTATCTAACCTGGTGAGCCCGCACATCCACTTGAGCATCTTTATCTCCCCAACCTTCATTCTCTGAACATGAGAATTCTTCACCGGCCAGCACTCCGCCCCATACAACATGGCAGGTCTAACCACAACTCTATAAAACTTCCCCTTGAGTTTCTATGGCACTTTCTAGTCACACAAGACTCTGATACAAGCCTTCACTTCTACTACCCCCCTATACGGTGAGTGACATCTCTGTCGATCTCTCCATCCCTCTGAATCACTGATCCAAGGTATCTGAAAACGGTCCCTCTTGGCAATGACCTGAGATCTAAGCTTCACGTCCATGCCTACTTCGCTCGACTCGGCGCTAAATTTGCACTCCGGGTATTCTGTCTTAGACCTGCTTAGTTTGAAACCCTTAGACTCGAGAGTCTACCTCCACAGCTCCAGTCTATCGTTAACGCCGACCCTCGTCTCGTCTATCAAGACTATGTCATCAGCAAATAACATACACCAACGCGCATCCCCTTGAATATGACGAGTTGGAGTATCCATCGCCAAGGCAAACAGGAGAGGACTAAGCGCAGATCCTTGATGAAGCCCCATCACCACTGGCTAATATTAGTAATATTTTATCAATTGGCCAATTTTTGTAATGAGCTACTTATAAATGGACATAACTCGTAATTTCCCTCTCAAAAATAATACTTGGGACCGGGCGAATTTGAGTTTTGAAATTTCTAATGAGATAGAAACAATAATAAACAAGAAATATATCTCCATCTATGCACAACAACATGATCAACTCCTATAGGGCCTAACGAACAAAGGGAATTTCACTGTGCAAACAATGTACAAAGAACTTACTGACAGTAGCAGTTATTCAATTGCCTCTTTCAATGACTTCAAATGGATATAGAAACTGCATGTACAACCAAATATTAGAAGCTTTTTATGGTTGGTTCTCCATAATAGACTACCGACTCTACAATATCTAAATCATATAGGCATTTCAATAAGTTCCATCTGCTCAAAATGCCAAGCTAGCCAAGAATAGATAAGTCATATTCCTCTCCAATGCTCTTGTGCAGAACATTATTTACAAAAAATAATTAAACATATACCACTAAATTCTGCCCCTATCCATTGGTTGAAGAAGCCCATTCACTATAAAGGAATTATTTTTCCGCATAAAGTTAACTCAAAAGCTTTTTTCGCTAGAAGTCTTTGGCACTTTTGGACTACTCGTAATAAATATATTTTTGAGCATAAAGATCAAAAGCCTAATCCCTTTAATATTTTAAATCTAGCAATAGAGCATGCCTACTTGGTAGCTCAACATATATGCGTTCTAATAGAGTTCAACTACATCTAAGATGGATTCCTCCAGCAAAAAATTTTTACAAATTAAATATAGATAGGGCATCTTCTTTAGCAACAGACAAAGACGAAATTTGGGGGTTTATCAGAAATCATAAGGGCGAGTGGATGGTGGGATTCGCTGGCCCAATTCCGCATATGAACTGTCTATCCGCTGAATTACAAGCACTAAGGCCTAAGTCTAGAAGCACAACTGAGACTGCTACCACTTCAAGTGAAAATAGATGCAAAAGAGGTAGTTACACTTCTGGATAACCAAAATTCGAGGTATTCTAACTTAACTTTGGATTGCAGGTACCTCCTAAGGACACTCCATGATCCAATAGTCACCCATGCATACATGGAGCATAATTGTATAGCAGATAATCTTGCAAAACTAGGAAGTAGAATGCCACCTGCTCTTCCATTGTGCATTTTTGTTGAACCACCTTTTTGTGTTACAAAACAATCGTTAGAAAACTAGCGATAATTCACGTCCCAGCGCATGGTTCCACTTACATCAGTACAACAACTGGATGATCAAGATGGCATTAGATGTTTTGTTACTAATCATGTACCTAAGGAGACTGCTGGTATTTAATTTGAGAGCTTTAGTGGTAAAAATGCAGTCTGTACCACTTCGGATAGTATATCTAAAGTATAGCTAACACTAGCAGTTATAATATGATTCACGAGCATCACAACCCTGTACGCAAGTTTTAATATATGTTATTTATCTTTCCTACCAAAAAAATAATTAATATTTTTCGTGCATTTTGTGGGTACCAATACTAGTATCTATATATAATAAAAGAAGAGGCAAAAGCATATTATTAAGACAAGTGGCATAATCATAAAAAGCCAAGTATCATTATTAAGATAAAATAAACTACCTTTTATTTTAATATTTTTAATTTTTAAATTAATTAGTTACACTTTTTGAATTAATAAATATAAATATATTACAATTATCTATGTTAAAAAACAAAAATATATAAAAAATAACTACCCATTCAAATTAGGGAGTAGTTTATAGTTGGTGTTTTAAAGTAATTTTAAAATAAAAAAATAAAAAATAATCTATCTTATCTATCTTATATAGTAAAAGGAGAGGCAAAAGCATATTATTAATACAAGTGGCATAATCATAAAAAGCCAAGTGTCATTATTAAGACAAAATAAACTACATTTTTAACTTATTTGTTTTAAATTTGGAATTAATTAGTTACTCTTTTCGAATTAATAAATATAAATATATTATAAATAACTATATTAAAAACGAAAAAAAAATAACTACCTATTCAAATTGGGGAGTAGTTTATAAACGGTGTTTTAAAGTTATTGTAAATAAAAATAATAATAAAATACTAATTAAAAAAACCTACCTTTTCAAGTTGGGGAATAGTTTCAATTTATAGTTTTAAAATTATTTTAAAATAAAAAAATAAGGAAATAAAAAATTGCCAATTCAAATTGGGATATGATTTAAATTTTGAGTTTTAAAATTATTTTAAAATAAAAAATACAACTAAAAAAATAAAAAATGCCAATTTAAATTAAAGAGTAGTTCCTTTCTAATATAGTAGTCTCTCTCTCTCTATATATCTAAAATAACTACCCATCCAAATTTGAGGAGTAATTTATAGTTGGGGTTTTAAAGTTATTTTAAATAAAAAATAAAAATAAGGAAATAAAAAAATTTCAATTCAAATTGGGATATGGTTTCAATTTCTAGTTTTAAAATTATTTTAAAATAAAAAATAGAACTAAAAAATATAAAAATTGCCAATTTAAATTAAAGAGTAGTTCCTTTCTAATATAGTAGTCTCTCTCCCTCTCTCTCTATATTTATATCTCTAAAATAACTACCCATTCAAATTTGAGGAGTAGTTTATAGTTGGAGTTTTAAAGTTATTTTAAAATTTAAAATAATCATCTATATATAATAAAAGGAGAGGCAAAAGCATATTATTAAGACAAGTGACATAATCACAAGAAGTCAAGTGTCATTATTAAGTCAAAAGAAACTACCATTGTATTTTATAATTTATTAAAATTTTGAATTAATTATTTACTCTTTATTAATTAATAAATATAAATAGATTATAATTATCTATATTAAAAAATGAAATATAAAAAATAACTACCCATTCAAATTGAGGAGTAGTTTATAGTTGGTGTTTTAAAGTTATTTTAAAATAAAAAATGAAAAATAATCTATCTTATCTATCTTATCTTATCCTATCTTATCTTATCTTATATATAATAATAAAAGGAGAGGCAAAAGCATATTATAAAGACAAGTGTCATAATCACAAAAAGATAAGTGTTATTATTAAGACAAAATAAACTACCTTTTTAACTATTTGTTAAAATTTTGAATTAATTAGTTACTCTTTTTGAATTAATAAATATATTATAATTATATATATTAAAAAAAGAAAATATAAAAAAATAACTACCTATTCAAATTAGGGATCTTCTATATATAATAAAAGAAGAGGCAAAAGCATATTATTGAGACAAGTGGCATAATCACAAAAAGCCAAGTGTCATTATTAAGACAAAATAAACTACCTTTTTATTTTTTTTTAAAATTTTGAATTAATTAGTTACTCTTTTTGAATTAATAAATATAAATATATTATAATTATCTATATTAAAAAACAAAAATATAAAAAAATAACTACCCATTCAAATTGGAGAGTCGTTTATAGTTGGTAATTTAAAGTTATTTTAAAATAAAAAAATAAAAAATAATCTATCTTATCTATCTTATATATCTTATATAATAAAAGGAGATCTATCTTATATAATAAAAAGGAGAGGCAAAAGCATATTATTAAGATAAGTGGCATAATTACAAAAAGCCAAGTGTCCTTAATATATCCGCATACCTTACCCTTACCTCGGGGGGAGTTGGGGCAGAGAGGCTGTTTTCAGGAGACCCTCAGCTCAAGACATCAACAAGAGACAATAAGTTAGTGCTATCAATAAACTCATACTAAAAATAACATAAAATACACCATATAACATAAAATAACAAAATAACACCATATAACATAAAATAACAAAATAGCAGCAATATAAGAAATACAAAATATAAATAGATGATATAGATGAAATAGATGAAATGTATACTAATATCCAACAGATAGCTCCCTGTATCGGAAGTTGACCAGTAACATCCTAAGTTTACCTCATAGCTAGTTATTCTCACTCTAGTGCGTTGTAGAAATATCCACAACTTTCCCCTAACCTAACCTAACCTACACATTAATGCTCGACCTCCACAATTTCCTATCAAGGGCCATGTCCTCAGTAATCCTAAGACGCCCTAAGTCCTGCCTTATTACCTCTGCCCAATACTTCTTAGGTCTGCCTTTACCTCTCATCATGCCCACCACAGCCAGTCACTCACACATTCTCATCGGCATCAGTGTTCCTCCTCTGAATGTACCCGAACCATCTGAGTCTTGCTTCCCGCATCTTGTCCTCTATGGGGGACACACCCACTTTCTCTCCAATATCTTCATTCCTAATATTATCCATCCTTGTATGCCCGTACATCCACCTCAACATCCTCATCTCTGCTACTTTCATTTTCTGTATGTGTGAGTTCTTAACCGGCCAACACTCGGTCCTATACAGCATTGCAAGCCTAACCACTGCTCTGTAAAACTTACCTTTTAGTAACGCTTGAACTTTCTTGTCACACAGGACTCCTGTTGCTAACCTCCACTTCATCCAACCCACCCCTATACGGTGTGTGACATCCTCGTCGATCTCCCCGATCCCCTGAATAACTGACCCAAGGTACTTGAAACTACGTTTCTTAGGGATGATTTGAGAGTCAAGCCTCACTTCCACTCCCGCTTCCGTCGGCTCAGCCCCAAATTTGCACTCGAGGTATTCTGTCTTCGTCCTGCTCAACCTGAAACCTTTAGACTCAATGGCATGTCTCCAAACCTCTAGCCTTTCGTTGACGCCGCGTAGTGTCTCGTCAATTAGGACTATATCATCAGCAAATAGCCTGCACCATGATACCTCCCCTTGAATATGATGCGTTATGGTATCTATCGCCAGGGCAAATAGGAAAGGGCTGAGTGCAAACCCTTGGTGAAACCCCGTAACAACTGGAAAATGCTTAGAATCACCTCCGACTGTCTTAACCCGAGTCTTAGCTCCTTCATACATGTCTCTAATTACCCTAATGTAGTCTATCGGAACCCCTTTAACCTCTAAGCAGCTCCATAAGACCTCCCTAGGAACCCTGTCGTACGCTTCTCTAGATTAATAAACACCAAGTGGAGATCCTTCTTTTTATCCCTGACTTTTCAGCCATCCTCCTAATAAGATGGATAGCTTCTGCGGTAGATCCCCCCCACATAAACCCGAACTGGTTATCTGAGATAGACACCGTCCTTCGCACTCTCATCTCTACTACTATCTCCCAGACTTTCATAGTATGACTCAGTAATTTTATACCTCTATAGTTGTTACAGCTCTGAATTAATAAATACAAATATCTTATAATTAGCTATATTAAAAAACAAAAATATAAATAAAATAACTACCTATTTCAAATTGGGGAACACTTTATAGTTGGTGTTTTAAAGTTATTTTAAAATAAAAAATTGAAAAAATAATAAAAAAATAATACCTACAATAAAATAACGAAAATATTAATTAAAAAACCTACCTATTCAAGTTGGGGAATAGTTTCAATTTGGAGTTTTAAAATTATTTTAAAATAACAAATAAAAAAAGGAAACAAAAATTGTCAATCCAAATTGGGATATGGTTTCAATTTGGAGTTTTAAAATTATTTTAAAATAAAAAATAGAACTAAAAAATACAAATTGCCAATTTAAATTTTAGTTCCTCTCTAATATAGTAGTCTCTCTCTCTCTCTCTCTCTCTCTCTCTCTCTCTCTATATATATATATATATATATATATATATATATATATATATATATATATATACCCATTCAAATTTGAGGAGTAGTTTATAGTTGGGGTTTTAAAGTTATTTCAAAATAAAATAAAATTAAATTAGTTACAATAAAAAATGAAAAAATAGTTAAAAACTACCTATTAAAGTTGGGGATTAGTATCAATTTAGAACTTTAAAATAAAAAACTAAAATAAAGAAATAGAAAATATCCAATTCAAATTGGGATATGGTTTTAATTTGGAGTTTTAAAATTATTTTGAAGAAATAAAGAAATAAAGTTTGCCAATTTAATTTGAGGAGTGATTTCTTTCTAATATAGTAATCTCTCTCCCTCTCTCTTTATATATATATATATATATATATATATATATATATACATACATACATATTTTATAATTAGCTATAATATAAAATAAAATAAAAATTACCCATTCAAATTAGGGAATAGTTTCAAGTTGGAGTTTTACAAATATTTTTAAAAAATATAGTTATAATAAAAAAATATATCCATTCAAATTGGGGATAGTTTTAAGTTAGAGTTTTAAAATTATTTTAAAATAAAAAATAAAGAAATTTTCATTTCAAATGAAAAAATACAAAAATATAAAAATATTGTAGCTAATTTATATATATATATATATATATATATATATATATATATATGTATATCTTTAAACATTTGATGAATTCAGAATTATAATTTAGTAAAAATATTTTACTTTATTTAATTTTTTAATAAACTATAAAATTTGAAAATTAATCAAATAAGTATGACAGTAGTAAGGAATGTATGAAAAGAGGGGGATAGATATAATGTTATGATATTTACATTTTGAATTAATCACACAATAAAAGACAAAATAAATAATACTCAAGAAAATTATTAGTAATACTAAGTACTAACCAACCGGTAAGCGAGACTCTGCTTGCCGCCGGTCACCACCGCCCGCCATAATCAACCAGCCTTACTGAAACCTTCCCACTGTAAATATGACGAGATTGATAACCTCGGAAAGCGGAATCCCACAAAAGTTAACCCCAATACCTCTATTACACTGGTTTCCAGGTATGGGGAGTGCTCCTACAGTCATGCAAGCTCTCTGGAGAAGGATGAAGTAGGTGTGACACTGACGGCTAGGAAACTCACATACTCAAATGGATCCCAGAAGCAAACATCGGCTGAGGTAGTCAAAGGTAATAGAGTTCAAAATCATGGCATGCAGCTCAAGTTTTATCCTCCGATGGTGAAGGATGGAGTGAAAATCACAAAATTGAACCCAAAGGAGATAGAGGTTCAGACCCATAAGTGGAGGAATGCATTAATAGGCTATGTTCTAGGAGGTAATTCGTCATTCAAAGAAATGCTAAAATATGTTTATGGAGTTTGGAATGATGTTATAACGCCTACAGTGTTGTTGCATGATGATGGGTACTTTATTTTTAAATTCGAATCTACGGAGGACAAGAGCCTAATAATGCAACAAGGGCCGTATACTTTCAATGGTAGGCCTATCACACTGAAGGAGTGGGATCCTAATTTCCAGATTCAGAACGAGTCGATTAGAATTATTCCAATTTGGGTGAGTTTCCCTGGGTTGCCAATTCAATGCTGGGCTGAAGAGAACTTAGGCAGAATTGCTAGCTTGATAGGAAAGCCTTTATGTACTGATAGATTAACTGCTATGTGTGAAAGAATTTCCTATGCTAGAGTTCTTGTGGAAGTAGAGATAACCCAGCCTATGCCTGAGAATGTCCATATTGAGATACCAGATGGAAGAAGCTGGTTGCAAACTGTGAAATTTGAATGGAAGCCAACTTTTTGTCTAGAATGTAACTCGTTTGGGCACAAAAATAGAGATTGTCAGAAAGTGGAGCAACAGAATGAAGCTATACAGAAGCAGAGAAAGAGGAAAAAGAAGAAAACTAAAATGCATTGGCAACCAAAAGCTGTAACTGAGGAGCATATAGCTGAGAAGCAGAAAGAAAAATCAACAGAGCTACCTGCAGTGGAACTACAAATAAACAATAAAGGAAAACAGATTGCAATTGTCCAAGGAGCAAAGGATAGAGTAAAAAACAATGAGATCAACTATGATGAATTGGCCAGGAGGAATACATTTGAAGTACTAACTATAATGGAACCTTCTGATGGGAATCAACAGAAGGGAGAATGCAGATTAGAGACGGGTATAATGGATCCAGGAGGCACTTCAACCACTACTTCCTCATGATCATTGTATCTTGGAATATTAGAGGACTAAACAAGTCCTATAAACAGAGAGAGTTAGTAAAATTCCTGAGGACAAATAAAGTAGATATAATAGCTTGTCTAGAAACTAGAGTGAAACAACAAAACTCAAAGGCAATCTATAAGAAGCTGGGAGGTGGGTGGAAAATAGAGAATAACTATGCATATGCTCCTAATGGAAGGATATGGATAATGTGGAAAGAATTAAATGTCCAGGTTGTAATTCTGGAAATCACTGACCAAATGATCCATTTTCAGGTGAAAGATAAGAATTCAATATTTGCTAGCTACATCACATTTGTGTATGGCCTACATAATACACAACACAGAGCATCACTATGGAGGGACTTGAGAACTGTCCAATATAGTGGTCCTTGGCTTATAATGAGTGACTTTAATAGTGTGCTAGGTGTGGATGATAGGATAAATGGACAGTCAGTGCATCCATCAGAGACAACTGATTTTCAGAGATGTATTGATGACATTGGAGTGGGGCAGATTACCAAAAGAGGAAACAACTTCTCATGGAGCAACAAAAGGGATGCTGAAGCGAGAGTCTATAGCCATATAGACTGGGCTTTTGGTAATGATGAATGGTTTAATTCATATACTGGGGTGGAAGCAGTATACATGCTACCTGAATGTTCAGATCACACTCCTATAGTGATAGACAGTAAAGTAATTAAACTTAAAGTGAATAGACCATACAGGTTACTAACAACAGTTATGCAACAAAAGGAATATAAGGAAGCAGTTCAAAGACTGTGGAGTCAACAGACCAAAGGCTACACTATGTATTCTATTTGGAGAAAACTGAAGAAACTTGAACAAGATACTAGAACCATTCATATGGAGCACTCATCTATTGATAAGAAGCTGCAACAATTGAGAGAAGAACTGAAGGCACTGCAGGAAAGCTGAATGAAGATTATTTCAACAAAAAGGTGATTGAGGAAGAAAAGAAATCCTTAGAGAACATTGAAAAGTGGGAAGCAATTCAAGAACAGATAATGACACAGAAGTCAAGAGCAACTTAGATCCAACTGGGTGATAGCAATACAAAGTATTTCCATGCATATATGAAATCCAGACAAGCTAGAAACAGGGTGAGCAGTATTCTCAATGACAGCCAGATGAAGCTTACTGATCCGCAGCAGATCCAACAAGAATTCACTCACTTCTTTCAACACCTACTGGGCACAATAGCATGTCAACTTCCAGGAATAGATATTAATGTGGCAAGAGATGGGCCCTGTCTATCATTGCACCAACAACAACAATTGTTAAGCCCCGTAACAAAGGAAGAGATCAACCAGATAGTGGAACACCAACCTAATGAAAAAGCTCCTGGAATAGATGGTTATCCTGCAGAATTTTTTAAAGAGTTTTGGTCAATTGTGGGGGAGGAAGTTATAGAGGCAGTGCAGCAATTCTTTCAGGCTGGCAAACTATTGAAAGAGATTAACTGCACAACTGTTACATTGATTCCAAAAGTGAAAAATCCCAACTATGTCAAAGAATTTAGACCCATTGCTTGCTGCTCAACATTGTACAAAATCATTGCAAAGATCCTTACAAACATAATTAAACTGGTTGTGGACTATTTGGTGGGGCATTCACAATTTGCTTTCATAGAGGGGAGAAACATACTAGATAATTTTATTTTGGCTCATGAACTGATAAAAGCTTATGCTCAAAAGGCAGTATCTCCCAGATGCATGATCAAAGTAGACATTAGTAAGGCTTATGACTCTGTTGAATGAGAGTTTTTGAAGGCAGTGCTGCTGGAATTTAGAGTACCTTACAAAATGGTTGCTCTAATCATGGAATGTATCTCCACAGCAAGCTACTCTCTTTTAATAAATGGAGGACTGACCAGAAAGTTTGCAGCAAGGAAAGTACTACGACAGGGAGACCCAATGTCTCCCTACCTGTTTGTCTTATTTATGGAATACCTCACTAGAATTTTGAAGAAACTTAACAGGAACCCAGACTTCAACTTCCACCCCTAATGCTCCAAATTACAACTCACTCATATATACTTTGCAGATGATCTTTTGATGTGCAGTAGAGCTGATGAGACCTCAATGAAGTTAATGCTGGAAGAATTTAACAATTCTCACAGATGTCTAGCCTTCAAACAAATCTGGAGAAAAGTTCTTTGTATATAGCAGGTGTTTCAAGGGAAGTCAAAGAGAAACTGCTTGCAGACTTTGAACTAGCGGAAGGGAAATTTCCGTTCAAATATCTGGGAGTACCCTTATCAACAAGAAAGATCACAATCACACAATGCACGCCTTTAGTTGAAAGGATAGTGGACAGAATTAGATGCTGGTCATCCAAAGCCTTATCTTATGCTGGAAGACTTCAACTTATCAAAAGTGTATTATTTGAAATGCAAACTTATTGGGCCCAGGTTTTTCTCATTCCAAAGAAAGTTATAAAACTGATTGATGGAATCTGCAGGAATTATTTGTGGACTGGCAGTCATGAGACAAGTCACAAGGCTCCAGTAGCATGGGAAACAGTATGCAAACCAGAGGCAGCTGGAGGCTTGAATATTATTTGCTATGAGAGATGGAATAAAGCAGCCTTGTCTAAACTTCTATGGGCCTTAATGTTGAAAAAAGACAGGCTCTGGATTAAATGGATTCACTGTCACTACATAAAGAAGAAAGAAATTGATACCATGGAAATACCAAAAGCATGCTACTTACCTAGTAAGGAAGTTATTTGGAGCAAGGGAGTGGTGGACAACTAATAACACAGCAGTGCAAGCATGCAGCCAGAATGGGAACTATAGCATAAGGAAGGCATATATACACTCTACTCCACAATATCCCAAAGTTCATTGGAAAAAACTAGTGATGGTGTCTGGGTTGCTGCCAAAACAGAAGTTCATATTATGGATGACAATGCATAGAAGAGTGGCAAGAGTTGACATGTTAGCAAAATGGGGCATTCACACTGATCAGTCATGCATACTATATGGGAGAGACATTGTAGAGACACATGACCATCTGTATTTTGAATGTTCTTATCCCCAAAAGCTGTGGCAAGGACTGTTACATTGGCTGAACTTTCACAGAATGATAAACACCTGGGATTTAGAAGTGCAATGGGTGACTGCCAAGGTAAACAACAGGAACCCAAGGAAAATTATACTAGGAGTGGTGTTTGCAGCAGTTGTATGCAATATTTGGATGGAAAGGAATGAAAGAAGGTTTCGACAGTCGAGCAACGAAGCCACAGACAGAGCAAGGCAGATTGCAATTCAAATACACATCAATGGACTGAAGAAGCCAAAATGGCTGCTTATTCAGCAGAATATAAATAGTTATCCTCAATGTAATCCTTGACTATATATACATTTTCTTGTATATTAGGAGTTAGCTAAACAACAATAGTTGTAGAGTAGCTAGTTGATTAAATTTTGAAATATGTTCTGTAGTCCAAAAAAACAGAGGATGTAAATTGATAACTGGTTGAAATAAAATTTTCCTTCGAACAAAAAAAAAAATACTAAGTACTTGCTAATTCAATAATAGAAATAAAAAAGGAACAATTAACTTTTTTGATTATTGTATGATTTGTATCCTTTAAATTTTTATTGATCGTATTATATTTCTGCATATCATATTTAACAATAAAATATAATTAATCTTTATTAAGATCATAATTTTATTAAATTAATATTCTGTCAATTTTTTGCTCATCGCTTGTTATACTAATTTTTAAAGAAAAAAATTCAAAAAGGAAAACTTTTTTATGGACAAACGGGTCCTAAATTCCCGGAAGCCCATAGTTATTGGGTGGGCATCGGTCGGTTCGGTTCGATTTTGAAAATTATCGATTTTGCCTATCGATTATCGGTTTACAAATATCATTACCCGATAACCAAACTGATAAGATATTAGTTATCGGTTATCGGCTTATCGGTTATTTATTATTATCGGTTCGGTTATCGGTTTACCCGATAAGATAAAACTAAATTTAAAAGTGTTGAAACTTCAACTAACTAATAATAGCTGCAGAAAGCAGAAATACAATTGCTAGCTGTAACGACATACCGCGGTGGCAGAAAAATAGCAGTGCAAACATAAATATAAAACAGATCTATAGAAATATATTGTAGAAAAAATATTGAGCAGTGCAGAAAAAATAGCAGTTGCTAAAGTTTCTGTTTGCTCATTAGCATGAAGTTTCTATTTGCTCATTAGCATCCTGTTAGTTTCTGTTTCTATTTGCTCATTAGCATGAAGTTTCTGTTTGCTCATTAGCAAGATGTCACTAGCATGATGTGTTTATTTCATATGGCAGGAGAGGAATCAATATTATTTCAGAACAAAAGGCGAGGAGGCAGCTGCTGCATCATGAGACAGATAATAAAAGAAGTATTTCAACGAGGAACCATGAAGCCACATTTGTCAAGAAAACTAGATAGTAGATAATCTAAATTTATACTCTTCAGAAAAAATAGCAGTGCCTGAACTAATGCAGTACTGCTTTCAACTAAAGAGAGAAACTTTAGTGTTCAGACCAAATCTAGCTGCTAGCCTGTTATAATGATATAGGCACTGCTATAACGACACAACAGCTATAATTTGAAATAGCTTTAAGTTCACCTTCTTTATAAGTTGGCATGTCTTCTTTGCCTATTTTTTAATGAAATCAAGCAAACTATTTGTTTGGTAACAAGTTGAAGACATATATTATAATGTATTGGTAAATGGTAATGAGAGAACCAAGAGAGTGCTGTTACAAATGTACAAAAACAGCAGGAAACGTTGAACATAACTATGCCATTCGAGTGTCTTTAACATTTGTGAAATAGCCTTCTTTAAGCACAACAAGGAAAAAGAAATCACCTACCAACATGGAGCAAAAGACAAGAACATCATTCACACAAGTTTACCAGCAAAATTGCCTTTTACAGTTGTTTGACAAAAAATAATTTCAACATTTGAAAGCTAAAACTAGATGCAATTGTGTGATGTAAACTCCTCAAAGAAAGAGGGGGAGAAAAGCTCTGTCACACCTATTCAAATAGACAACTATTACCTTGTTAATTCAACTATCCTCCCTTTAGTGATGTATTGTGAGTAAGTAAATATTGACGTGAATACAGAAGCGAATGGCGGAGAACTGGTGGTGACTGCCGACTAGTGAGCTTGAGCCTTGAGGGGTGGCGGCTTGGCAAGCTATGGGTTTGCAGAAAGAGAGTCGAGACTCGAGAGAGACAAATGAATGAGGGAAAAAAGCTCTGTCATACCTATTCAGAAAATAAAACCCTAATATATGCTTAAGGGTACTTTAGTAAATTACTTTATTCTTATTGGGTTATCGGTTTTTACCCAATAACAAAAATGCAAACCGATACCGAACCGATAACCCAATAAAAAAAAAATTCCACCCCGTTACCGAACTGTTAACCCAATAACCCAATACCCATAACCCAATAAAGTATTAACGTTTACCCCATATATGCCCACCCCTACCTCACATCGTACAACCGCACGGTTTCACCTCAAAACCCCACCAACTAACCGACGGCCAGCGACCGAATTATTGCTTGAAGTTGAAAGTAACCTTTTTTCTTTTTAATTTTGGTTTCTATGGCTTAAGGTCCAGAACTGTATACTTCACTTGCTTCGTCATTTCGTTTATACATTTGAGAACTGTATCTAAAGTCGGATTCTATATCAATATCTATGTACTTTTTTCTTGGTTTAACAATTTAACTCTTGCTTAAAGTGAAACGTAACGGGATCAGTCGGGTATTGATAAGTGGAAACAAGTTTCAATTGGCTGGCTTTTGTAGTTATACGTGTGAGATATACATCAAAATAAGCAGAATCGTTTGTGTAGTTTTTGGTTGAAAAAAGTAGTAATATTTGTTGATGAAAACTAAGCTATCATTGGATATGTAAAGAAGTTGAATACAAGCTGTTAATTGGGTATTTGTTAATGAAAACTTTGATGATTTAGAGGTATTAAATGGACATTTGCCATCGCAACTCTCTGAGTATGGCTTAACCACGGTTTTGGCTAGTGGAACAACAGTTATAAGATGAAATCCCTCTCCAAAATAAGATAATCAATGTAGAATCAGAAATAGTATTTATATTTTACTACTCTGTTTCCCTCCATCGTTATTATAAGAAGGATGAATCAGAAAATACATATCTGATGTGCCTCTGGATCTCAAAGTAGTTACCATACACTTTTTTGAAGTGATTTTTTTTTCAGTTGTGAATTAATGATCGAGTAAAGGTTGGACTCATCTTTAGTACCATGATTTTATCTTTGGAAGGTTAGTACTCCATTTCACTGTTTTGCATATTTATTTTTAATATGAGAAAAGCCCGTCTTTAGATAATTTTGTGAAATTGCCATAATCTTTTTTGTGAAAACTCTACATCTTGTGTTGTGTTGGCTGAGCTCCTATTTATGATGGAGTTACTGCTCCTGTTGTGAGGGATTTATTGATACTTCAAACTAATATTACTTTGGTATCAGTTCTGCGTGAGAAAGCACAGCAGCGTGAACAGAAGCAGCGGAACAAATATGCAACCTTAGAACAATTATCGGCATTTGAAGTATTACTTTATGAGGTTTATGTGGATCTTCACCCTAAACCAAGCGATTACGATGTTCGAAGAGATTTGGTTCGTATCTTTAATGAAATAGCAATGGAGATTTATGGTAATTAAATAACAAATTCTGTATTATGCTATTTGAATTTCATAATCTTTTGATGTGTGAAGGATGGCAGTTATTAAATCCCACAACGTTCATTGATTTGTTACGCTGCTTCAATTTCATTGTTATAAGGAGTAGATTTGGGGGGGGGGGGGATAATTTTCAAGCGATAGTATAGTACCGTACTCATTACTCTCTGTTTCAGACTATTCTGCTGATGCTCCAGTCATCGAGGTGTTTGGGTCATTCTCAATGGATCTATTCTGTGCTAAAAGTGACTTGGATTTATCTGTCAACTTCACCAGCAGAAAGGTTAACACTACACGGGAGAAGAAGATCCAGACTCTGAGGAAATTTGCAAATAGATTTTATCTACTTCAAAGTAACCTTTGAACTTATTCTTCATTTTACTTTAATTTTCCTATATTTTGGTCCATCAAGAATCTAATAATCAATAAGTGTCGTCATAGTATTGATATGAGAAGTTCAATGTGCAGCTGCTTGAACAATTTCCTCTAGTCACTCTTGTTTGTGTCCCCTTTAGAGCCAAGAAGCCAGTTGGAAAAACTTGAAAAGTCTAAATAACTCTTCTTCCATAAGCTTATCACATGTGCATTGATCAGAAAAACCATTGCTGGTATATCTTCCCCCATCTGTCAGTTCAAGGGATTATAACATTTAATCATAAATATGTAACTACATGAACGATCAAAACTACATCTGAAGAATGCTGTTCATTTATGGTTTTCTGGATTGTGTCAGATAGTCTGCAAACACGGAGACTGAAGAAGAACCAGGTTTTTCTATTCATCTTAATAAGTTTAACCATAAGTATTTAACTACAGTTACCATTTGCCATGTACGAGATTTCTTTGATGTTTCATTTTGCTTAACTGGTTGGTGGTATTTGGCATATATATTAACTAAAGATTCAGTTTGTCACTTCTTTCTTCTGTTAACGTGGTATACAATGTACAAAAATCGATTAGTTTTTCTGGTCATTTTGATGGGAGATTGCAATGATTTGGACTAACTGAGGTGTACGAACTAGAGAGTCAACTGTGAAATTCAGGAGGGTGTATGTAAAGAGCATGTAAAAATAGTCCGCTACATTTCACAAATATTTCCATTTAATGCAATATTCATCATCTCCTTTTTTAATTAACTGTGGTGCATGGGTATCTTGCGCCCGCCAAGACTATTCCTTTCGTACCTGCTACCTCCTACTAACTACTGGGTAACTCTACTCGCTAAGGTTTAGGAATATAAGAAGAATCCATCTAGCATTTTTTTTTGTCTCTAATAGAATTTGAACCCTGATTTTTAATTTTCACTAGCTTCATTGAATGATAGGACACACAGCCTTGGTGTCCATTTAATGCAGTCTTCTGGAAAGAAGATTAATTGTAATCGCTGAATATCAACTATGACTTATCAAAATACAGTAAAAAAAAGCTATGGGACAGTAGTGAAGCAGTAGAAAGGGACTGATCCAGCATTGGAGACATCAGACATGTTTGTAATTACATCTATAAGGCTGATGGCATGTGCATTAGTTATTCGACAAAGCCCCACACATCTATGGGATCACAACAACAACAACAATAATTGTGAACCCTCATTTGTGGGATCACAATTATTTAAAATGGTAGAGATAGAAAGCTCAATGCATCAGTGACCAACCGATAGACCTTGATACATTTGCTGTACTCATGCGCTGGTTTGAAGTAAATTCATTAATACTTCTACAAAAATATACCTATAGACATTTTGTAAAAGATAAAATACTTTTGACTTCATATATAGGTAACTGAACTAAAGTCCAGTAATGTTCAGGTTTTCAAATTAATTACATGCTCATCCTTAAAAGGTGATTATATTACCATGGTAGTTAGAGCATTTTGTATGTTTTAAAGACTTTGGTTAATGTTTTTGGTGGTTCTGATATATAAATCTTCTGCCGCAGGGAATGGTTTCGTTTATGGTGTCTATGCAGTCAAAACTGCCAGGGTGCCAGTTCTCAAAGTTGTTGACCAAGGAACTGAAATTGAATGTGATATATCAGTTGAAAACTGGGATGGGATATCAAAATCAAAGATAATTTACATGATTGGTGTCATTGATGAACGTTTTCGGAAACTTAGCTTCTTGGTAAAATATGCTTGTCCTTTAATACTTATATTTATCAAAGAGTGTTTCAGTACCTTTGTACAGGAAAAATTTGAAGAATCATGTTAAGGATCACATTACATATTTGCAATTGGTTATGAATATCTTTCTTTTCCTTTTTGTTCCCTGATAGATTTCTTGGCTATCCTGGTTTGGACGACCATCCAAATGTGCACAGCCTTGGGATGAGCCCCAACGTTTATGATGTCATAAGTATACTTGGGAATCAGGATATAAGAAAATGAAGAGCCTTTCTCTTCTTTTTTTCTTTTTCTTTTTTTGGGGATCTTTCCTAAATGTCTGTCCTTATTTGGCCTCCCCACTGAATGTCACCTTTTGAGATTTTCTGTCCAAAGCTATGCATCTCCTTAATGAAGGTGGTACATCTGTTGGAAAGTCTTATTAGCCCACACATGTGGCATCCACATGATAGCATGTGCAAGAAACTTGTCTAACAAATGGATTATGTGCACATAACCTTTTTTCTATTCAAAAGTCATACCATTAGAATGAACTCCCATATTTGCCTCCTTTTGGGTTCAGATTTTGGTTTCAATAACTTGTATAGATGATCGCACTGCTGAAGATTTTCAGCGGTCTGTCCCTTTATAATACATCGGCAAATCTAAATTAAAATCAATTCTATACATATATATGATCTACAAGGACATGTTAAGCAGTCACATGTATAAGTTTTTTTGTTTTTTTTTGTTTTTTAGGTTTAGTTAAACACATTCAGTCCCCCTTTTCTTTTCCTTTTCTTTTCTCAATTTTGAGCCCTGGGGTGCCTCAATTTTGAGCCATGGGGTGCCTCAATTTTGAGTTAAATAAGACATGTAGAGTGCACAAAACCTTTGATTCTGAAACAGTTTAAATTCCTTGACGTGATCAAACACGTGTTGGGTGTGTGTCACCCTTTTTTTATTGAAATTTCTTTTCCCGGCGTGTCCAATCTCTAGTGCCCATAATTTGTTTTGGGATAGATATACTTTACATAAAGCATGTGCTGCAGTGTGAAAATAGAGCAGATACTTTGGGTGTTTTTAGGCGCAATATTCAATGTTTTTCACTAAAGAATGTTTTCCATTTTTAGTTCAGATTCTCATGAATTTTCTCTGCAGATGGAAGCATGGGCAAAAGCACAAAATATAAACAGTGCAAAGGATCAAACATTGAATTCTTTATCTATAATACTTTTGGTTGCTTTCCATTTGCAGGTATGGTTTTCGGAACAAGTTCATCATTTGCAGAAATCCTTGAATTATCATTGTTTTCTTTCCTCATTCTTTTATGGCAATCTTGAACCTTTTGTTTATCATGTTTTTCTATTCGAAATTGCCAAGTTCTCTATCTATCTATTTCTGCCATCTTTTGTTTAAGAAACTTTAGGTGTCTAGCATTGTTGGTTATTCTTTTGGGATGTTTGGCTGATTTGTTTTTACCTCCACCCTCTATCTATCTATTTCTGCCATCTCATGTTTAAGAAACTTTAAGTGTCTAGCATTGTTGGTTATTCTTTTGGGATGTTTGGCTGATTTGTTTTTACCTCCACCTGTTGGACCTTGTTACAACAACAACATACCCAGTAAAATTCCATTAATGGGTTCCGGGGAGAGTAGAGTGTACGCCGACCTTTCCCCTCCCCTGAAAGGATAAAGAGGCTGTTTCTGGGAGACTCTCGGCTCAACAAAAGTTGTTGGACCTTCTTGTAAACAATATAGTATCTTCTGAATCTTGAAATCATGCTACATCTCACAAATCTTCATGTTGCTTGTAAACAATAGTATCTTGAAATGGCAAAGTTGGGAAATGAGTAACTTGATGGGCTAAACGAATGGGGCAATGAATATGTTGGGAATGAATGGATTCAAAGCCTATGTGTTTTCCCCATCTTTCCACCTCTGCACGACTTTTCTCACGGAAATGATGGTGGGAAGGTGACATCAACCAAGAACATGTGTTTTTAGCTGACATTTTAAATCTAAAATTGACTTGCTGATCTTGTTTCACGCAGAAGTCAAAATCATTAATGTCTGGGTTTATGGGTTTTGCTGTGTTTAGCAGATATCTCTGCCTTTTTGCATAAGTATGTTCAATTTTTAGTAAGGTTTTGTTTTTATTTGGGAGGACCCATATGTAATACCAACCTATTTGACGTGGATACATGAAAAGCAAAATACTACTACGTATCACCAAAAAAAAAAAAGAAGCAAAATACTAGGTTTCCACATGCTTTTTGGAAGCACATAGAGCTCCTTTTCACTGATTTATCATTTCTACTTTAACCTATGCTTTTGTAGCTTCTTTTTTTTTCTTTTCAAAAGTGAACTCTTTCCTGTTCGTGTTGGATTGACTCTTTTGAACTTGTGGTGAGGAATAGAAAAATTAGTCTAATGAAATTCCTGCAACAAGTTTGTTTTTACATACTTTGGTCCGAGATCAACTTCGTGCTACCTTTGGCCATTTATAGAGCTTGATAGCAATTCCTTTCTATTGTAAGAAGCTAAATTAAACCTCTCTAATTTGCCTTTAAGAAGAACAAATTCAATGTTCATAAATAGTAAGGACACAAGGATTAACACGTGTATCATAACACAGAATATACGGTACAACTTATATGGTATGTATTCCCCCATGTGGTAAACTCAGAAGGAGAAAATATTTATAGGGATGAATCAAACTTTCTCAGATATATTTGGCCGTAATGCCTGCATAAGTTCAAGTAGTTGGAATAGATAATGGTGTAGAAAAATGTCTGGAACAGCTGCTTTCAAGCATCAAGAATTGATTGACCCCCTTAGGACGCAACAGGGCCCGGTAGATGGAATGGCCTGGAACGAAACTACAATCGCACTTTCCTCAGGTTGAACGGCTGTGGATCCTGGCCCGATGAGAAAAGGGTTGAACTCACTTCCTCAAGTATAGTTAGTTTGCCGTTTCCTTTTCGGCCAGGAAGAGGTGGATGTAAAAAAGCAGTGTGATTTCATTTCTAGGTGCAACCTTTTCCCATTAGCTGTTGTAATTATTTTAAGAAGATTTAAGTCATGTTACCATTTACCTGTTCTGTAAATAAAAAGGAGATCTGAATCATGTTTTATTTCATCTTCCCAACTACTTCATAGCATCCTAATCTTCTCATTGTGAATTGAAAAACAAAATGTTGGTCTTACCTATCGAAGAAATTTAGGAGAAAAACAAATATTCTCCTTTTCTCTACCTAGATTGAACACCACTTGAATATTTGTGCACTGAGCTTGCTTTCTTTCTTTCTTTCTTTAGCCAAGTTAAATGATTATTGTTATATGTTAGTAATTCAAAAGTGATTCAGACTTCTCTATAGATTCCCGATCCTTGTTTTTTCTTTGACGACCATCAAAGTATAATTAGATCATTGTAGATTTCTCTTAACTCTATTGTTATTTGTTATGTAGCTTAGTTATGAATATTTTTCCTCATCAACACTTATATGGCTAAATCAAAAACTTTGCAGACACGAAATCCTGCCATTCTGCCTCCATTCCGCTTTATTTAGAGGTAATGCCTCTGACTTATTACTTCTTAAGTATCCAATAAATTTATATAGCCAAGTTAATTCTGATTGAAATTTCTCGATCCCATCATAAAGGGCAAATTTCATTTTAGAATCATTTTGGAATTCAATGTTCCTTTCAAGGTCTAACATTTGATCTAAATATTTGCATTGTTATTACTAGTTTGCCACACAAAAGCAATGTCATGTAAGTTTTAGTTTTGGCATCTTAATTTCAGAATTAGATGTATTAAGAGCCCGTTTGGGTTAGCTAATTGAAAGTAGCGGGTGAATACAGTCAAACCTCTCTATAACAACCTCATCTGTTCTAGATTTTTTGGGTTGTTATAGCGAAGTGTTGTTATAAAGAACATATATTATTACATAGCATGAAAATTGGTTCAGAATATAGTGAATGATTGTTATATAGTGATGCTGATATAGAGAGGTCTGACTGTGTTAAGTGCTGAAACTGATTTTATAAATAATCAGATATATGTTTGGATAGAAGTCTTGAAAATGAATAACCAGGCGATATGTTTGATAAAAAAAAGTTTTAATTAGTAATTTTTTATGTTAGACAACTATGATGTCCATAAAGTTATTTACAAAAAGTATAAATTTAAGAGGATTTATGAAAGAATAAGAATGAACGAAGAACTTGGAACGGAGAGGGAGTTAGGAGTTCTAGTTTGGGAAGAGCATCTTGAGAATTAGAAAAGATTTAAAGATAAAATAGTAAAATATTTTTTTGAGAAGGGCAAATAGTAGAATATTTGATGAAACCAGAAATGCTTATAAGCTAAAAAATCATAAGTTGGGGGTGACCAACTTATAGCTTTTGACTTATAAGTATTTTGGATGTTTACCAAATGCGTAGGTAAGTTGAAAAGTGTTTATCAGCTAGTTTGACCCACCTTATAAGCTTAGCCAAACACCCTCCAAATGTGATGCTTTGTGCAGACTAATATATTGTTGGCCGAAAGCTCCTTATTAAAAAAAAAATATTGTTGGGTGAAAGCTAAACTGTGCAATTGGTTTGTACTTGGTTAGAGTATTGAGAGCTGTAAACCAGTTTCATGTCACATCCATGTGGAGTAAAAAGTTATGGGAAAGTTCTATCACAAAAGTTATGGGAAAGGTGGTCATATTTAAGAGGTTGTTAATTAGGAGAAAGGCAAAAGTTTTAACTGATCAATCAAAAGAATGTATGCCAGTGTTGTCCAAATATGAGCGCTTCTTACCTCCTCTTTTGTCCTTTTCTGATCCTTATACCAATATGATTTAATTCCAGGTGCATATTTCTGTGAGAAAGCACGGGAGAAAAATATATAATTGATATTAAACATGATACAATGAGCCCTATATATAATACACATAACTTAGAGTTCTACTATAACTAGAGTTCTACTATATTTACATATCTAACACTCCCCCTCAAGCTGGTGCATATAAATCATATGTACCGAGCTTGTTACATATGTAGTTAATACGAGGACCAGTGAGGGACTTGGTGAAAATGTCTGCAAGGTGATCATTTGACTTTACAAACTTTGTAGCAATATCTCCCAAGAGTATCTTTTCTCTGACAAAGTGACAGTCAATCTCAATGTGCTTAGTTCTCTCATGGAACGCTGGATTTGACGCAATATGAAGAGCAGCTTGATTATCACACACAAGTCCCATCTGACTAACATCACCAAATTTCAGCTCTTTGAGCAACTGTTTGACCCAAATTAGCTCACATGTCGCCATAGCCATTGCTCGATATTCAGCTTCTCCGAGCAACCACATTCTGTTTCTTGCTTTTCCAAGATACCAAATTTCCTCCTACTAAGACACAATATCCAGAAGTAGAACGTCTGTCAGACGGCGATCCTGTCCAATCAGCATCAGAGTATCCAACAATCTGCTCATGGCCTCGATCCTCAAACAATAAACCTTTACCTGGAGTTGATTTTATATACCGAAGAATGCAACAACTGCATCCCAATGACTATCACATGGCGAACCCATAAACTGGCTCACAACACTCACAGGAAAGGAAATGTCAGGTCTTGTCACTGTACGATAATTTAGTTTACGAACTAACCGCCTATATCTTGCAGGATCGTTAAGAGGCTCCCCCTGTCCTGGAAGAAATTTAGAATTCGGATCCATTGGAGTGTCAACAGGTTTACAACCTGTCATTCCTGTCTCCTCAAGAATATCTAAGGCATACTTCCGTTGTGAGATCACAATACCTGAGCTAGACTGTGCGACCTCAATACCCAGAAAATACTTTAGTGTGCCCAGATCCTTAGTCTGAAAGTGTTGAAAGAGATGTTGCTTCAATTTAGTAATACCATCCTGGTCATTGCCGGTAATAACAATGTCGTCAATATAGACCACTAGATAAATACAGAGACGTGAATCAGAATGCCGATAGAATACAGAGTGATCAGCTTCACTCCGAGTCATGCCAAAGTCCTGGATAACAGTGCTAAATTTACCAAACCAGGCTCGAGGAGACTGCTTTAGACCATAAAGTGACCGGCGCAAGCGGCATACAAGGCCACGAGGCTCCCCCTGAGCAACAAACCCAGGTGGTTGCTCCATATAAATTTCATCCTCAAGGTCACCGTGTAAAAATGCATTTTTAAAAATGTCCAGCTGATATAGGGGCCAATGGCGAACAGCAGCCATAGATAGAAAAAGGCGGACTGATGCTATCTTAGCCACGGGAGAGAAGGTATCACTCTAATCAAGCCCAAATATCTGAGTATATCCCTTGGCCACAAGACGAGCCTTAAGACGATCAACCTTACCATCTGGACCAACCTTGACTGCATACACCCAACGACAACCAACAGTAGATTTACCTGAAGGAAGAGGGACGAGCTCCCAAGTACCACTCGCATGTAAAGCAGACATCTCGTCAGTCATAGCCTGTCGCCACCCTGGATGAGACAATGCTTCACCTGTAGAGTTAGGGATGGAAACAGAGGACAAAGAAGATAGAAAAGCATAATAGGGTGATGACAAACGATGATAACTTAAACCGATATAATATGGATTAGGATTAAGGGTGTTCCTTATACCTTTCCAAAGTGCAATCGGAAGAGACAAGTCCGCAGTAGGAGCAGGGTCAGGTGCAGGAAGTGAATCAGCCGGGTCGGATGCTGGGCGAGGACGACGATGATATGTCAAGAGTGGAGTGTCTTCTGCAGGGAGTCTAGGAGGAGCCACAGTAGATGGTCCAATGTTTGGAATGGGTAAGACTTCTGTAGCGGAAGGTGAAGGAGGAGATATAGTAGACTCCCTAAAGACCGGTATAGGTAAAACCTCAGATATATCAAGATGGTCAGAATTGTCAGAAGAGGTAAAGAAAGGTTTAGACTCAAAAAATGTGACATCGGCTGACATAAGGTACCTACGAAGATCAGGTGAATAACAACGATAGCCCTTGAGAGCACGAGAATAACCAAGGAAGACACACTTGAGAGCACAAGGAGCTAACTTATCTTTCCCAGGAGCTAAGTTATGAACGAAACAAGTGCTCCCAAAAACACGAGGGGGAACAGGGTATAAGGATGACTGGGGAAACAATACCTCATGCGGAATCTGATTCTGGATGGGAGATGAAGGCATCCGATTAACCAAATAACAAGATGTGAGAACTGCATCGCCCCAAAAACGCAGCGGAACATGAGATTCGATGAGAAGTGTGCGAGCAGTCTCAATAATGTGCCTATTTTTTCTTTCTGCAATCCCATTTTGCTGATGTGTATAAGGACAAGAGGTCTGATGAATAATTCCATGAGAAGACATAAACTGCTGAAATTGAGAGGATAAATATTCTAAGGCATTATCACTGCGAAGAGTGCGAATAGAAACACCAAATTGATTTTTAATTTCAGCACAAAAATTTCGAAGTATAGAAAATAACTCAGAACGATCTTTCATTAAGAAAATCCAAGTACATCTTGAATGATCATCAATGAAACTAACAAAATAACGAAATTCCAAGGTTGAACATACTCTGCTAGGACCCCATATATCTGAATGAACTAAAGAAAAAACAGACTCTGCACGACTCTCAATACTACGAGGAAAGGAGGCACGGGTATGTTTCCCGAGCTGACATGACTCACACTCTAATGTGGATAAACTGGACAAACGAGGCACCATTTTCTGAAGCTTGGACAAGCTAGGATGTCCTAAACGACTGTGAAGTAGGTCTGGAGGATCTGCAACTAGACAGGCCTTAGAGGATGTAAGTGAGTTAAGATAGTAGAGTCCGTCTGATTCAAGTCCTGTTCCAATCGTCTGTCCCGTTCTGCGGTCCTGCATAATAAAAGAGTCATCAATAAAATATATTCCGCAATGGAGGGCACGAGTCAAACGACTCACAGATGCAAGATTAAAAGGACAGCCAGGGACATAAAGAACGGAATCTAGAGTGACAGAGGGTAGAGGATTTGCTTGTCCAACTCCTTTTGCTTTAGTTTGAGACCCATTAGCTAAAGTAACGTTGGGAAGAAACTGTGAATACGCAATATTTGACAAAAGGGATTTATTACCAGAGATATGATCAGAAGCAGCTGAGTCCACAACCCATTGTTCAAGAGGACTAGACTGGGAAACACAAGCAAAAGAATTACCAGCAACAGAAGTATCAGGCTGAGCAACAGTGGCTACTTGTGGAGATGTCTGCTTACTTGCGCGATATTTAAGGAACTCATTATACTCCCTTTCAGATACAGAAAATCCCTGGTTACCTGTAGGCTCGGTCTGAGCAACATAAGCATTTTTTGGTGGTCGACCATGTAAAGAATGACACACGTCACGAGTGTGACCAAGTTTATAACAATAAGAACACTTGGGTCGAGATCTTCCAAAACGACCTCCTCCTCGTCTATACTCCATAGTATGAGAAGCCCGATTGTCCACGGATTGGGAGACGAGGATAGATGAATCAAGTGTCTGTGATGAGCTCACTGGGTGACTTGGTGCTGCAGCAAGGCGAAGTAAGCGAGAGAATAATTCATCAACTGTGGGGACAGTCGGACTAGCCAAAATCTGATCGCGTACTGAGTCAAGATCATTAGGAAGCCCAGCAAGAGTAAGAACTAGAAACAACTTTTGTCGTTGCTCTTGCTGCTTTGCAACGTTAGCAGAAACTGGCATCAACATCTCAAATTCCTCCATAACTGCCTGCACTTGACCCAAGTAAGTAGACATATCTAATTCCTGTTTCTTTAAATTTGTCATCCGCGATATCACATCATAGAAACGAGATATGTCAATAGTGTATAAAGTACGAGCCTTTTCCCAAACCAAATAACATGTTTGGAATGGACGAAACAAGGGCATCAACTTGGAATCAATAGATCGCCACAAAATACTGCATAATTGAGCATCAATCTTCTCCCAATGTGCTTTGGCTTTTTCATCTCCGTCACTAGACTCCTTGGTTAGATGATCCTGAACACATTGGCCTTTACACCACAACTCGACAGACGAAGCCCAAGCTAGGTAGTTTGAACCTCCCATTAAAGGTTCTGAGATAATCATAATACCGGAACTGCCAGAACCCTGGTTTCTGGACCCGAAAGCATCTAGTCCCAAAGACATCTTTGGATTATCAACTGAAAACTCGCTGAAACTGAAACAGAGAACTGAAAACTGTCGCTGCCGGAAAATAGGATTACTGTAGCTGCCGGAAAAGCACTGTAGCTGCCGGAAAAATTCAAAGTTGTCGGAATTGAAAAATAAAAATATGGATAGGCTCGGAATTCAAGGTTGAGCAAACTGTCCTGAAGAAATTCTGGCCGGAAAGTACTGTAGCTGCCGGAAAATTCAATAAAGTCGCCGGAAAAAAAAAAACCTGAAAGTTGTCGGAATCGAACGAAACAAAGGATGGGTAGGGTCGGAAGTGAAGGCCTACCAAACTGTCCTTCTGGAGCGAACTGAAAAAGTGGCCGGAAAGGCCCTCACGCGCCGGCGCGTGGGCTCACGCGCCGAGGGTATTGCCGGCGCGTGGGGGCGCGTGGCTGGCTGGTTTCTGGTGATTTTTTCTGGGGTTGGTCGGAATTCTCTTCCGAACCTCGTGGTGGTCTCGGATTTTGCACAGAACCAACAAAAAGGGTAGTTTTAGTTACAGACAGCCTCTTAAGTCGCCGGAAAATTGCACGGCGACGAGGTCTTTCTTCCCGGAAGTAGCTGGAATGACGCACAGCTATAATATTCTCACCAAGGCTCTGATACCATGTGAGAAAGCACGGGAGAAAAATATATAATTGATATTAAACATGATACAATGAGCCCTATATATAATACACATAACCTAGAGTTCTACTATAACTAGACTTCTACTATATTTACATATCTAACAATTTCAATTATGTCTTACATGATTCTTAGATTCAGAGATATCACGGTCCGTCAGATTATCATCTTTGAGGAAAACCATAACACTGTTCCCTCTTGGTCAAGCTGCGAGTCTGAAGGAAGATACACCAAAATATTTGATGACAAACATTAATATATCTGGACATTGTTGACTTCAGGATTTAGGTAATATGAATAGGGAAAAAGTCCAAATATACCTCTGAATTTTGCAAGATTAGTCATTCATACCTTCCATTAAAAGTTTGCTTCAGAAATGGCCGCACCATTACCCAAAGTTCTCATTTACCCTTATTTTCAACTCAACAAATGGACTGCACAATGCCTATCTTTTCTTGTTGACCCGTGGAGGTGTAGGATCCATTTCCTCTTTCTTCTCTCTTCTTCCCTATTTCTTCCTTCCGCCTCCTTCTACCATTAAACAATACGCCCTCTAAGAGCGCCCATATTAACCACCCAGTTGATTTCTTGAATAAAGAACCTTAACAACGCAATCCCTTTGTTGATGTTCTTGATGGAGGACTAAGAGAACCATGTTGCATGTTCAACTTGGGGTTCATTTCAACCAGCTCGTTTAAGTAATGTTCTGATGTACTCCCTCCGTCCATGTGACGATGTTTGCTCGTGCACATCGTATAAGAAAGAAGGCTTTTCAAACTTGTGGTCTAGAATAATTGTGGTTATGAATTGTCACACCCCAAATCAGAGGGGCACGGCGTGCACTCGGGTCTACTTCGCCGAGCACCAACATAACATGCATCCATAACCATGCTATCATGCGTAAATGGGCCGAAAAGGCCGCCATGAGATAATCTGACTAAAACATGACTAAAACATGAAAGAAAACACGACAAAGGACGACCCAAAATGTTATACAAGCTTATATACATAAGACATACGGGCCTACAAGACCGCCATAACCATCAATACACATAACATCTGTCTACAAGCCTCGGAGTACATAAACATCATAAGTCCAGGACAGGGCCCCGCCATACCCAACTATGTACATATATGCAACCATCATACCTCCCAGCTCACTAGGCAGCACCAGGAGAAAAGAGCGTGACAACCTTCAGTTGAGTTGAGTCACCTATTGTGAAGTATCGTTTGAATCGCTATCTATATCTGCAGGCATGAAACGCAATGCCCCTGCTAGGGGTCATCAATACGAAAAATGTATTGAAAATGTAAGTCAGGTAAATCACATAAATAGAAGATAGAAATACAAAGGAAGAGTAAAGAAGTAAACTTGAAACTCATAAGAAGCCTCTGAGGGCATACACCACTTGATGGGGCTATATAATATAGTATCAAGCCATTCTTTGGGGCAAATCATGTCATATCATAACGTACCCGTCCTCGAAGAGGACTCGGTTGTTCCTGGCCTTTAAAAGGACTCGGTGATATTCTACTATCTAATAAGATGGAGTTAGCAGCTGGACGACATGCTTTCCTGGCAACTCTAGGGCGTTATGGTCATTTCATGAAAAATGGTGTAATTTCATTGGTCCAAGTGGAGTTTTACTGTAGTTGCTGAATTAAATTTTGAGTGCCCGGACTAAAAAAGCCCCTTTGTGGGTCCCACTCTGGTACTCTCTAGTCAGGAAAAGCACTCATGCTTCTGCTTTGGCTATTTCAATCTGAAAAGGTGGGCCCCGTATTGAGACGCAGTTACTTCCCCTCTTTTTTGGCCTCTTTGTTGACTTAGCAGATGCTTTTTGGCTAATTCTTCTTTCACGTATGCTTGGCCATATCACATTTTAAATTATTGTTAATTTTTTTGGTATTTCTTATAATAGTGTCACAAAATCTTGATATTTTTCTTGATGGATTCTGTTTGTATGATATGTTGACAAAGCTATATTTATTACGCAAATGTTACTTTATGTTATACTAGAGCTTCAAATTTTAATTAATTAGTGTGCTTATTTACGAGTTAGAAATGTGAAAAATCCTGGAACCTTTATTTTTGAACCTTTTTATATTGCACGTGAACAATTAATTTTTGGCCGCACCTGAATTTTATGCTATTTTAATGTAAATATTTTTTTTAGATCTAATCTTGATATTTTAAACTTTTATCTTACTCTTCATAGGCAATTAAATGTTTTTTAACTCAAAACTTTTAGCATAATACAAATTTGACTAAAAAGATTCCAGCTAAAGCAAGAAAATGGAGAAAAATGTCCTTTGATAACATCCATTTTAAAGGACAAGAAAGGTTAAACGCAACAATAACAACAACTATTATACACCAGTCCCAAATAAGTTGGGGCCAAGGATATGAATCTTCATTCCTTTTGTTAAGCTCAACTCATTAATTTATGTTTATAATAATAAATTATGTTTGTTAAAATTTTCAATATCTTTTGTACGATCTTATTTTGAAAGAAAGTTTACAAGCATTTCGATATTAGAATTTGATTTTTAAATTGTCGAGGTTATGTTTACATTTTATTAAGTTCATTACTTATTTATTTATTAATGCAAAAAAAGTTGTAGCTTATTATACTTTTCATGTTTCTTGAATATCGAATATTTTGGGCGAAGAATGGCTTAAGAAGGATTGAATTAGTCTAGAAAGGGAGGTTCAATCAATGTACATTTTAATTTGGATTTGAAATTTTTTCCGAATTATGAGAAGGCACGGGAGAAAATATGATATGTATTAATATATTGTGTGTTCAATACAATACAAAGAGGTCCTTATTTGTAGCTATACTATACCAAGACATTGTACTCCTATTCCAATGTGGGACAAGACTACATATCTAACACTCCCCCTCAAGCCGGTGCATACACATCATATGTATCGAGCTTGTTGCACACATAACTAATACGAGAACCAGTAAGAGACTTAGTGAAAATATCTGCTAGTTGATCATTCGACTTTACAAACATTGTAACAATATCTCCTGAAAGTATTTTTTTCTCCGACAAAGTGACAGTCGATCTCAATGTGTTTAGTCCTCTCATGGAACACCGGATTTGACGCAATATGAAGAGCAGCTTCGTTATCACACACTAGTTCCATCCTGCTGATTTCTCCGAACTTTAACTCCTTGATCAACTGCTTGACCTAAACTAACTCACACATTGCCATAGCCATGGCCCGATATTCCGCGTCGGCGCTAGATTGAGCAACTACATTTTGTTCCTTGCTCTTACACGAGACCAAATTACCTCCTACTAGAACACAATATCCAGATGTAGATCGTCTATCAGAAGGTGATCCAGTCCAATCAGCATTTGTGTACCCAATAATCTGCTCGTGGCCTCGATCCTCGAATAGTAATCCTTTGCCTGGAGCTGACTTTTTATACCGAAGAATACGAACAACTACATCTCAGTGACTGTCACAGGGGAGAATCCATAAAATCACTTACAACACTCTTCGAAAAAGAAATTTCAGGTCTAGTCACTATGAGGTAATTACATTTTCCAACTAACCTCCTATATCTCGTAGGGTCTCTAAGAGGCTCCACTGTGCAGGCAGAAGCTTGGCATTCGGATCCATAGGAGAGTCAATAGGTCTGCAACCCATCATTCCAGTCTCGTCAAGAATGTCTAAGGCATACTTCCGCTGGAAAGTAACAATACCTGAGCTAGACTGAGCGATATCAATACCTAGAAAATAATTTAGTCTGCGCAAATCCTTAATTTGGAAGTGCCAAAAGAGATGTTGCTTCAGATTAGTAATACCATCCTGATCGTTGCCAGTAATAACAATATCATCAACATAAACCACCAGATAAATACACAGATTCGGAGCAGAATGTTGATAAAACACAGAGTGATCAGCCTCACTACGAGTCATGCCGAACTCCTGAATAATTGTGCTGAACTTACCAAACCAAGTTCGAGGGGACTGTTTCAAACCATATAGTGACCTGCACAATCTGCATACACAACCACTAAACTCCCTCTGAGCAACAAAATCAGGTGGTTGCTCCATATAAACTTTCTCGTCAAGATCACTGTGGATAAAAGCATTCTTAATGTTTAACTGATAAAGAGGCCAATGACATACATCATCCATTGACAAAAAAAGATGAACTGATGCTACTTTAGCCACGAGAGAGAAAGTATCACTATAATCAAGCCCAAAAATCTGAGTATATCCTTTTGCAACAAGACGAGCCTTAAGCCGATCAACCTAGCCATCCGGGCCAACTTTGACTGCATAAACCCAACGACAACCAACAATAGACTTATCTGCAGGAAGAGGAACAAGCTCCCAAGTGCCACTTGCATGTAAAGCAGACATCTCGTCAATCATAGTCTGTCGCCATCCAGGATGAGATAGTGCCTCACCTGTAGACTTAGGAATAGAAACATTGGACAAAGAAGATATAAAAGCATAATGAGGTGACGACAGACGATGATAACTTAGACCAACATAGTGAGGATTAGGATTAAGTGTGGACCGTACACTTTTGCAGAGTGCAATTGGTTGACTAGAGGAGACAAGTCTGTAGTAGGTGCAGAATCTGATGTAGGACGTGAATCACCTGGGCTTGATGCTGGATGTGGACGACGATAAGTCAAGAGTGGCGGAGCTGCAGAAGGTTGAACTGGATTACGTGGAGGAATTGGACCTGGAGCTATAGATGGTGGAACGGGAGCTATAGGTGGTGGAGCCGGAGATGTAGAGGAACATGGATGGGAGATAGTGATTGAATCTCCAAAAGAAGGCACCGGTAGTACCTCAGAAATATCTAAGTGATTACCTGGACCTGTGAAGTATGATTGGGTTTCAAAGAAGGTAACATTAGCAGACATAAGGTATCGTTAGAGGTTAGGAGAATAACATCGATACCCTTTTTGCGTTCTCGAGAAACCAAGAAACACGCACTTAAGAGCATGAGGAGCTAACTTATCTGTTCCTGGAGTAAGGTTATGCATAAAACAAGTGCTTCCAAAAACACGAGGTGGAAGAGAACAAAGGTAAGTGGGGAAACATAACATAGAATGGAACTTGGTTCTGGATAGCTGAAGATGGCGTACGATTAATAAGATAGCAAGATGTAAGAACTGCATCCCCCTAAAAACGCAACGGAGCATGAGATTGTATGAGTAGGGTACGAGCAGTTTCAATAAGATGTCTATTCTTTCTTTCAGCTACCCCATTTTGTTGAGATGTGTACGGACAAGATGCTTGATGAATAATCTCATGAGATTTCATAAACTGCTGAAATGGAAAAGACAAATACTTTCGGGCATTATCACTACTAAATGTGCGAATAGAAACCCCAAATTGATTTTGGATTTCAGCATGAAAGGTCTGACATATAGAAAACTACTCAGATCGATTTTTTATAAAAAATATCCCAGTGCACCTAGAATAGCCATCAATGGAACTAACAAAGTAGCGGAATCCTAAGGTAGAACTGATCCGACTGGGACCCCAAACATCTGAATGGACTAAAGTAAAAGGTGACTCTTCTCGACTATCAGTACGTCGAGAAAAATGAGAGCGAGTATGCTTACCGAGCTGACAAGACTCACACTCTAGAGATGACAGGTGAGATAAACCATGTACCATTTTATGAAATTTTGACAAACTAGGATGTCCCAACCGTTTATGTAATAAATCTGGTGAATCAGTAACATGACAAGTCGTTGAAGGAAGACAAGATGTGAGTCCATGTGATTTAGCGAGGATAAGGTAATAAAGTCCATTTGATTCACGCCCGGTACCAATGATCCGCCATGTACTACATTCTTGTATAAAAATATGGTCATCAAGAAATAAAATGGTACATTTAAGTGATTTGGCTTGGCAACTAACAACTATGAGATTAAAAGGACTATTAGGGGCATAAAGAACTGAATCTAAAGATAAGGAAGAAATTGGGCATGACATATTGCAGTTGCCATGGTTTGAGACCCATTGGCCATTGTGACTCTTGGAAGAGATTGAGAATACGAAATAGTAGTGAAAGAGATTTGTTATAAGAAATATGATCCGATGCACCTAAATCAATGACCCAAGACTTAGAGGATGAAGATTGAGAGGCACAAGTCACGCTATTACCTGTCTGAACAACGGAAGCTATCTTAAGAGATGTCTGCTTACCTGTTTTGTACTGAAGAAACTCAAAATAATCCACTAAAGAAACCATCTGACTATTTGAAGCATCAGTTCCCATGTCGCTAGGATTAATAGTAGTAGGGTTAACTTGAAATAGTGAAAATTAGTAAATCTTTTTGGAAAACTGAAGAAATCGTTGAGAAAACACTGTTTACCACAGGAAAACAGAACACTGTTCTGCACCGAAAGTTACTGTTCACTCCAGAAATACTGTAGCTCTCGAAATATTACTGTAGTTGCCGGAAAAAAAATCCAAGCGGTCGGAATGAAATTAAAACACTAGGGGTAGGATCGGAATTAACAGACGACCCAACTGTTCTGAAGGAACTTTTTCAAAAAATGGCCGGAAGTCCACTTTTGAAATCCCTATTCATGCCGGAAAAATATAAAAGTGGTCGGAATTTGGTGTAACCTGGATGGGTAGGCTCGGAATTGCAAGGGGAACAATCTGTCCTGAAGAGTCGTCGCCAAAAAATGGCTGGAAGGTGGCCCACGCGACGTTGGAACTTTGCCGAAAAATTTTCTTCGGACAGCTAATATCGGTGGAGATTTTTACTGGGGTTTGGTCGCCGGGCAGTGATTATTCTTGTGGTTGTGTTGAATTTTTTACACAACACTGACAGAGACAAAGCAGACGCAAAACAACTTTGAAAGTCGCCAGAATAAGGGTTCCGGTGACTGATTTCATTCCCGGAATCGCTGGGATTTATGCACAGCGATAAATCTCTCACGATAGCTCTGATACCATGTGAGAAGCGCGGGAGAAAATATGATATGTATTAATATATTGTGTGTTCAATACAATACAAGAGGTCCTTATTTATAGCTATACTATACAAGGACGTTTTACTCCTATTCCAATATGGGACAAGACTATATATCTAACACGAATAACATATTGAAACTCCAATTAAATAAAAGAGAAAAAGAAACTTTCTTCATACATTTATCAATAAGCTCTATATGGGTTGAAAAATTTATCATAATATATATTTAGTAGAAAATTTTCAGTTCAACAAAGCAAACTGGTAATTTTGTCACTTCCGCTTTTCAAAAATATAAGTGGAAAGTGAAAAAAGTATTTCCCACTATATTTATGTCAACAGTTAAATGGAAGGGTCCTCGAAAAAAAAGGGAGATGTTCAAAAGAAAGAAAATAGAAGTAAATCCCAAAAAAAGGAGGAGGACATTCAAAGAACAAAAGGAGCAGAGGGAAGCTTCCATGATAATTCTTACTGTTCTAGGATACTGAAATTTCATTTCCTATTAAATGCATTCAGCATAAACCTTTGCTCGAAATTGGAAGAAATAAAACAAGCTCTTTAAAACAAAGACAATAGAAAAATGTATTACTATTAGGAATTAGGGAATGCACAAATATCCAACATACAAACGAGTAGAAATGGCGTGTGATCGCCATTTTTTAACAAGATATTTAGTTTTTATTCAATATTTTGAATGCTGAGCAAAAATAACCACTACTTTATTAAAATTAACACGGAAAGATATTTTTACCCTTTCTTCATGTGTTGTGTAAATGTTAAGGATATGGTATCCTTAATATTTACACTACACAAATGAAGTTAAGGATGCCATGTCTTTAATATTTACACTGCACAAACGAAGTTAAGGACATGATGTCCTAAAGTTTAACAATAGAATGTGTAAATGCAGGGCACTTTGTCCTTAATGTTTACTCAACATTCATGAAGTTATGGACACAATCCTTAATATTTATACATCAACCATGTCTAGCACTAGGGTATTTTTGTTCGGGCTGGTAAAAATTTATTAAGCACTAACTAAAGAGTAAATACATTTTAAATAGTAGCTAAAAAGTAACGACATCTCTAATTAATTGGCTAACTATTACATCAAAACTGAAATTGTTGGGCCCGTGTTTTTGCACGGGCCGAAACTTATCTAGTCTTATAACATACCCGACATCAAAGAGCGCTCGGTCGTACCGAGCCACAAAGGGCTCGGTAATGCTCAACTGATTGGTGGTTATACAATAGGTGCGGTACCTGGCCGACTATAGTGCGGCTCGGTAGAGTAAAATAGATACATATATGCAAGTGCAATGCAAGCAATAATACCACCTGTCATGACGCAGGCCCAACTGCCAAGGCTTTTGAGTCTCATGGTTGTCTCCTTGGGCTTTAACCCAAAAGGCGCAAGAGACTTGAAGACAACAAGTAAAATGAAATATTATGTAATGGTCGAAATACAATGTTAGGCGCATCTATTAGAATCGGAATAAACCAATTAAAGATCCACCTAATCATCTACATTGCCAGCATAACCATAAAAAAGATCATTAAAAAATCGCGATCCACGCATGGGACTCACCCTTTTCTTGGAATAGAGAGGGTAAACATGGCACGTGACAAGAGTAAGGTGAGGTTTGGAATACTACTGCGAGAGGGACGCTTTGCTGAATCCTAAATTCGCCACTATATGGCCCCCAACTTTCCACTTCTATTCCAATGTGGGATTTAACTAAGGCAAGTTTCGCAGCGAAACTCTTTTCGAGTTCAAGTGCCAGCGGTTTATGGGTTGTTATAGAGTATGTTAAAGGCATACTCTGATAGGACCAAACATTAAAATTATTATTAGACCTGGATAAAATCTTTTGAGAAATTAAGAGGTGAAAAAGACATCTGGAATGTAATGCACCAGGGAAGGAAGGGAAAGGAGGAAATAGGAAAAAGGGAATGAGGAAATGGGTCCAACACCTCTACGTATGAACGAGAAAATACGTGTTATGCAGTCCGTTTGCTGAATTTGTACCTAAGGGTACATGTGAGACCTTTGGGTAACAATGAGTTCATTTTTGAACCAAACTTTTAACATAGGGCATGAATAACTAATTTCGCAAAGTTCAACGGATGGTATAGTTGGAACTTTTCCAATGTAAATACGTCATTCTTTTGCATAGAAGTTCTAAGTACTAGTGTAGCGTTATTTCATTTTTGATGCTATCTAAGTTTTCACTCATTCTCCCTCAGTTATTTATCACAAAGGTATCCTGTCTTTTCTATTTCCAAGTATTATATCTGCTTTCAGTTTCGATGTGACTTAGTCAACATACCGATTTAATTGACTTCCCTTCTATTCTAGATGGTAATGAGCCAGTGGCAGTGGAGAGGTCTCTGTGTAAGTTTACAAACTGTGGAATAAACAATAAAGAATCAGTGGCTGAGCTCTTGGTTTCTCTATTAAACAAGGTAGGATTTTGTATTCTCTGTTGGTTTAAAATGCTTCATATGCCATGCAGGCTGCTATTTGTAGGCATTGTGTTCTAACCGCTATGCTGGAATGATACATAATATTGATTTAACTCCATTGCAGTTACTATCAGTTGAGGAACTTTGGTCCAGAGGTTTGTGTGCCAGTACATTTCGAGGATCTTGGATATCTAAAACATGGGGTTCTAGAGTAGGCCATATTAATGTAATTGTGCTTGGCTTGTTCATTTCTTTACATGTTCTTAAAAAGCAATAAATTAATGTTAGTTAGTTGTCTTTCACAGGTTGAAGATTTTGCTGATTGATCTCAAAATGTCGCCAGGGCTGTAGGAGAAGAAGAAGTTAAAAGAATCTATAGCTGCATCCATCTTTCAGTCCAACACATTTTTGATTTTTCAAATAAAAAGATTGGAGGGAACTCTTTAAGGGAGTTCCTATTTGGCCGAGATGTAGCCTCCAGGCTAGACAGCGGTGGCACAGTAAGAAATATTGCAAAAGATATACAAGCTTGTGCTTCTGGAAAAAAGGAGGTGCAATCTGTTGAACGTTCAATATGCAATAAAAAGACCGTACATGTTGATGCTATCATGACCAAAAGCATGTCATCTGTGGAAAATCCGGAGTGGATGTCACAAGGAAAACGGAAACTTTTGGGGCCAACTGACTCTTCCTTGACAAAGAGAAGTCAAACAGATGATTGTTTGGGGGGCACCTCTTCTGGGTTGTCAGGAAGGCAGCCAGGAAAAGGGTTATCCAGGCAAGAGCAGCGATGCCTCACTATTTGACAAATAGGCGGGAACCAGTGCTAAACCCAGGTATGATGTCAAGAGAAGGCATGTACAATAAATTGCCACCTGTTTCATTTGAACCTGCCCATGGAAAAATCATATTAGCAGAACCTTTTGGAGAAGTGCATGGTAGGGAGATAATCAGACACCCAAATGTGATTGCGCCAGCTGTTCCTCATCCCAGTCCCCTTATAGGTAGTCAAATGTCTTATGAGCCGTTCAGATCTCCTCTTGGTTATTCTGATTCAGGTTGTGATTCTATGCATTCCTCTGCATATTTTCTGCCCCCAGACCCGAGGAGGTTTTGATGTGTGAAGTTAAAACTAAATCAATGTAATTCTGTCAGTCTTGGTTTCTAGCCTTTGTACAACTTGTGGATGCAGAGATTCAAATAGATGCTAATTTAAGGGCAGCTGCCAAATGTTCAGAGCTTGGTGAACGAGATTTAAAGTTAAGCCTTTTTTTTAAAAAGTTCTTTTATTTGTCTTCAAATCTCTCAGTTGTATGCTTTGGCATCTAGTTTGGCTATATTTGTAACAGTAAAAACTGCAGCACTTTTCTTGTCTCTAAGAGTTCTATAATGTAAATTATCAGTCGTATAGTGCTTTGATACTTATGTTATTCCTTTTGAACTCTGTCATACTTCATTATGAACGAAGAAAGAGCAACAAATATACAATACAAGTGTAAGAAATTTACTCAAGTTATACAGAGTACAATTGACATGATAATTATGTTTTGTATGGTATTTAACCTTTCATTTCCACTGCCATCACTAGTTATTTCAGTCAGAATGCTTACCTTTATGTATGATTGCACAATATGTTATTGATCTTATTTAACACCCAGTCAGACTAGAGAAGTTAGGCTTGTAGTAGACTCGTGACGCAACACGACTGATATTTTCTAGTTTTTTATTAGTCCATCCTGATGCTGTTAGTCCCTTGCATCTGTATCACCGTGAAATGTTTTTACCCTTTTTGTTATGATCGCAAGTCTATATTACAGCTTATTGGTTATATATTCTCTTCATCCTGAAAGAAAATGTTCCACTTGAATTTCTGTTTCTTTAATATTAACTCGACACTAATTGGTAAACTAGAGTTCGAAATATGTGTTGGATTTTGACAGTAGAATAAGATGTACAACTCAGAAGGTGCAGAATAACCATATGTGTCTCTTTAGACGTGGAGTAGTTCAGATTGTACTACTAGTGAAGTATTAAAAACGCCCCTAACCTATTGCATTTGATTTGTATATGATATTCCTTAAGTTATCGGCTCATAGAAGCTGCTACCACGATCTTATGATTCAAATATACCCTTGAATAATTTTAACAGGTAGAAATATACCCCTCACACTAACAATGGAAGCCACGTCGATGTATGCTCACGTTTTAATCACTTAGGGGTATATTTGAACCTTTTCAATTGCTCATAGACATTGCTTCAAATTGCTGAGCTTGCCGCTAAATATGTATGATCCATTCAATTGGCGAAGATACAATAATTGAAAAATATTAAAGTTGTTTACCCTTAAAATGAGTAACAATAAAATTTGTTAAAAGGATATGTGATTTAATTTAATACGAAAGATCTAAGAACAACAAGTAATTAAATTAAAAGAAAAAAATGGTCAAACCAAACGTGATGGAACAATTAAGCCTGGCATTAAGTTAAACACTGAAATTGGTTTCAATCGAGCCAACGAGATTGGCTCGATTGCAAATAAAGAAATGAGTAGCTGAAGAACACTTTGAACATTAGCTAAAAAGCGAAAATAAACTTTATTAATTTGATTTGCGAGCCAACAGTGGTTGAAAATGAAAAGGTTCTCCCCTTTATATAGTAGGGGAGATTCAATCCTAGTACAAATCTAAATAAGGTAATCCTTCTCTTCTAGTAAATCATGATCCGTAGTTGACATTGGGCAAGATTCGTGCCGTAATATTCGGTTGATAGAGGACATTACGTCCCCTCGTTCGACCTCTCTGACCGTCTTCTCTTTAGCCTCGATTCTTTATTTTGCTCGAGCTAGATTCCCCTCATGCTTGGCTATGTCCGAATCTTGGTGCGTCATTTGTCCCTCTGGGCTCTGATATGAGGGACCCTCGACTTTACCCGAGCCTGCAATTAACCACATCGTCTCCTATTTCTTCATCGGGACATGGGGGTAACTTTATCCCCGATTCCACCCATTTACAGATAGTCCCCTCACTTTTTGGAGAGTAGATTTATAGAAACGACGGAAAGTGACTAATTAATCCAGGTTCTTTCCTTCGTACGTCATAAGCAAGTTTGCGAGCTGAAAAGTCTCACCAGTCACGTTGCTCTGACTTTGGACACGTGTCAGCCGTCGGTTGACCATCCATGGTAATTATCAAATGCGAAGCGTCATGCATTCATTATTTCTTTCCTATAAAAGCTTCGGTTTCTCTTTTTTACTTTTTTGCTTTCCTATTTAGAATCTTCTTGAGTTACCCTCGAATTTTCTATTTGTTCATCAATCTCTGAAATCTTCATAAATTGTTCTCCATATATTTAATACCTTCATATTTAGTCTTCAAACCTTCATATTTTATCTTCAAATCTTCATACCATATCTTTAAATCTTTATATAACCCTTCTAACCTTTATATCTACCTTCAAACCTTCATATTCCTAGGTCAAGATGGATAAAACATCAAAATGGGTGCCCCAAAATATTTCTCCTTCAACATCTACCTCAGCCGCAGGCACCGACACAACCCTTCCTGTAGGAGCCCTAAAACCTCCTCCTACATAATTTATCCCCGGAGGCTGATCCATAGATAACGACTTTAAGTTCGAAAAAAGTCTCCAAACACGGGGACCGTGATAACGTTGACAAGTGAGCAGGTCCGGTCCCTAAACAAGCCAAGTTGACAGTCAAATAGTCCCGGTCCTGGACAGGGCTAAACAGTTCGGGCAAGTGAGCTCATGGTTCCGGGCGAAACGGTCTAGGCCCGTGGGCCAAGTGGACCTAATGACTATTTAAGAAAAAGTTAAATAGAAATTAGAGACAAAAAAATGTTAAATAAAATATCTAAGGCAATGACTTGTAAATTGTATTATAGAATTGTGACCTAAAATTTTAATTCAAATTTAAAGACAAAAATATTGTAAAGAGATATTCAAAGCAATGCCTTATAATTTTATTATAGCACTAAAAAATATGGCAATATTTTTCTTAGTCTTCCTCCCCTCTATGGAATGAGAACAACAAGGTGCTAATACCACCATTAAGAAGAAAAAGAAACTAATCAAGATATGACAAAATAGAAGTTACATAATACATACTAATTTTTGTTCAAACAAGTTACATGGTATCTCTTACAAACTTCATAAATCCTTTAAGGTCCGGAGGAATTTCTATTGGTGGTGGCGAAAAAGTAGCTTGGTCATCGTCGCTTCTGGGCGAAGTAGCATCCTCCACAAGTTCAACTAGCATTTCTTTGTAAGGTTCGTCTTCCTCTGATTGTGATTCAGCAAGTCCAAAATCTCTTCTTTTCGAACGGATCCAATCTCTGAAAAGTACTGATTTTTCCAAGCTCTCCCTTTTCACCAACTGCAATATTATAAAAATATTTACTCTCAATAAATTATAATACAGAGAAGGGTTAGATATGTCCCTGAACTATACGTTTTGGATCAATAATACCCTCCATCCACCTATTGGTCCAAATATGTCCTTCCATTAATGTTTTTGGCTCACAAATGCTATTTGAGTTAACGGAGTGACACTTGTCATCGTCCTGTTGGTCCATTCTAAATATTTCGTAATTAATTAAAAAGACCAATTATTCATACCCAAAAGATAATTTTCGAAAACAATTCTTCAAAAACTTTTTTCTAGCTAAAAACTGAAGAAAAAAAGGATTTTTTTTCCAGTTTTTACAAAAAAGAGATTTTTTTACTAAAATAATATTTTTGTAAAAACGAAAATAAAATCTAAAAAGCAATATTTTTGTAAAAAGTAAAAAAAAGTAGATGTTTTTTTGCTACAGTTTCCTGATTTTTTCATTTTTTACAAAAGACCATTTTTTTATTCTAGATTTGTTTCTAGTTTTTTAGCTAAACTGGAACACAATTGAAAAAAAACCTAGAAAAATATGATGTGATGGTGTAAAAATTTCATGACATATATCCAAGTTAAACTCTATATTATAATACAATAATACATATATCATCATTGTAAAAAAGAGAAAAGACTAGATTAAGCAAAAACTGGAAAATTTGCTTTGATGTAACTAGTTTTTTTTTTTGCTAAATTGGAAAAAACTTGAAAAAAAAAGTTAGAATAAAAAAATGGGTCTTTTGTAAAAACTGAAAAAGCTAGAAATTTTAGCAAAAAACATCTACTTTTTTTTAGTTTTTACAAAAATATTGCTTTTTCGATTTTATTTTGTTTTTACAAAATATTGTTTTAGTAATTTTTTTTATTTTTTGTAAAAACTAGAAAAATAATACATTTTTTTCTTTAGTTTTTAGTAAAAAAAAAGTTTTAGAAGAATTGCTTTCGAAAATTATTTTTTGGGTATGAATTTTAATTAATTACGAAATATTTAGAATGGACCAACAGGACAACGACACATGTCCCTCCATTAACTCAAATGGCATTTCTGAGCCAAAAATATTAATGGAAGGACATATTTGGCCTAATAGGTGGATGGAGGACATTATTGATCCAAAACGTATAGTTCAGGGATATATCTGACCCTTTTCCGATTATAATAAACTATTATCGCTATCAAGAATAGCAGATGTAGGACACATATCGGGTTTGGTTCGGGAAGGCAGGGGCGGTGGAGGAGGAACAAAATGATCACTAAATTCGACACTCCTGGATTTTTCCTTATTTTTACCAATTTCTTAAAGGAGGCCATCTTAATTAATCAAGTAATAGAAAATAAATAAAACAAACAAAACATAATATTAAAACTTAAGAGTTGGAACGAGTTTACCGAATTGACGAACAACTTTTTGAAAATTTATTATCGTTGAAGACTTGAAGATTTCAATTCACCAACTTCATAATGTTTTCACAAATTATAATAATAAAGTAAGCAATAATAGCAATTATAGAAGACAATTAGAGAGAGATTGTGATAGATTGATGATTTTGTAAGAAAAATAAAAGAATGAAAGGGCATTTATAGTTGAGAATCGGAAAAAGTTTAATTATAAAAAGTTTGGGGTAAAAACAAAGTTGGGGGGGGGGGAGGGGCGAAGGAATAAATGGCTATTTTATAAATAGCCAACATGAAGAAGAGATCGTACTACGACTACTAATAAAAATACCCGTGCCAGTGCCCCTGACCCTGAAGCTCTCAGCTCAGGGCCAAACGGTCCCGATCCTAGTAGTCCCAGCTGTTGAACTGGCCTAGAAGATCGGACTAGGCCCGCGACTATCGGTCCTGGTCCGTTTGGCCCGTGATCCCAAGCTGGTCCTGGTCCAAGACAGGCCCACTTTCCACCCTTAGATTGCGTAAGGAGGAATGGAGGCACGTCAGCTCCATCACTGAGGATATTCTCCAAATGGTCTAACAGAATTACAAATGGGAAGGAAAATCCATAGTCTTTCCCGAAGAGGTTATCACGACATATGCAGAATGGTACTTAAATGTTTACACGTGCCTCTTCACGTTCGGCTTGGTGGACATGGGGATACTCGATTATTTTAAGAGGTATGAAACCTACCATGGGTACATCCACCCGTCCTTTTGGAGGGTTCTGACCCTTCTCTATCATTTCGTCAACATCACAGAGGAGCCTCAGTTCACTGTTGACCACGTGCTCTAAGTTTACAGCCTCTGTATCTTTCGAGGGGGTTATAAAGCTCGCCCGAATGGTAGATAAGGCTCCCTTCTCGTGCATAGATGAGGGTATGGACTGAGGCTAGCAGGGGAGGTTTGTTCGGATAAAGACTGAAGATCTCCTTCCCTCCGAGTCCTATCGTTCCCCGAGAAGTGGAACTCAAAACGTAAGACCACATCCTCTTAAATTGTCAAAATACTCATTTGGATTTACTTCTCTTTCTCATTACTCATTTTTTCTGATATGCAGTTGTCGCCCGTTGCGTCCCTCATTTTAGGGAGTGGATTGAGGGCATCTGCAAACAACTTACATATTCTGAGTGCGAGTGGCGCAAGCTTTCCAAAAGCAAATGGGAGGCTCGTTCTCATGGTAAGTGTCCCCCTTCTCCTGGTTGATTTTCCCATTTATCTTATTATATTGACTAATTATTTTCCTTTAGGGCTGCCCAAGACCACCAAACTTCGGGCAATTACCGAGTCTGTGGCCCCGTCTCCATCCAAAAAACTTCCATTTCTCTGCAGTCTACTGCTGAAGCTGCTACAAAGAAGGAGGGGAAAACAAAGAACAAGAAAAGGTCCCTTGATTCATATGACACTCCCGTCGAGGCCGAGAAGAAGAGATCGTAGTCAGGGTCAGAATGGGTACTAATAAAAGTACACGTGCTGGTGCCCCGGACCCCGAATCTCTCTATCATCTCAGGGACTTCCTAGAGAATGATGACATAGAGTTCGTCGGTCACGAGCCGATCAATATTGTACAAGAGCTGGCAGCCCCAAAAAGGGATGATCGTAAGGCTTAATCCTGCTCAGCTTGGGAGCCCTAGGAGGAACATGTAGCCACTGCTTCTCAAAGATCTCCTCCAGTTTTGAAAGAGGCCATCTCGAGAAACGCTAACATCATTTGAAATCCTGGAGTCAACATCTCATATGAAGTATTTTTTTAGATGAGGCTCGGGCCGTCATAGAAATATTGATCGAAGCATATCGGGTCGTGGACGAGGCCCTCAATTCATTTTTTGAAGGTATAGATATTGGCGTGCTGGAGGACTGCTTCGGTTTTAGCCCTATGTAGATCCTGAAAAGGGATGCGCTGCCAGGGTCAGGTGGGCCGAGTTCGAGCCCAAAGCTTGAAAAAGTTCCCCGCTCTAAGTGTGGACCCAGACCATAAGAAGACGGTCATGTTCATAGTACCGAGAGATACTAGGATGCTATCCTGGCCAATCAGTGTGGCCAGTTATCTCTGTTCCTTTGTAACCAAAGAGGACCAAGTGAATATGAACGAGGTAGACGGTCCTAGACTCTTTAACAAGGTACATCAGGCGCTAAATAAGGTGTACTTTCTTCCCCTCGCATATTTAAAGAGTTCATTTTGCCTTAGCGGATTTTAACATTTTTCTTCTTTTATGCCTAGGCCTTAGTTCTTCATCAAGAAAACATTCACCGCACTAGGATGGAGATGAGCCACCTCAAGTTAGAGCTCAAGGTGTAGGTCCAACAAAATGACACGTACAAAGCTCTTTGTGAGCAAAAATATAAGGTCCTCAAGGACCACTCCGTCCTCCAAGCTGAGCTTGAAAAGACAAAAAGAAGGCCTCTAAGGAGAAATAGGAACGCACCCTTTTGGTTGAAAAGGTAAGAGCATTTGACATCAATAATGAGAGGTTAAGTGCATATGCTTAATGCTGCAACCTCGCAGGTCCAAGAAAATATAACCCTGATTAGCCAGCTTAGGGCCAAAATGGATGAGGTTAAAGCCTTAGCCGAGGAATTTAGGAGCAAAATGGATCTGTTGGCCTCAAATCGGGATGCCACCAAAGAGGACCTATCATCGACCAAAGCACAACTCCGAGTGATGAAAGAAAAATGTGACCAATAGTCCCAGCTAAATGAGGAGCTTTGAGCACAACTTGACTCCACCATTACAAAACGGGATGCTTTCGGCCAGGAATACACTACACAAAATTTCAAATTGGAGGCGGTTTCGGGCATGTGTCAGGCCTGAACCTGGGGGGCGAGATTGGAAATTGTTGCCTCACTTAACCTAGCATACCAACCTGCGAATGAGGGACTCTGAACATACAATGTCATACTTTGTCCATGGGGCTATAGCAAGATAATTTACGAAGCAAAATATAAAATTGAATGAAAACTAGCTTTGACTAAATATCAATATAAAGCTGGGCCGACAAGTCCATCATAACTACTGCAGCTAACAAACCAACAAAATAAACATACAAGGCCTACAAGCCCAACATACTGCACTAACTAACAAGATATATCTACAAGCCTCTATTGATGGATATACTACGGTCGAAACAGGAACCTGACATACCCGTAATATTTATACATATATACATAATTTGTACACAAAATCCTAGACCAGACAACTACGAAGGATGTGGAGCTTACCGATCAAGCTCATCATGGACAATACCTACAGAGAAGGTCTACCCGACTGTCTATCCAAACCTTCATGCATAAAATGCAGCGTCCCTAAGAATGGGATGTCAGTACAAAATATTGTACTGAGTATGTAAGGCAATAGAATAATTGAATGCTAATAACTGAAAGTAACTGGGAGTCAAAGATGATATGGAGATATACTTACCAGCTGATACTGACTCAACTCTAACAATATAGTAGGTAAAATAGTTGTATGGCCCTATTATAAGGCTCATAATGTGTAATAGCTGTGCCGTAGTAGGATCACTCATAGGCGTCAGGCCACACTAGGATCTATATATCGGCCATTCTGGGCTCGCTCATAGGCACTCGACCACAATAGGCTAGGTTTATAACTTACCATGTGATCAGAGGTTGCCCAATAGAAATCTGCCCACCAATTATAGCTCGATGGTGGTGAAAAAACTATATATAATATATATCCTCTACTATCTTCGCTGGAAGAAAATAATACTTAACTGAATATAATGTCCTGATAAGGGAGAATACTGTAAATTGTGAGACTAGGATAATGTACATAAGTTTAGGAATACAAACTTCTCTTTATGCCTCGTTATCCAACTCATGTACTTACAAAATCATGCCAAAAAGAAGAAAGGTTTAGCCCTAACATACCTTATCACAATCTTCCGGTCACCAAGTTGAACTTGCCTCTTTGCACCTTAATCTAAAACAACAATAATAATATATCATTAGGTTACGAAAAGTACAACTATCACACAATTAACCACAATCTTATTTTGTATAAACATGGGCAACATCTCCCCTATAATCCTTACTTCCTCCAAATTCAAGATAACACCAAAAACACAAGAACTTACCAATATCAACATATATAAACTATTTTCCAACCTTATATGCACCACAAAATACTACAAAATATCCCAACATACCCCAATCTCTTCATACACAAAACGACCACTGTAATAGTGTCAAACAACCCAAAAATATTACGTCGAACGACCATCCCTCCACCCTGAATTTATGTGGTGTTTCTCCACACTCTTCCCCATACAAAATCTAGAAAACAGTACAAAAACACGCAGTCCAACATCAACACAAAATAATCAACAAACAGTCTGCCAAGTGAATAACTGGAACTCACGACTTCCGATAACTGTCCCGTGAGTTATTATAATTATAGAATGACCTTCCACAGATCTACAACAGAAATAATAGATGAAAGAGAGAATTTAACTTACCTTATTTTTTTTGGATAACTCTTATCGTATCTTTGTTCTTCGATTTCTAGGTTTTACCTCCAACTAGAACTTGGAAAGGAAAGAAAATAAATTAGGGTTTGTGAAATTTTTTTGGGAGGATGTTTGTAGGGATTTAGGTATGGTTATTGTGTTATATAATTTAGTACTATATTGCAGGAGATACTCCCTTAAATGGGATCTTTGATCTACCCGAAATACCATTTTTTTGGACTCTCATTTAAGCAAGTAGCTAACATACTTACTTGTCACCTAGTAGCCTTCGCAGTCTCGCAAAAATGCATATATCTCTCTCTACTCCAATGTCATATTTGAAAATGGTTTAATGAATTAGAAAATAGACTCATATATTATCAATTTGGTAGATTATCCTTTAATTCCAAGTATATTGGAAGAAATCTCAGATGCATTTGACCTAATTTCACATATTTATGAATGTAACTTGTGATAACCTTTTCCAACTTTTATTCCACAACTTTTTTGACTTCAAAATATAATACACGTCATACGACTAAAATAACTTATAAAAAAATATCCTTAAAATTTTAAACATCACAATCTCACCCCAAAAGTACATATTATAACATTCCCAACTTGTTGATTTCGACGAAACTTATTTTCTTCAATTTATTTAGTTTCTAAGCCTTTCAACCCTCTTGGTACTTGATATTCATGATATTAAATATTTGTAACCTCCATGGCAACAATATTCACTTTATATACTTTTAAAGATGATCTCATTTTTGAGTTTACATTAATTGACTTAACGTACTCATACATACGAAAATATGGGGTATAACATCAAGTGAGTTATATTCCATTTGTTTAGTAGTTGCTCACCCTTCGTTGTTTCGAGTTTGTAGGATCCCTTTCCGGTGATCTCAATAACTTTGTATGGTCCTTCCCAGTTCAGCCCCAGCTTCCCTTCGTTTGAGTTCAGGTGCTTAGTGTGAGCTTCCTTAGTACTATGTCCCTGACACCAAAGTGTCAAAGGTTGGACCTTCGATTGTAGTATCTCTTGATCCGCTTATTTTGGGCGGCCAATCGGACAAGGGAAACTTCACGCCTTTCATCTAATAGCTCTAGGCTCATATTCATGGCCTCTTCATTTGATTCCTTAGTTGAATATCTGAACCTGAGACTCAGTTCTCCGACTTTGACCGATATTAAAGCTTCAACACTGAAACCAGTGAGAATAGGGTGACCCCATTTTTTGGATTTCAAAGTTGTGCGATATGCCCATAAGACTTTGGGCATGATTTATCTCTATTTCCCTTTGGCATCGCTTAACCTCTATTTGAGGTTTTGGAGTATGGCTTTGTTGGTCGATTCTTCTTGTTCATTTCTGCTAGGATGATAAGGTGTTGATAGGATCCTTTTGATATTATGGAATTCGAGAAACTTGGTCACTTTGTTGCCGATGAATTGTTTTCCGTCGTTGCACACGATCTTAGACCGCATGCTGAACCGACATATGATGTGGTCCCAAATGAAACTGATAACTTCCTTCTCCCTGACCTTTCATATGCCTGGGCTTCCACCCACTTAGAAAAATAGTTAGTCATGAATAATATAAGTTGAGCCTTACTGGGTGCCCATGGAAGGGGGACAAGAATGTCCATAATCCACTTCATTAACAATCATTGTGACAAAACTGAATGCATTAGCTCCATCGGTTGGCGAATCATCAGAGCATATCTTTGTCATTCATCACATTTTTGTACGAACTACTTTGCGTCCTGTTCCATGTTGATCCAGTAATAGCCGACCCTGATCATCTTTCGAACTAATGATTCGGCACCTGAATAATTTCTACAGGTGCCCTCGTGAACTTCCCTTAGAATGTACTAGGTAAATCCTGGTCCTATACATATCGCTAGTGTGCCATCAAGCGTTCTTCTGAACTTGGTTCTGTCTTCAAACGAGCTAAACTGGTCTGTCTTTGTGCGCAGGACCCTCAATTTTGTTGGATCTGAGGGTAGTTTCCTAGTTTTTAGATACTCTCCATATTTGTTTCTCCAATCCAAAGTTAAGCTTGTAGAGTTTATCTTGGCGTGACCTTCTTCCACTAACGATCTCATGAGTTGACTGGCCCCAAGTTGAGCTTGTTTTCCTCGACTGATGACCCTAAGTTTGCTAGGGCTTATGTCTTGCTATTTTAATCTCGATATACGTGTTGCGAAGTCCACTCCTTGAACTAATGTCCTGTTACCTACAACTTATCCAAGTACCTTTGCATTCATTCTTTTCTGACCTTGAATTTCCCATTAACTTGGTTTACAATGATGAGGGATTCGCACTTAGCATCGATCACCTCCGTTCCAAAGCTTTTGGCTAGTTCTATGTAAGGTCTCGTAAGATTTTACCTAAAACCCAGAAGTTTGTGGTTCTTAGTTAGATTTATGTGTTATAATAGGAATTTTTGGATTGAACAATACACTTCAGGGTTAAGGAAAATATTTTGCGGAAGTGTGCATTTCTATGGCCCATTATGCGACCGCATAATCACTTTGCGGGCCATATTTTGGCTGCAGAGCAAGGCGGTCTTTTTGGCCAATTTGGAGGCCAGTTTTGCAGCTAATTATGTGATCGTATGACCATTTCCCGGGCCACAATTTGGTCACATAAATGTCCTTGGTATTTTTTGAAGGGAGGTTCTGCGGTTCATTATGCGACTGCAGAACAAGTCTATGGACCGCATATTGATTGTAGACCGGGGAAGAAAATTCAAGTCCCCGAGGGCCATTTTTTGCGGTCATTTTGCTGACTATGAGACCGTAGATCCGTGTCGGGGCTCCACATTTCTAATTATTTAATCCGATTCCATATCGTTAAAACATATGCTAAGGCTCATTTTGAGCATATTTCTGATGCATTAGAGTGAGAGAATGAGTCCTAGAGTGAGAGAGTGATCCTCAACTAATTTCTCCTAAATTCTTGCTTGAGACCTTGAAGATTGACAAGTAAAGTTCACTAAGTTTTCACTTAAAGGTAAGAACCTATACCCCAGCTCATAATTTCGAAATTTCCTACTAAAATAAGTAATTAGCAAGATGGTTCATGGGCTTGAGGGTTTTTTATTTTGCATGAATATGTGGTTAAAGAATATAGGGAGAATGTATGCTAAAAATGGTGAAGGATGGGTGTGAGATGATAGAATCTTTCACAAAAAGGGCTGAAAAACATAATGCACACCTAGTGCTTGATGATGTACTCAAATGAGCGAGAATCTTGATCATCCTTCTAATTTTTGGTTCAGCTTGTAATATTCATAAAATAGATCGAAGTTGCTAAGAGTTTCAGAATTATTGTAAGAATTTAAGGAAAGCTCACCTGAGGTATGTATGGCTAAAACACCCTCTTCTTAGAAATTGAACCCCTTTGGTGTCCATGCATTGGTGCAAGCTCCAAGATTGATTGATGCAGAAATTGCTATTCCAAACGTGTTTGTGTTGCAAGAATATATGTGCAATATGTATTCCAATTCTCCCATTATTCTATCTAGCCACTTGAGGATATGTTAAAGATATGGAATATGTGCTAAAATGCCTATCCTTCAATTCAAGTTGAATAAAGATTATTATGCCAGAGGATGTGAAAGCCTCTATATACCTATGATTTAAAATTGTTCTCGTGTGTACTTAATATCTTAAATTGAAAGGCTTGTTTGCTGAAACTAATAATAATGTGCAATGTGGGAAAGAGCCTGCATTACAAAATACGGCCAAGAGCCAAGTTATGATATAATAAATGTGGACACAAGTGACAGTGAATTGATATAGGTGAAGAAAATATGAAATTAGGGGATCGATGGAAAATGGTAATGTCTTGGGTGAGACGGCCAAGCCGATCGGGCCATGATCGGATGCCATGTCACACACATAGTGGTACTGTACTGGAAATTGAAACTGAAAATTGTGATTGTGGTGAATGTCTCCAATGAGACGACCAAGCCAGTTGGGTTATGATCGACCATTATTTAAAAATACGGTGGCATTGTGAAGGATGAGGTGCCTATACTAATGATGTCCCAATCTAAAGCTATGGAAAAATTTCACTTGAAAGCTTATGTGATCCTTAATTTTATGCTATGGTGTTGTTTAAAGCCTTTATTGATCTTATGATTACTTTATTTCTTGTATTATTGTTCTTTCTAATGAGATGTTGTTTAGTTATACATACTAGTACTATTTGACAGTACTAACGTCCCTGTTGATGGGGGCAATACATATTTAAATGGATGTAGGTGGTTCCACAACAGCCAATGTTGATCCCAGCTAGTGGTGCATCATCATTACCTTTCCAACTGACTTAGTGAGCCCAATTTTTCCCGAGGTCATGTAGTACATCTTTTGCTTATATGCTTACCTCTTTTTGAGGTATAGTCGGGGCCTTGTTGCCGGCATTGTTATGACTCTCTTTTGTATCTTATGAGGTTTTGTAGACGTTATATGGGTATTGGAAAGGTTAGTGGATTATGTTATGTTTAAAACTCTTGTTCCACTCAATCGCAAGGATGTATGTATTTTGAAACTTAAAAATGATGTAATCTATGAAACAATTTAGTAATTTTTATATCATCTTCATATTGTTTTAATAAAATAATGCCCTCTTTAGATCATAAGTGAGAGGTAGAAAGTGTCTAACAATCTTGCTCAGTCGGGTTTGCTCGGTTGAGCGACGGTCGCATTCCTCAATTTTTGGGGCATGGCATTCGAGACATGCAATCATGGCCTCATATTCTTCATTGTTGTTAGTAAAGTTTACAGTTCTAATAGATTTCCTAACTACATTGCCTATATGTGGATTTAATACAATGGCAAGTCTGGACCCTTTTGTGTTCGAGGCGTTGTCCGTAAAGAGGGTCCAAATTCTCGAAGACGTCCCCGAGTTTACCAAAAACTCTCTTTCGACCTAGGTACTAGGGCTGACGTAAAGTCGGCCATAAAATCTACCAAAATTTGAGATTTAATGGTTGTCTATGGTCGATATTGAATATTGTACCTACTGATTTCCACCTCCCATTTTGCCAATCGTCTCGAGAGTTCGGGTTTATGCATTATATTTATAATAGGTATGTAGTTACTCCACATATAGAATGACACTAAAAATATAGTTTTTGTTTCCTAAAGGCACTTAGCAAGGTGAGCGCAAATTTTTTTAAGTGAGTGGACCTAGTTTCAGCCTCACCCAGAGTCTTACTAACATAATAAATTGGAAATTGCGTACCTTGCTCTTCCTGGACCAACGCTCCACTAACCGCTTTCTCAGATAATGCTAAGTATTGGTTTAGTTGTTGTCCACCTTCGATGTGTGAAGCAATGGTGGGCATGATAGATATTGCTTGAGTTCCTCAAAGGCCCATTTGAATTACGGGGTCCACGAGAAGTTTTTCTTCTTCTTCAGTAGCACGAAGAATTGGTGGCTCTTATTGGAAGAACTTGAGATGAAATTCCCCAAGGCGGCTATGTACCTGATTAACCTTTGCACGACCTTTACATTGTTCACTACTGTGATATTTTCGATGTCTTTGATCTTGTCGAGGTTGATCTAGATTCCCCGGCTGGATACCATGAGCCCGAGAAATTTACCTTATCCGACTCCAGATGTACATTTCTTAGAATTCAGCTTCATATTATACTTCTTCAATATGTTGAAGGTTCCTGCAAATATTTTTAATGGTCCTCTTCTCGGAGGGACTTGACTAACACATCGTCAATGCAAACTTCCATTGATTTCCCTATTTTTTCTTTGAACATACATTTTACTAGGCGTTGACAAGTGGCACCAACATTTTTTAATTTGAATGGCATCACATTATAGCAACATGTGCCGTACTTAGTGATGAAGGAGGTTTTTACCTGATCATCCAAGTCCATTCGTATTTAGTTGTACCCGGAATGGGTGTTGAGAAAACTGAGGATCTCGTGGCCGGCAGTGGTATCGATCATGCAATCGATGTTTGGAAAAGGGAAAGAGTCCTTGGGTCACTGCTTAGTCAAATCCTTATAGTCTATACATATTCTTAATTTGTTCCCCTTTTGAGGGACTTCCACTACGCTTGTTAACCAATATGGGTAGTTCACCTCCTAGATTGACCCTATTTTAAGGAGTTTAGATAGCTTTTCCTTGATGAGAGCATGTTTGACCTCCGATTGTGGTCTCCTTTTTTGTTTGACAGGACATAATTTCGAGTCCAGGCTTATCAAGATGGGCCAAATCTGGGATCCCTGTCATATCAAGATGGGACCAAGCGAAACAATCTATGTAAGCTATAAGAAATTTAATGAGTTTTTCTTGAGCTCGGGACTTAGCCCCATGCCCAGGAATACCTCTCGATCGGGTAGATGTTTGATTAATATGACCTCTTCCATCTCTTCGACCATTGATTTAGTGGTGCTAGAAGCATCGGGGGCTATAAAAGATCTAGGAGCCCTGTAATCATTATCTTGATCAGCCCTTGTTATCCGGTTTGGTTGTGGACAGTGTCGATAATTGCTCTTTAGCCTCTTGTTTGGTCCTATCTTAATTCCTGTGACACTGTGAGGGTAATACCGGAATCACCTCTTCGATATCAAACTTTTCTTTTGTGGCTGGTTGTTCTCCGTAGGTTATTTTAATCTCTCCTAGCATTGGGAATTTAATCATTTGGTGAAGAGTTGAGGGCACCACCCTCTTGTTGTGGATCCATGGCCTCCTGAACAGGGGGTTGTACCTCATGTCTCCTTCGAATATGTAAAACTTGGTTTTTGGATGGTCCCGACGACATTCATTGGTAACGTTATCTCTCGCTTAGTGGTTTCATATGCCATGTTGAATCCGTTTAGAACTCAAACGTTAGGCACGATTTGACCTTGTAGGTCGAGCTGTTCTACGAGCCTCGATCTGATGATGTTGACCGAGCTACCTTGATCAATTAACACATGCTTAACTTGAGATTTATTTATGAGTACAGATATTACAAGTGCATCATCGTGGGGATGCATGATCCCTTCTGCGTCTTCATCGATGACAAACCAAGTTCTTTCTAGTTTGTAATCTCGAGTCCATTTTTCCATTCTGATGGATACTTTGTGCGTTTTAACATCGGCCCTTGAGGAACATTGACCCCACTAATGGTCATATTAATGACGTTTTGAGGTTCCTCTTGTTCAGTCTGTTTATTAGAACCCCTATTTCTGACATGATTCTTGGCTCGATCGCTCAGGAATTTTCAAATATGCCCGTTGTTGAATAGCCAAGCTACTTCCTCCCTCAGATGTCGGCAATCATCTGTTTTGTGGTCGTGAGTGCCATGATATTTGCACATCTGGCTTGGATCCCTTTAGGATGGGTTGGATTATAAAGGTAAAGGCCATTTGGTGTCTTTGATGCGTCTGATAGCTAATAAAATGGAAGTAACATCAACATTAAAGTTATATGCTGATTATCTCGATGCTTCTTTAGGCTCGATAAGCTTATTGAAACTGTTCTTGCTCGTGAGTCCCCCACTGCCTTAACCTCGATCACTTCTCCTTTCATTTTGTATAGAATTCTTCCGGGACCCACTGTTTCTTCGATCTCCATTGTATGGCTGGTATCGATCCCTATTTGACCTTGGTTCACGGTCGATATTTCTCTTGACTTTGTCCATGGGTCTAATAGGATTAATGGACCCCAGAGTTTCCCCATGTTGATCATATTCGACTCTAATTTTTGAGGGATATCGGTTATGCACATCATCCTAAGTAACAACCAGATACTCTGTCAGATTCTGCTTCAGTTGTTGTGAAGCTTCCGAACTTCGAACATTGAGTCCTTAGATGAAATCTTGAACGACCCAATCATTAGAAATCGGTGGCATGTCCATCCGTTCTAATTGAAACCAGGACACAAACTGTCTGAGCATCTCATTATCCTTTTGTCTTGCTTTGAAAAAGGTCCAACTTTCCGGTCTCTACCTTGATATCCCATGTGTGTGTTTTCACAAAATAGTTTGCAAGCATAGCAAATGAGTCAATAGAATTAGGAGCTAAGTTGTGATACCGTATCATAGCTCCCTTTGACAAGGTATCTCCGAATTTCTTCAACAAGACTGACTTGATCTCATCATCCTCCAAGTCATTTCCTTTTATGGCGTATGTGTAGGAAGTGACATGCTCCTTGGGTCAGTTGTTCCGTTATACTTAGGAATATCGAGCATGCAGAACTTTTTAGGGATTAGATTTAGAGCCACACTCGAAGGGAAAGATTTTTGTACGAACTTCTTAGAATCCAAGCCTTTCAGTATCAGTGGTGCTCCTTGGATCTAGACAAACCCGGAATAGTAGGTTTCCACCTTTTTGTCATTTGCTTCGACTTCTTAAAACCTTATTCTATCCATTTGGTCAGCTACTCGAGCATTTTATGATCTTGGAATTGGTCCCCGACTCATTTTCATTCGACCTCTCTGCAACTGGTTCTTCCATACGGGCAATTTTTCGGGATTGATCGGGTTTAATTCTTCTTGGTGTGAAACTTTGGTTCTGCAACTGAGTAATTACCACCTATTTGGCATGTAACATTTCGCAGATCATTCATAGATTGATACCGCCTCCCTTATTGTTTTGAGCATTCTGCATTGTCGATTTGTCTCCACCACAGATGCTATTCTCGGGGTTAGTAGGCAGGTTTGTGTCAATAGTCACATGCGAGTTAGCATCCAACGGTTTCATGATTGGAATTTCAATGGGATCAACATGCAGTACCTAGTTACCGGGCGCTATGTTGTTCTTTTCACCGTGGTGACCGAGCTCATTGTCAACAGGTAAGGGTGCCAATTGTGAGTTTGTCATTTTGAGCTTTAACCTGAAATTAGAGGCACTTCAAAGAACGAGAGTAAAATAATGTGTTTTATGAAATTTTATATCAAATAAGCACTATTATCCTTAGCCCATCGGTGCGCGCCAAACTGTTTACCCTGAAAATCAGATAAAATTAAATTTATAAGTGGTTTTAACAATACATGGATTAAATTGATAAAAATTTATAAATTAATTTTAGTTGAAATAAAGTATGAAAAAATTAATTCAAATCATACGAATTGAACAATTACACACTTATAAGGTGAGCCACCCTTTTATAGTGTGCCCTTCGATCAATGTCCAAACACAGTTGAATAAGAACTTTAAAGAGAAAATAATATTATATTACTTTTAAATGATTATTATAATTCCTTTTACAAGTAATCAAACTCCCATTATATAATAGGGGTGTTCTACTTTTGGTACAATTCTATAAAAGGTAAAAATCTCCCGATTTGCTAATTTGCCGGTTCCTTATTGATATATGCTGAGATTCCCGCTGTAATTCTCGTCCAGTCAAGGATCATTCGGTCATCTGTTGGTCACACTAGCAATGTTTCCTCAAGCCTTTTCGGAGTCAGGGTCGATTCCGGGACCGTAGATGCAATATTCTCAAGAACGGACATTCTAACCTCTTGTTTTGGTTCAAAGAGACTCGAATTCAATCTCCAATCCCTCATATTCCGAGTCCGATCTATCGTGTAGTAGGCGTGCTCGATTTTGACCGTATACAACTTTAAACAATTTGAGTGTGTTAAAATAAGGAAATATTTTTTTGTAGTAGATTCATCGAATTGTATCTTTTAGCAGAATATGAGTCGTACTAGGTGTAACTTCTTAAGATCCCTTCATTGAAAATCAAATTTCTACCCTTTAAGATGTTATGGGTATTAAACCTTTGAATCTTTGAAGAATTCTTTGTTCTACTTGTAGATTGCATATTTTCGTATTAAGAAAAAACCTTAATTGATATTGCTTTAGTACCATGATATGCACAAATCTCCTTAACTCTTGGGATTCTTTTTATCCACCAATTGCTTCTAAAATCTAGTGTCACGACCCTAATCCTGGAACCAGTCGTAATGGCGCCTCTCATGAAGACAAGGCTAACCGACACTTTCCCATTTCAGTTTTTATGCAATTAAAAAATACAAATCAAGTCTAAATCATGATAATAATCCAAAAATATGCAGTGAACATTACAGTTTGGGGAAAATAACCAAATACAGCCCGATACCGGGGTGTCACTAGTCTTGAGCATTTATCAATACGTTTCAAGTCTTAAATTCCTACTAAACTATTATAGAATAACTTAGAAGAGATAGAAATGAGATAAAAGAGAGAGAAACACGGGAATGTGGACGCCAAGTAGCTATTCGTGAACTACGAAGTCTACCGGAAGCTCTCAACTCGCACTAGCAGGATCAGCAATGCATGAATCTGCACATGGGTTGTAGGGAGTAAAGTTATTTCTCCAACTAAGTGAGTAATAATCATAAATAAATGACTCAGATAAATGAAAACACGTAAGGCACATTACATGCTATAATGGAGCAGTAAATCTAGTAAAAATAGTGAATCTGAGGATAGGTAAAATCATTTATGTTCAGTTTAAATTTCATGAAATGCCTTTTCAACAATAAACAGGTAAATAACAGACAGATAAGAAAGATAAACGTATAAAGGTTTGCCCCTCGGGCACAATGTCAATAAATCCTCCCCTGGGGAAATACTCAGAACAATACCAGCCCCTCGAGCTACATCTCACATCACAATGGGCACCCGCGCTTACTGGAGGTGTGCAGACTCCTGGAAGGGCCCTTTACAACCCAAGTACAATATCAATCCATCTCGTGGCATTATCATTATGCTCATGGCCTCATATCAACAAGCCACCTCATGGCGTGCATATCTCAGGCCCTTGGCCTCATATCATAATCAAATGTTTCCTCACAGTATAAGTCCTTGGCCTTACTCAGTCAAAAATCCTCACAAGTCACACGAGCAATAGTAAAACATGATTTTCATCCCAAAATATCATTTAAAAGATCATGTAAGTGTTACTATAGAGTAAACATGGCTGAGTTATGAAAATAATGGAATATAGCGTGACTAAATTCAAGTATAAAGACAAAGCAACGAGGAAACATCAATAAAAATCCCCTAAGTGTTCAAATAGTTGGCATTCGGCCCAAAACATGATATATGCAAATAGATATCAATCAAATACACGGTAAAATAGTCATTCGAGATGGACTACATCACAGTCCCCAGCAGTGCACGACCCCACGCCCGTCATCAAGCGTGTACATCACCTCAATATAGCACAAAGATGTGATATCCGGGGTTTCGTACCCTCCAGACATCATTTTCAATCATTACTCACCTCAATCCAGTCTAAACTCTATCGCGCGACACCTTTTCCCCTCGAATCGGCCTCCACTCGCATCGAATCTATCCAAAATCAGAATCACGTCGGCAAATATGCTAAGGGAATGAAGCCCAAGCAAAAATAATCAATTTACATACAAATCCACGAAATTACCAAAACCCGAACCTCAGGCCCACCTCTTGGATTCTTATAAATTTTACAATAATGGATTCCTTATCACTCCCTGAGTTCATTCATACCAACAATATAAAAATCCAACCACAAACGACCCCTCAAATCCCAATTTTTGGGCCTCCAATTTCAAGCCCTAGTTCTTCAATTTTTGGCTTAAATTCCATGATTAATTAGGTAGATTTCACATTAGAATAGAGTTTTAACTCCATGAATCTTACCTTCAAGTGATTCCCCTTGAATCCCTTTTCAATCCTCTTCCAAAAGCTCCAAAATTCTCAATAATGGAGGAAATAAACCCCAAAATCGCGGACAAGACGACTATTTAAACCTTCTGCCCAGGCCTGAAATCCTTCATCATGATAGCGGGACCTCCTTCGCGTTCGTGAAGTACAAATTATCAGAATCCAAATTTTACCCTAAGTGAATGTACCAATTCCCATGCAAACACGATGCTCAGGCATCCTACACTATGCGATCCCGCACAGGGGACCGCATTGGCAATAAACAAACTCTAGGTCAATACCCTGGTCCACTTAACTCTATGCAAACACGACTTTCTTTATGCGTTCGTGATCAGTAACGTCACCGCCTTATGCGATTGTATCTCCAACTTTGCGAATGCGAAGAACAACCTAGGATGCCCTGACAAAAGTGCTACGCAATCGCGAGACTCCCTATGCGATCGCGAAGAAGAAAACTCTGCAATAGCTGAAGCTTAAAAATCTACAACTTTTCAAAAGCATGAAATGGTCCAATTGACCACACGAAGCTCACCTGAGGCCCCCGGAACCTCAACCAAACATATCAACATAACGCATATCCTCATTTAAACTTGTTCCAACCTTCTTAATGCTCAAAACAACATCAAAACACCAAATTCGCATCGGATTCCCGCAAGAATTCCTAAATCTTCTAAATTACGCTTTTGATTACAAAGCCCAGCCAAACCATCCGAATGACCTAAAATTTTTCACACATATCCCGAATGACACCACGCAACCACTATAAGTTTGAAGCTCCGACACGGAGGTCATACGATTTTGAGTTATTAATGCCAGTCCCCAAGTGTTAGGGATGTTATTGGCTTTGGAGTCATTTTTGCAAAAATACCGAGCTTCTTCGAAATGGAAAATGATTTGGAAAGTATTCTTTGATTACTTGGTACAAGTATACACATTTTTGCTGTTAAGGCTCGGTTATTCGATACTGACGTAGTTTGTTTGACCGTTTGGCCCGGTACATTATTTTCCTATCGAGACCCTATTCAGCATATCTTGACTTTTACGAGGAGGTGACATTCTGGGGGAAAGCCCCCCAGTATTCTATGTTGATTGAAAATGACGCTTGAATAATAGTTGAGTCTTCCCTAGGTAGCATATATATGTTGCCTCATTAAACATCTTGCCGGTAAAACCCTTTTTGGGATAAAACCTGGTCGATGGAAAAGAGTGCAACGTATGATTTTGGAACCTAAGGCCTTCGAGTTGGAAAGAACTTTGGCCATTTTGATCGAATACCCGGATTTAGATTAAGATGTAACTAAAAAAGGGAGATGACCATACCTTAATGTTGATGGCGCTTTGGACCTTGATCTTATTCAATCGTTTGTTATGAAGACTCGATAGAGTCCTTCATTTTATTTAGTTGGGGTAGCTGAGAATGTAGCTTGTTATTGATAACTTACTATTTGCTTATCTTTTGGATCCTTCAATGGCGGAGGTATTGGTGTTGGTTACACATCATGCATCGCGAGCATCTCTTTTTCCATATGGTGTTCCCCGTAGATAGCTTTTACCCCATCCTTTTTTATGAATTTCATCATTTGATAGAGGGGGGATGGTACTGCTCTCATGCAGTGTATCCATGGCCTCCCAAACAAGTCGTTGTACCTCATTTCTCCTTCGATAACATGGAATTTAGCATTTTGGGTTGTGTCGGAAACATTGATTGGGAGGTTGATTTCCCCTTTCATTGTATCACTCACCATGTTGAACCCGTTAAGGACTAGAGAGGCGGGGAAGATTTGGTAAAGTAGTCCGAGCTGCTGTACCACCCTCGACCTGATAATATTGGCTGAGCTACCTGGATCCACAAGTATACATTTAATTCGAAATTTATTTACAAGGAAAAAGATAACCAATGCATCGTTGTGAGGATGAGACAAGGTCTCGATGTACTCGTTGCTGAATGTGAGAGCGTCCTTGGGTGTGTAACCTTGAGTTTGCTTTTCACTAGTGGTGGATATTTTTTTTCTCCTGATCATGGGTTCTTGTGGAGAATCAATGCCTCCTAAGATCACGTGGATGACGTGTTGTGGCTCATTTATTTTATTTGTCTTGGTCATCTCTCTTTCCCGGAACTGATTTGTTGCTCGGCCACTGAGGAATTCTCGGAGGTAACCTTTGCTGAGTAGTCAGACTACTTCTTTTCAGAGTTTCTGACAATCTTCGGTTCTGTGACCGTGCGTGTTATAAAATTCACACACATAGTTGTGGTTTCTTTGCGAAGGATTTGACTGTATAGGCCTTGGCCACCTGTTGTCTCTGATTTTACTGATGGAGAATACGATGTCTATAACGTCGACGTTGAAGTTGTATTATGACAAGCGGGGTACCTCCGCTCGCCCTGTGTGCTTATTGATCTAGCTCTACTAATAAGTCCCTAAGGATTCTGCATTCGGTCCATCCTTCATTATTTTGGGGGTAGGTTGCAACTTGGGGCATTTTTTGCTATCTTTGGTGTATGGTCGGTATCTCTCTTTATTCGGGTTTGACTCTTTTGCTGGAAGCCTGCTAGGATATACCAAGCCCGAGGGGGCTCCTAGTTGGTCATCTTCGACCTTAATCTTTGATTGGTACCGGTTGTGGACGTACGACCAAGTCATATCGGGATATTCCACTGAGGTTTGCTTCAGCTGCTTCGAAGCTACCGAGTTTCGCTCGTTCAAACCTTGAGTGAAGGCGTGCACTGCCTAATCATTGGATATCGGTGGTAGTTCCATTCTTTCCATTTGAAAGCAAGATATGAACTCTTGAAACATCTCGTTCTCCCTTTACTTGATTTTGAAAATGTCGAATTTCCTTGTAGCTAATTTGATGGCACTAGCATGTGCCTTTACGAATGAATCTGCCTACATAGAGAATGAATCTATTGAGTTTTGATCCAAGATATGATACCACATCATTACCCCTAATGAAAGTGTCTCTCCAAATTCTTTTAGTAGGCCAGACTCAATCTTGGTGTCCTTTAGGTTGTTGCCCTTGACTGCACAAGTGTAAGCACTGACGTGCTCTTTAGGGTCTGAGTTTATGTTGTACTTCAGAAGGTCAGGCATTTTGAACTTCTTTGGAATGGTTTTTGGGGCCTCTTACTGTGGGAATAAATTTTGTACAAACTTCTTCGAATTTACACCTTTTAAAATCGGGGGTGCGCACGGAATTGGATCGACCCTAGAATTGTAGGTCTCTACTTTCTTGTCATTGGATTCAATCTTCTTCTCGCCCGATTCGATCCATTTTGTGAGTTCCTCAAGCATCTTTATGATGGAGGGATCAACTGCCAACCTATTGTTGCTCAATATTTCTGGTACCTGCTCGGCTCGGGGAGCCTTTTTTCGGGGCTACCGTGATGGGAGTCTTTTGGTGCCTTTGCAGATGAGCAATCGCCAGCAGTTGTGCTTATAACATTTCAAAGATGATGTGAAGGCTAACCCCTTGTTCTTCATGAGCTAGGGTTTTTTGAGCTTCTTTCCAATCTTTTTTGAGGTTATTTTCGATCTTCTTGGTGCATGCTTCTGTTGGTGTGGGAGCTTATTTCGACGTTTTGGGTGTTATGCGAGACTACATCCACAGGAATCAGCTTTGGTGCATTCTCAGGGTTTCGTAATGGTACACCAACACCTGGAAAACCCACACCATTCTCTCCATGATCCTCAAGATTGATGCTCTCACTTGCATTTACTAAGTTAGATATTCTAACCTTAAATCAACGATCTTGGACAAGAAAAGTGTAACTTGCGTTATGTAGTAAACTAGCAAGAAAATAATCACTATTATATTTAGCCCCATGTTGGGCACAAAACTATTTACCTTGAAAATGGTAATTACAATTAGATTGACTTTTTGGTTCTAAAAATACGTGATCTGTTTTTATGCAAGTTGTTAGGCAAATGATGCTAAGTGATAGACTTGGAGACAAGATAATAGTTATAAAACAATGTGATAATCAAATCCAATGGCTAATTATCAGGGCCCCGAGCTTGCGTATTTGGGGCCTCGAGGTTGAGTTGGATGCCCTGCGGTGGATACTCGATGGAGGATTAACAGTTATGATAAATTCATTGGCGGCTATTTATGGCCAATAATAAGCAATAAATAAAGAACAATAAATAGAACCAATAAATGAAAGAAGTGGAGTCGAGAGAATTTTTTAGAAAGCAGAGAGAATATTCTTGTATTTTCAATATTGAGTATCAAATTCATTTACAAAATGACAAGGATCACCTTTATATATGAGGGGGAATTCCAACATAGTACAAATGCATTTATTACAAAGATATAGGGTTAGTACAACCATTTAATGCCATGATTCGGGTTTGACTAGCCCACTAAACTTTGTCAGCTCTAGTTACGCTCCTTGGGAACTCCCGCTTTTTCACCATAACCATCGGTCTGTACTATCCCGAGGTCAAACGTCGATAGCTCCTCGGGTGCGAATATCGACCATATCCCCAAGCCTTTTAAAACGTGCTTATAAGGTATCGTAATGATCGAAAATTGGACCCTCCAATTTTACCTTATACACTAAACTCTCCATGGAGGGTACAGAACACAACCAAGCTCTTTATCTCATGGTATAGTGCGAGGGTTCTGTTGTCTTAAGGGTACTGGTGGATAACGGCTCTATTGAAAATAGTTTCCCCTTGCCCACTTTGCAATAGTTGAAGGTTTGGACTGAAAGAATCCACATCAACAGTGTGTGTGTTTGTGGCTTTGACGGATGAGGAAAGAATTCTATTGGTAATATAATGCTCGAATTTTCGATAGGGCTAGTTGAGTTCATTATGCAGTTCCAAGTGCTAGATGTGGTTGTCTTTTATAACTTATTATTAGGCAGGCCCTGGATACATGCTGCTAAGGCAGTTCTGTTTTCTCTATATCAAATGGTAATGTTTGAACGGGACATGCAGGAAATAGTTATGCACGGTGATGAAAACTTATCTGCTTACAATGACACAACTATTCCATTTAATGAAGCTGAAAATGATAAAGGGCCTTGGGTCTACCAAACTTTTAAAACAATGTTTGTTGAGAATATTCCCGAGGCAGAATTCATTCTAGATCCAAAGCTACCCTCCCTGCCTGTCACGGTAGCAAATGAAATGTTGAAGAATGATTTTTTGCCGGGCAAATGTCTAGGTTCATCTCTATAGCGTATTGTGCATCCAGTATGTCAGTGCGAAAGTTCTGGCACATTTGGTTTTGGGATTCATGCCCACCGAGAAGGACGTGGAAAGGGAAAAAAATTTGAAGTGAAAAGTATGTTTACTCCCTAAGCCTGTTCCACACATCTTCAAGCCTTTTGTCAAGCGGGGATCCGCAAAACGTCCAATATCAATAGTCAGGAAACCTATGGTCGACATTGACGACAAGATGATCAAGAGGTTCCAGAGTCTGTCTAATGAGGTTAATATGGTAGAAATTAGGAAAGGTTCTAGCAATGAAGATGTGCTGCTCGTCGGGCCAAATGTGAACCTTAGCAATTGTAAAGCTACTCCTCTCCCCACCCGGAAGGAGTTTTGGTAGTTTGCTTTATTTTCCTTTCTGTTATCTGTTTTATTCAAGGGTTGTAATCCAGATTTTTTATTTTTTGATTGTTACGATGTTCAAACCCTTATATCCTTTTATTTTAAATGAAATACAAGTTCCCGTCTTCCATTATTCCTGATAGCGTTTCATTTTTGTTTTTCTTTTGTACAATTATTTTTATGTTGCTTTCAATGACATGACATGCATGAGGAATTTTCAAGCAATTCTTAAAAGCCAATTTAATTCTAATATAATAATCCAAGAAGTATAGTATGATGATAAAACATAATATGATGAAAAGCAGCATTTGAGGAAATCGGTAAAGAATAACAACACTTTGAAGAAAAATTAAAGCCTAATTTGAATTAAACTAAAGCAATCAATTTAGGAGATCCGGATAATGTTAGTAAAACCAAGATAAGTGTGCATCTGGAACTGCAAGTTAAGGAAGAGATAATTAAAGCATTGTTTGAATACGAAGATGTCTTTGCATGGTTGTATGACTATATGCGGGGCTTGAGTACTAATTTGGTAGTTTATAAGTTGCCAACTGATCCTACATTCCCTACTGTCAAGAAAATTTTAATAAATTTTAAGACTAATATGAGTGTGAAGATAAAAGAAGAAATCACAATGCAACTTAGGGAAAAAGTCATTCGGGTCACTCCATATCCTATTTGGTTAGCTAACATGGTGCTAGAACCAAAAAATGTTGGTATGACTAGGGTATGTGATGATTATCATGATCTCAACAATGCAATCCCAAAGGATAACTTTCCATTGTCGAACATCCACATTCTTATTGATAATTATGCCAAGCATGAGATCAGGTCTGTTGTGGATTGCTACAAAGGATATCATTATATCTCGATGGACGAGGAGGATACATAAAAGGCAACGCTCATCACGCCATGGGGAACATATTGCTACCAGGCAATTCCATTTGGTTTGAAGAATGCTGAGGAAACTTACATGAAGGCGATAACTACTATATTCATGACATGATACATAAGGAAATTGAGGTTTATGTAGATGATGTGATCATAAAGTCAAAGAAGCAATCCGACCATGCCAAGGACTTGAGAAAGTTTTTCCAAAGGCTCCGCAGGTACAACCTTAAGCTCAATCTGGCAAATCGGGCATTTGGTGTCCCATTCGGGAATTGTTGGGATTCATAGTTAGTCGACACGGTATTGATTTGGATCCGTCAATGATCAAAGCCATCCAAGAATTACCACCACCAAATAATAAAACCAAGGTGATGAGCCTTCTCGGAAGGTTAAACTACATCAACAGATTTATTGCTCAGCTCACGACAACTTGTGAGCCCATCTTTAAGTTGTTGAAGAAGAATGTTGCGGCTAAGTGGACTGACGAGTGTTAGGAAACATTTGATAAGATCAAGAGGTACCTGTCAAACCCACCTATGATGGTCTCGGCGGATCGTGAGAGACCTTTAATTCTCCATTTGATGGTCTTGGATAATTATTTTAGTTGTGTATTGGGTCAACACGACATCACCAGCAAGAAAGAGCAAGCCATTTATTATATCAATACGAAGTTCACTCCTTATGAGGATAAGTATACTCTTCTCGAGAGGACATGTTGCGCCCTGACATGGGTAGCACAAAAGCTAAAACATTATCTGTCGTAATACATTACTTATCTCATTTCTCACATGAATTATCTAAATTATATTTTTCAAAAGCCTATGCCCATAGGAAGACATGAAGATTATACTCACAGAGTTTGACATCATCTATGTGACTTGGACCGCGATGAAAACCCAAGCCTTGGCCGATATCTTGGATGAGAATTTGGTGGATGAAGAATATGAGCCACTGAAGACTTATTTTCCTGATGAAGAAGTGATGTATGTTGATGAGGTTGATTATAATGAAAAGCTAGGTTGGAAACTCTTAACATGAAAGGTTCCGGAATAGGAGGTGTACTCATTTTTGAAATAGGGTGTCAGTACCCTGTGACAACCTAGCTTCATTTTTATTGCACCAACAACATGGCCGAGTATGAAGCATGCATTGTAGGTTTGAGGTTAGCAGTAGATATGGGAGTCCAGGATATACTAGTTCTGGGAGATTCAGATTTGCTGGTTTACTAGATTCAGGGAGAATGGGAGACTCGAGATTTGAAGCTCATACCGTATCGACAATGTATGAATGTGCTTTGTCAATGATTCAAGTAAGTAGAATTTAGGAATATTCCCAAAATTCATAATGAGATTGCCGACGCCTTGGCTACTCTGGAGTAATGTTACACCATTTGGTTAAGACTTACGCCGACCCTTTGCATATCCAAGTTCGTGATCAGCATGCCTACTGAAAGGTGGTTGAAGAGGAGCTTGATGGTGAACCTTGGTTCCATGATATCAAGGAAAACATCATGTCGGGGGTATATCTAGTACATGTCACGAGTGATAAAAAAAGAACCATTCGACATCTCGCTAGTGGATTTTTCTTAAGTGGGGGAATATTTTACAAGAGAACTCTAGATCTAGGATTACTAAGGTGAATAGATGCTAAACAAGCTTTTGATTATCATAGCCGAAGTGCATTCCGGAGTTTGAGAGCTGCATATGCGTGGGTATGTCTTGGAAAAGAAGATACTTCGAGCAGGTTATTATTAGCTCACCATGGAACGAGATTGGATCAACTTTGTTCACAAATATCATTAATACCAGGTGCATGGTTATTTGATTCATTCTCCGCCATCTGGGTTGCACACAATGTCTGTACCTTGACCCTTTGTTGCTTAGGGCATGGAGATCATATGACCAATTGAGCTAGCAGCAATGGACATCAGTTTATCCTGGTAGCCATTGATTACTTCACCAAGTGGGTAGAAGATGTAACTTTCAATTCTGTGACAAAAAAGGCAGTGGTAGATTTTGTTCATTCAAATATCATTTGTCAATTCGAAATTCCCAAAGTAATCATCATATATAATGTTGCCAATATCAACACTCATTTGATGAAAGAGGTATGCTAACAGTATAAGATTGTGCATCAAAACTCCACTCCGTATCTTCCTAAGGAAAATGGAGCTGTTGAGGCGGCTAAGAGTGTTGCCCAATGGTGCTTTGTATTTAACAGACAGAGAAAGCATATGTGTAGGCAGTCAAGAGATATTATGTATGATTTCTCTATTTATCTTTAATTACATTTTTGTACTTGGCATGTTCAAAGTTGGAATGACAAAGACATTTTATTCTACTATCCAAATAATTTTATTCTTTGTTATCCCTTTTGAGCCTTATCATTTTTCATACTCCTATTTTGGAATCAGAAATATAGTTAAGAATAGAATAGAGAAGAAAAAGAAAAGAAAAAAGAGAGAAAAAAGTATATAGAAAAGAAAAAATAAAAAGAAGAAGAGAAAAGAAAAAGAAAGAAAAAAAGAAAAAAGAGAAAAGAAAAAGAAAGAAAAAGAGAAAAGAAGAAGAAAAGAAAAAGAAAAAGAAAGGAAAAATAAAATAAAAAAAAAAAAATGAATTGTGGTAGGAAGTACATTTGACCTGGCTCCTTTTAATGATACGCAGACATCCTTACTCTGAGATTTGGTCCCATCAAAATAAAAATTCAAAATTCTCCAGATTCAAAGAAACTCGGGCAGAAGTTTTACTTTTCCAAAAGATCTGATTCCAAAAGTTGTAATTTTGAACCCTTTCATCTTATGTTGTTTTGAGCCTCCATGCCGCCCTTTCTTTCTAACCCTGTCCAAAAGCCTATATTGCTGTCCAAAGAAAGACCTTCCGATAAATCTTTCAGGATGCAAAGTAGATAAAGATAGAGGTGTGATTTACATCATGGGTAATACTTTGTTCATGGGCACGAGGAAAAATAAAATAAAATGAGAGAGTTTTATCTGTGAAAACCCTCATGGGCACTGTAAGGCGATGGTGAGCTAAGGAAAAGTTTAAAATATGAGAGTCGTATTGGTGAAAACCATCGCGGGCACTATGAGGCGACGACAAGTTGAGAGATGAACACATGAGAGAGGCTTGTTGGTGAAAATCCTTTGGGGCACTACAAGCCGAATGAGGTTTGTGATTTTACAGATAAATTGAATCATTGAAGGTCCGATTTTTAAAATGTGAAGACATGGCTGAACTGAAATGTGACTGGTTGGATAGATTAGGTTGATAAATCTGAAATGCATGTCATGATCATTGGAGCCAGTTGCTACACTCAGATAAGTCTCTTTTCCATTCTTCTTCAAATAGTCATCTTTGATCGACATTTTCCTTTTTATTCCTAATTCTCAAAGTCACTTCGCTTCGTTTCTTTTGGTTCTATTTTTCTAAGTCTCTTTCAAGATCAGTTTTTGCCAAACAAGCAGGAAAGGGTTTTAAAGCTTATTACCGGGTCTTTTATGTTTTAATTGCACAAAGCGAGGTTCGTCCAGGCACATCACAAGTGACATGATTTAGAATGAGCCATGTGTTGGTAATTAAATTTAAGATGGTCAATTGATTTGTGCATTTCGAGGAAATGCAAAGGTTCAACAATTATCAGAATAAAAATGCTATACAATAAGTAAGTTTGAGGGATTCAGGCCATTCAGAGGTTTGATTTGAAGGTCAAACAAGTCATTGTTAGCCCAAAGAAGCTAGTCATATTAAAACATGGCAGCGGAAGAAGCAGACACCTCAGCAGGAATGCCACAAACTAACCATCACATTTCAAACTGACAAGATTTTCTTTATTTGAAACAGGGGCAGGAAATTTTGTTTGCTCTACAGAAATCCACTATGAGGAAAGCATGTTCCAGATTTGTTTAGTTTTAAATTTTTAGAACCTTCCTAGACAATGAGATTTAATTTTAAGTTTTTAGGACCCTCTTAGAAAATGGGATTCAGCTAACATCATGAATATTCCTGGTACAAACTGGGGCATAATTTTTTTGTTTTGTATGTTTTGTAGTAATTGCAGGCGCCCGCTTGGATAATGAAGGAATTCGTTTTTGAATTATTTTAAGTTTTAAATCAGTAACAGGCGCTCACAAGGACAATGAGGAATTCATTTCAAGTCTTAAACCTGTAGCAGGCACCCATCTGGAGAATGAGGGTATTTCATATTAGAATTCATCACAATTTTCAAATAAGTAGCAGGCACCCACCAGGAAAATGAGGGAATTTAGTTCAAGTCTCAAGTGAGTAGAAGGCATGTACGCTGCTAAAATCGGAGAGTCTGATTTTATGGTTTACATTACGTTCAATATCCCAGGAGGCTCGAGTACAGCTTGAGGTCTTACCCTAAGGTTCCCTATGCTCGATCTCGGGGCATCACAGATCGAATATTGCTGTCATGGATAAGTGGCAAACTTCCCGAGGCGCATGATCAAAGCTGACAACGCCTGCAAGAATAGTGCAAGTCCGTACTGGACCTTTAGGTAGCTGTACCATCTATTTTCCTCGATAATAATTATACATGTACCACGTTTTGATTTTCCTCTTCTATATAAAGGAGACCCTTGTCATTTATGGCACACACATGATATTGAATACAAGAACAAGAACATTCTCTGCTCTCTAATTTAAACACTCTCTATTGTCTTTTCTTTGATTTATTGCTTACATTTCTTATGTTTCATTAATTGTTCTTCATTTATTACTCATAATAGATCATAAATAACCCACATCAAAGCTCTTAGAACTATTAGTCCTTCATCGGGCGTCCACTGCCTAACGCTTAGCTCGATCCCTAGGCCCCGTATAGTCTAGCCCGAGGCCCTAGTTCTCACCCACTTGGTTTGCGTAGCATACTATCTTCAAGCTCTTATCTCATATTCTAGTCTCACACTTAGACTCTATTTCCCAACAACTAGCATAAAAATAAAGCACATGTTTTTAGAACCAAAAATAAAATCTAATTGTAATTAGGCGCCCACCGTAGAGCTAAAAATAATAGTGATTCTTTTGTGCTGGTTTACTGAAAACAAAAGTTATTCTTTGCACTTTTTCTTGCCCAAGAATCTTTGATTTCAAGCTGACTAACTTAGTGAATGCACATAAAAACAACGGTGTTGAAGACAATGGAGAGATTGGTGTAGCTGTTCCGGGAGTCGTTGTACAACTGCGGAACCCTGAGTACACACCAGAGCCGATCCCCGTGAATATGGGCTCATGCAACACCCAACACATCGATATAAGCTCCCCCGCTAACATGAGTATACACCAATAAAACCAACAGGGAGCTCTGAAAGCTCCATCCCTGAAGGAAAAGAGATAGACGGGCGGAAAGGAACGAAAAAACCTCAAGCACATCATCCATATGATCATTGGAGGGACCGAGGTTCCTCAAGGACCCGTGATCAAGCAGACAAAAGTTTCCACTGCAGCAGAAGGGCAAATTCGGGGCCGCTTGATCGAGGACATCCTAGCATTTAGCGAAGAGGGTGTCGAGACATTATCTCATCCATATAAAGATGCAATGGTAATTTCATTTCTCATGAATAACATCCAGGTCAAATGTGTACTCATGGATCCAGGTAGCTCGACCAACATAATCAGGTCGAAGGTGGTAGAACAACTCAGGCTGCTCAACTAAATCATACCTACCTCCCTAGCCCTCAACGACTTCAACATGGCCAGCGAAGAAACGAAGGGGAGATCACCCCTCCCCCCGGTGAACATGTCCGATATAGTATGGAATACCAAATTTCATGTCATCGAAAGAGATATAAGGTACAATACATTACTTAGAAGGCCATGGATACACAATATGATGGAAGTACCGTCAAATCTTCATCAGATGATGAAATTTCCAACAAAAAATAGTATAAAAATGGTATACAAGGAACAATATGAGGAAAATGATATGTACGCAGTTAAAGGGGAGGTACCAACTTCTATACCCTCCTCCTCGAATGAGCCGGTAGACAAACAGACCCTCAAGGACGATGAAGAAGAATTCTTCACTCCCACGAAGAATCAGATGCAACAAAGTCAACAATTGAGGAACTGGAGCAAGATGTTTTGATCAAGCATCTTCTAGATCGTAAGGTATAACCGGGAACGGGACTAACCTCCGAACTCGGGACAAAACTCATTGAAGTTATTATGGACTCCGGAATGACAACACACCATAGAGGAGTTGAAGCGATATTTGACAAGCCCACCTTTACTCCACACTCCAAAGGAAGATGAAATGATGTATTTGTATGTGGCCTTATTCGATGTAGCGGTACGTGGTGTGCTGGTTTGAGAAGAACAAGGTATACAATTCCCTATTTATTATATAAGTCGGACCTTGGGAGATGTAGAAATCAGTTGTCCATACCTAGAAAAATTAGCTCTTGCGTTAATAAGCGCATCTAAAAAGTTAAAGCCTTATTTTCAATGCCATCGTATTTGTGTTTTAACGACATATCCTCTTCGAAGAATATTACATAATCCTAAGTTATTGGGTCAAGTGGGCAAATGGACCATCGAACTCGGAGGGTACGATATCAAATATCAAACCCAGACGGCTATCAAGTCCAAATACTGGCAGTTTTTGTGGACGACTTTATGCCTGCCCTCATGGCCGAGGTAGAGAAAGAACATCTGCTAAAAATGGGCACGTTCTTTGGCTGTATGAACCTTTTTCATTGCCGGTGCCTTGAACATGAAAGTGTCCGGGCTAGGCATTTTTCTATAGCAATCTACGGGGGAAATAATTAAGCAATATATAAAAGCTGCAAGGCTGACTAACAATGATGCCGAATAAGAAGCTATGATTACAGGTATGGAATAGGCAAAAGGTCTAGGAGCATAAGTCATCAAAGCAAAATGTGATTCCCTTCTAGTGGTAAATCAGGTAAATGGGAGCTTTGAGGTTCGAGAAGACAAGATGCAAAGATACTTAGACAAAATTCAAGTCACATTGGACTGCTTCAAAGAATGGACTCTGGTCTACAAACCTCGAGAGCAGAATAGCAAGGATGATGCCCAGATAACCTGGGATCATCAGTTGATGAAGATGACATACTCTCTGGGGATGTTGTTCAACTATCCAAATCAGTGATCGAAGAAGGTCATGCAGAGATCAACTGTACTAGCCTAACATGGGATTGGAGAAATAAATATATGGACTATTTGGAAAGTGGAAAGCTACCCGTGGACCCAAAAGATTTGAGGGCCCTGCGAACCAAAGCATCCCGATTCTCACTCGATGAAAATGGAACTTTATATAGAAGAACCTTTGATGGGCCCCTAGAGATATGCCTGAGACTCGAGGATAAAGATTATTTACTCTGAGAAATCCACGAGGATACCTGCGGAAATCACTTTAGTGCTGATTCCTTAGTCTAAAAGGTGATTAGAGCGTGCTACTATTGGGACAACATGGAGAAGGACATCAAACAATTTGTCCAAAAATGCAACAAATGCCAGAGATTTGCATCAATGATTCACCAACCCAGTGAATAGCGACATTCGGTCTTGTCACTATTGCCGTTCATGAAGTGGGGGATAGACATCGTCGTACCTCTACCAATGGTACCAGGTAAAGATAGATATTTTTTACTACTAACTACTTCTCAAAATGGGTGGAAATGCAGCCCTTTGAGAAGATAAGAGAAAAAAAAGTCATTAACTTCATCTGGTATCACGTGTCGATTCGGGATTCCATCCAAGATAACATATGATAACGAGAAATAGTTCATCAAAAGCAAAGTAACTAACTTCCTCGAGGACCATAAAATCAAAAGGATCCTGTCAACACCCTACCACCCATGTGTGAACGTTCAGGCCGAGTCCACAAATAAGACCATCATCCTAAATTTGAAAAAATAGTAAAAAGATGCGAAGGGAAAACAGAGAGAAATGTTGCCTGAAGTGCTATGGGAATATCGAACAACTCCAAAATCAAGCATGGGAGAGACCATTTTCTCTCTAGTATATGGCTCCAAGGCTTTAATATCGGTAGAGGTCTGAGAGCCAAGAGCCATATTTCGACACCTTTCTCTCTAGTATATGGCTCTGAGGCTTTAATATCGGTTGAGGTCGGAGAGCCAATCGCCAGATATCGACATGCCAGCGATAGCTCAAACAACAAGGCCATGAATGCATCCCTCAAACTACTAGATGAAAAGCAAAAAGTTTCACTGGTTCGAATGGCCGCCCAAAAACAAAGAATCAAAAGGTACTAAAATAGGAGAGCAAACCTCCGAAATTTCGGAGTTCGGTACTTAGTCTTAAGGAAAGTAACCCTAAACACTAGAAAACCTAACGAAGGGAAGCTAGGACCAAGTTGGGAAATAGCGTACCACATCCTCGAAGTTAGTGGGGAATGATCGTACAAGCTCGGTACTATGGAAGGTGAACAACTTTCGAGCAATTGGAACGTATCAATGTTCGAACGCAATTACTGCTAAAGTGTCTGATGGAAGATGCCAAAACATCTTCCATCTTGAAGACCTTAAATTTTAAAGATTGCATTGCACTCTTTTCCTTCGATCGGATTATATCCCAAGAAGGGTTTTACCGGCAAGGTTTTTAACAAGGCAACATCTATATGATACCTAAGGAGAACTTAGCAGGTATTCAAGGCTTCCCTTCAATCAACTTTGAATACTGGAGGGCGTCCCCCCGGGAGATCATCTCCCCAGAAAAATCAAGACAAGCCAAAGAGAGTCTCAATAAAAAAATAATGTATCGGGCGAAATGGTCAAAAGACCCATGTCTGGATAGAATAATCAAACCATCAACGATGAGAACTATATAACATTTGTGCCACTTAATCAAGGAAGTTTGTTATTTTTACAAAAAATGTCTCCAGGGTCAGAAATTTCCCGAACGCCTAGGAACTAATGTCAGAAACTCGAAGCCATAAGACCTCCGGCCGGAAAGTTTGACCTCATAAGCTTCAAGCTCACAAGAGCTCAATGAGGTAACATCAAATAATGCTCATTGTCTCGGGGATTGTCGATGACTATCACCCATCGAGTTGTCAAAAATGCGAGGCCATAGGGCCCCGTGCGGGCAACCTCGAGCTCATAAGACCTCCATAAAGGAATATCAAATTTGTAAGACCTCAAGCAAGACATGAATCATACTTGTACCAAGAATCTGTAAGACCTTAAGCAAGGCATGAATCATACTTGTACCAAGAATATGTAAGACCTCAAGCAACATAAATTATACTTGTGCCAAGTAACCTATATGTAAGACCTCAAGCAAGGAATGCTCAAACTTATATGACCTTACAAAAGGAATAATCCCTATCTTAAAGTTAAGGCTATATATTTGAACTTGTAAGACCCTTAAAAAGGCATACCCTCGATATAGATGCTGAAGCTACCTTACTCGGGGACTAAAAGGCTATGGCTAAGCATAATGACTATAGTCATAAGGCTCCGACAAAACTAACGCGACTAGGGGACGCCCGACCGTCTTAATAAAATCACAGGCCTTCAATTACTTAAAAAATACTTCGAAAAAACTGGTTAATTGGGCTACCCTCTGCATAAGCAAAAGAGCTTCGATCATATCAGCTCCAAACAATAAAAAGACTTCAAATCATTTCAGTCATTGAGTGAAACGTCACGAGATGCTCATTTATCATCACATAACGAATCACAATTGAGGTTCTTATCTAACCGTCGAAGAGTCAGACGAACATAAAAACTTCAAAAAAGTCTTCGACGAGGGCAAAATAAAGCCTATGTTAGAGGTCGTACCGACCCAATGCATAAGAGCCACTATCGCCATCATAAATTAAAGGTTATACCAATCTGACACATAGCAGCCACTATCGCCAGTGTAGATTAAAGGGCGTACCGACCAAACACGTGAGAGCCACTGTCGTCAGCTTAAATTAAAGGTCGTACCGACCCGACGCATAAGAGCCATTATCGCCAGCGTAGATTAAAGACTGTACTGACCAAATGTGTGAGAGCTGTGTCGCCAGTCTATATTAAAGGTCTTACCAACTAAACATGCGAGAGCCACTATCTCCAGCCTATATTAAAGGTCGTGCCGACCTAATGCGTAAGAGCATAAATGCCAGCCTATAGTAGAGGTCGTACCGACCCAACGTGTAAGAGCCTAAGGGCTGGCTTAAATAAGCTCAAGGCTAATTGTTAGACCTAAAAGTGGATCAACTCAAGTCAAAACGCGACTCGAGGACTAATCCCCAAGTGGTCAACTTTCGACCATTACGAATTACTCATCAATAGCGAAAACCTAAGGGGTTTAACCCAAGGTCAAAAATCTCAAACCAATTGTAAACATACATCGTAGTTTATTCCTAAAAAGCAAAGGGAAAATGAGAAATGATGAAAAATTAACGGCATTTTATATGTATACTGAAAGTTCACAAGGGTGAATTTACAAAGCCTATACCTAAAGCCCTTGCATGTGAGAAAGCAATCAAAACCCTAATCCATTACCGGGGCTGCGCCTACAACAGCTCTATCAGAGGTTGTTCCTTTAACAGTTCCAACCACGGCCCCAAGGTCATCAATGGACCCTTCCCCTTCGGGGATTTCGCCCTCATCTTCTTCCGAGCCACTGCTCGACTCACCCTTAGAAGGAAGTAGGGATGCAACATCCTCTTCTTGGGCCTTCACCCTCTCGATTCCGGCTGACAAATAGATGCCCCCTGTACGTATATCTCCGAGAGCATGCCTCTGAGATTCTAACCGGGCATGTTCCACATCTCGGGTCAATTGCAGCTCAGGTCCCCCTCGGACACTTTCCTGGCTTGAGCATTTGCAGCAACAACATCATCTTTCTACGAGGATAGGAGTGCCTCGGCTTCAGCCTTGATCCCGGATAGCACAACAACTAACTCAGTATGAAGATTTTTATACTTATTACTCTTCTCCCTCGCGTCATGAAGTTGATGTGCGCCTGAGACCACTTTACCCTGAATGGTATCTATCACAGAGGCTATCTCACTCATGTGCCATTTGCGTTTGAGAATTTCAGAGTCTCTGGCTCGGAGCTCCTCCTTCATTAGAACATCCTTCTTCTCAAGATGCATAAATCATCCCAAGGGTATTAAAACACTGAAATAGTGTATGAATGTAGCGAAGAAAAAATAGAAACTACATAGCCTTCTCAGTGAGATGATTCCTCTCTTGGGGCTCCACCCCAAAATGATCTCGTAGGCCACGGAGTTCCTCCTCTTTCTTGGTAAAAAGAGCTCTAAGCTTATCAGCTTCCGCGGTGAGCTTCCTGCGCTCGCCCTCATAGGGAGTCAACTTGTCTTGAAACATGGCAAAGCTCTAATTATAAAGCACCTTGTCCTAGAACCATGAAATAAACAAAGTTAGAAAGACGAAGAGCGGGACACCGAGCAGAATTTGCAAAAAGTTACATGCTCAAAGAGCCTATCCATCACACTAAAAATAAGTGAGGCGTCGAGCTCAAAATTTTTCTGAGGCGCAGCTAATGGCCTTTCAAATGAATCTTTATCCCTTATGGACACCCCCACATCGGAAGTTTCTTTATTTTGGGCATCTTAAAGGGGGTAAAGTTGGTCCCGGAGGGGAATCACTCACTACAAATAACCCCGACTGGATCAATCAGGGCCATCTCCTATCTATGAAGAGCTTCAAAACTAGGTTCCTCTGGACTGCCTATCAAATGCACCTCATCTCGAGGAACACTTTGACTGTCACCCAGTCCGGGAACATTACCCGATACATCCTCAAAGGCCTCTTCAGCCCGAGGTAGGACAATATAAATATCAAGTTCCAATTTAGAATCCACCAACTCAGCAATATCACGGAAGGTCAAGTTTTTCCCTTCCTCGGGTACTATCGAGGAAGCATTTTTCTCCTCGCCTTCAGCTCAGGGACTCCCCAATATTTCTGGAGCTAAGGCTGCTGAGTCAGCCTTAGGGTTTTCCACTTTAGCCTTCTTGGATTTTGGAGGCTCAGTTGATGATTCACTTTGTTTCTCTCCTCTTTTTCGGGTTTTGGGGTATCCGCCCCCCAGGAAGGGTTTCTATCATCAAGGAGGCCTTTCCCAAACCTACACACAACAAAATACAAACACATGGAATAAAGGCGTCATTGGTGTTATTTCTTATGAGAGATTCAATTGCAGCAGAAATGAGGGCTCACCATGGTTCTTGGCCTCCTATCGAACTCTAGGCAGATCGCGCTACACACGTTCAACATATGGGCAAGCTGAATCTAGCCGAACAACTCAGTTCGAGATATCTCTAAACGTGCTAGGATATACCGCGTCAGTTGCATGGGTAGAGGAAGTCAGTTCATGGGGAAATTGATCCTAAAGGAAAAGAAAATACTTAACCAGTGTATCTAAGTATGTTTCATTCTCCATCTTTCGAGGAACAACATATTCTCAGGATCAGGTTCGAAATCCTAATTCGGACAAATCAGCTCATCCACCCTCCGTCCATAACCTTGTCAGTACAAGCAAAAAAGGCTTTCGAGGCCCAACATCAGAGCTTAATCAGGCCCCATCGGAGGAGTCGGGGAATGTACATTATAATCAATTAGTAGAGGGTGAAGGGCATCCCCTTAATCATGTTCACAAAATACCTGATCATGTAAACAATGTGCCAAAATAAAGGATGAATTTGGTCGAGAGTCACTCGTTATCATTTGCAGAAGTTGATGATCACATGATCTATTAATTGATAGGATGGTTCGAACTGGTCAAGAGTAAATGGATAGGTATACAAAATTAGGAATCCGACCTTGTACATCATTATGTCTTCTCCTCGAGAAGGGTTCTCCACTAGCACCGCGCCCCCCAGCTGCAGTCGGCCTTCACATTCCTGGTGTCTGTTATTAAACTAATATATCAGGACACATGTTGGCATCGTCCTGGCTTCGAAGAAAGCTTTTCGACGTTGAAATCAGAGTCATTTCGCAAGGCCCTGGGATGTATCCCTCAAGAAGATGGGGTGTTATCCTTACCTTTAGAAGATCTTGAATAAGAGGGAGGCATATCTCCCTGAGGGACAAAGACACAAGTGTTTGCCATTCATGTTGAAAATGTTTCGGAGGGGAGAAGAAATTGCAATCAGAGGAAGAATACAAGAGAGAAGTAAGAAGAACTCTTTCAAAGGCTTAATGAAGCAGTGAAAATAAAGAGCGAAGGAAGGAGTATTTATAGAGGCCAATAATGTACGTTGGAGCCGATTGAACAGTATCCAACAACTGTAATCAATTCAAAGGCTCTTCAAAGGCTGTATGGGTGCGACCTTCAAACACCTTTTTTGTCACGTCAGTCACTTGGTATAACACAACTAATGTCATGATAAATGTATAGAAGAGGCAAGAATTCAAGATCATTTCTTATCATTTTTACTCTAATAAACACGGGGACTATTTGTACACATCTAAAACTAGAGAGTCCAATTTTATGGTCGACATGACGTTTAATATCCCAGGAGGCTCGAGATATAGTTCAAGGTTTGACCCCGAGGGGTCCCTATGCTCTATATCGGGAGAGCATGAATCAACTATTACTGTCATGAACAAGTGGGAAATTCTATAGGCACGTGAACAAAGCTGACAATGCCTACAAGAATAGTGCAAGTGCGTACCGGACCTTTAGGTAGTTGTACCAGCTATTTTCCTTTATAATAGTTATACATGTAGCATGTGTGGATTTCCCCCTTCTATACAAAGGGGACCCTTGTCATTCATGGAACACATGTGATATTGAATACAAGAACAAGAATATTCTCTGCTCTTGAACTTAAACACTCTCTATTGTCTTTCCTTTGATTTATTGTGTTTCATTAATTGTTCTTCATTTATAACTCATTATTGATCATAACGATCACTTATCAAAGCTCTTAGAAATGTTAGTCTTTCATCGGCCGTCCATAACCTAAAGGTTAGCTCGACCCCGGGGCCCCGTATAGTCTAGCTCGAGGCCTCAATTCTTGGCAACTCGGTTTACGTAGCATACTATCTTCAAGCTCTTATATTCTAATCTTACAATTAGCATCCATTGCCTAACAACTAGTATAAAAATAAATCACATATTTTTAGAACCACAAAGTTAGATCCTCTTGTAATTACCATTTTCGAGGTAAGCAAGGCACCTACCTGGAGAACAAGAGAATTCATTTCAAGTTTCAAGTTAGTAATAGGCGCACACCTGCAGAATAAAGAAATTCATTTGAAGTTTCAAGTCAGTAATAAGAGCCTACCTAGAGAATGAGGGGATTAATTTCAAATTTCATGTTAGTAACATGCATCCACCTAGAGAATGAGGGTATTTCATATTAGAATTCATCTCAAGTTTCAAGTCAGTAGCTGGCACCCACCTAGAGAACGGGGGAATTCACCTCAAGTTTCAAGTTAGTAGAAGGAAATCACCTGGAGAACGAGAGAATTCATTTCAAGTTTCAAGTCAGTTACATGAGCCCACCTGGAGAACAAGGGTATTTATTTGAAGTTTCAGATCGGTAGCAGGCGTCCACCCGGAGAACGAGGAAATTCATTTTAAGTTTCAAATCAGTAGCCGATGCCCACATGGAGAATGAGAGAATTCATTTCATGTTTCAAGTTAGTAACATGCACCCACATGGAGATGAGGGTATTTTATATCAGAGTTTACTTCAAGTTTCAAGTCAGTAGCAAGCGCCCACCTGGATAATGAGGGAATTCATTTCAAATTTCAAGTTAGTAACACATGCCCACCTAGATAATTAGGAAATTCATATGAAGTTTCAAATTAGTAACATGCACCCACCTGAAAAATGATGGAATTTCATATAAGAGTTTATTTAAAGTTTCACGTCAGTAGCAGGCGCCCACTTGGAGAAAAATGGTATTCTTTTTAGAGTTATTTTAATTTTTAAGTTAGTAGTAGGCACCCACGTGGAGAACGAGGGAATGCATTTTATAGATAAATTCATGTTTATTTAACAGTAGGAACCCGCCTGAAGAATAGGGTCAATTCATGTTAGAAGTAGCAGACGCTCGCCTCAATAGTGTGAGTCAACACTTCGAGATGCACAACAGGATTGTAGAAGACTCGAGATCAAGCTTCAGAAGGCTTATAGATTGGAACCTTGTAACTCATAGCTGATAGGCTTGTTTAGTTTCTTTCATTTTGAATTTTTCGTGTAATAACGAGTTCAACAAGCATTAAAAACAACAACAACAGTGAAATCACAGTTTCTCGGTAGTCCCAACTACCAAAATTTCCAGAACTACAGTGACCTGATTCCTTAATAGCCAAAGATATGTAGGCAACCTCCGAAGCATGGTTCGGTTAAGCTTTGTCAAAATGCTTTCTAATGGAGTGTCAAACGGACAAAAATTTCTCGTCATTGATCACTTTATCTTTGCCCGATTTTTTTTAAATTTTTTCGATCAAAGAGGGACAACTGTGAGCACGTAATTTTTTGCCCTATAGAAAACGTTCCTACAAAATCATCCCAAAAATAATTTGTTCTAACTGTTTTTTAATTTATAGATTTTTAGAATTTTATTTTATTATTTTTCGCATTTAGCTTCATTTTCATGCATATTTAATAGCTTAAAATTATGGAAAATCATAGAAATTGTCATTTTTTTTCGCATGCCATCTTAGATTTAATTCGCATTTTTAAGAACAGACTACTCTTAATTGTTAGAATTAATACATGATTAATTTAAGTTAGGTCTTAATTTAAGATTTAATTAGTTGGAATTTAAAAATCAATGAAAAGAAAAAGAGAATAAAGAAAAAAAGAGAAGTTTGCCTGCCCTCATTTGTTAATTGGGCCTACAATTTAATTGGCCCAATATCTAACTGGTCCAAACATCTTCCGAGCCCAATCCCCATGAGTCCAAATCGGTCAAGTTCCCCTAATACCCAATATAACGCCATTTCTAGTAACTTTGATCATGGTCATTCACTTAATATGATCCCGCGCTCAGGAACTCACCCTATTCGACCCTTATAATTTTCTGAACCCCCCAAACCCTAGAGATGCCCCTCATTTCCCCTACTTCCCTCATCTCTCTCATCTTTGAAGAATCCACCGCCGAAAATCGCCTTATGGCGACGACGCCACTCCAAATCACTTCAAATTGACACCCCATAATCTCCAACTCCTCCTCAATCTAAACCCCTTACCATTTTCTCTGAAATCTTCACCACAATCAACATGTTAGAGATTCAAAATTCCAAAAAATTGAGTTTTGTTCGCTCTCTGATTCTTCATTATTTTCATGTGTTTTGGCTCAAAACTTATGTGAGTCAATTGCTCTTAATGAGAGAAAATCGATTTACGTTAGCTTCAATTCATTTTGAAGACACATAATGCGTTTGAGTTTTGTTGGTTGGCCCGTTTTTCTTCCAAATCATTTTCAGTCGTGTAGTGCCTGCAAGTATGACTCCCTGCCTTTCGGGTAGGAGCAAGGCTCGTCTACATATTATCCTCCCCAGACCCCACCTGGTGGGAATATACTGGATAGTTGTTGTTGTAGCAGTGCCTGCAAGTATGACTCCCATTATGTTTTTCTTTAATTTCAGTTTGTTTCATCATATTCATCTCCTTATACCTTATCTCTATCAAAAATAGAAATAATTAATCAGTTTGATTATTAATTAGCTTCCTACTCTTAATACTGTAGTATTTCTTATAGAGTTTAATTGTACTAATAAATATGTATGTGTTTTAGGTCACAATATGTGTGTTTGATAATTTAATTTTTTTGTTGTTTGAGTTTTTTTTCTTGATCTTGCTAATTGTTGTCTTTTGCTTTTCTTCTCTTTAGGATTAGACTAATGCTTACTAATAAAAGTCATTCAATATAGGGTTAGAGTACTGATGATTGGCAATTAGCAATACATTTAGAGGGCACTTTAGGAATTAAATCTGAATGAATATTATTTGTAACAATTAGAAGGTTCTATAATATAGTAGAAGGGACCATAATGTAAAAAGATAAGAAAAACTAGGTCAAAATTTGCGTAAAAGGGAAATTTTCAGAAGTTAAAAGGTTTAGTTAGAACACGAGAGAATTCTTGAATTGAATAGCTGTCCATTTCCAGTTTTAGAAAGATTCCCTCCCGTAATCTTTAACTGACATGATTCCTTTTTACCCTATCCGTTTTTCTACAACTGACACACTCTATATATGGGACTGAATTTTACACTATTCTGGGGGAGAAAAAAACGCACATATACTCTCATATCATGAATTTCTCTTAAGAAGAAAACATCAATTTAGAGGCAGAAATACAAAATATAGAGAACGTGCTAAACTTTTCTTGTTCTGTCTTCCTGCTTCATTTTTTTTGGGTGTTACAAGTTTGATTAACTGTTGAGACCTTGGTTCACTGCTAAAGATCACCTCTGAGCTTCCAGTTTGAATCATATTATGTTCTTATCTGGAGATCTTAGTGCTTTCTTCCTTAACCAAGTCAGTACATGTTACGTCCTATATTTTCATACGTTAAAGTACATCATACGTCAATTGATACAAGCGCAGAAACGAGAGATTACATCTCGCATTTTTCTTACGTTAATGTTTCGTCGTAAGTTAATCGATATAAGCTCGGGAATGAGATTATTTTAAAATGATAAGTGATATGCTATGTCAAACAAGTGATAAGTTAATTGATGAAGGTGAAATGGTAAGCGAATGGAAGAAAGTGAGTTCTGTCGGAGTTTGATAATTTGAAGATAAAATACGGTCTAAGTTATAATATCCGATATTTAGGGACTAGTTTCATACAAGGTACCACATGACTTGCATTTTAAGTAATTTGAGATAATTTTTAATTATGTAATAATAAATTAATTATTAATTTTTAATGGGGGATTAACATGTAATTGAAGCTTTGTGGATAAAATTTGGTGGAACCCCAACGTGGCAGCAAGATTTGGCCAAATTAGTGACTCTTTAATCACATTGCTAGGTGGCATACATTGAGAATCAAGTTGGGGCCACAACAACATTGATGAAAGGCTTTCCATCTCCATTTAATTGAGATGTTTATGACTACAAGTAAGGGATCTCTTCAGCAAGTTCATACAAGAACATGTATATACATGTAATATGAGTTCTTCAATAAAAATTCATACGAATATATATTATGTAATAGCAATGGTATCTTGCGATTCTAATTAGGGAGTACGATGTAATTTTTTTCAAAAATATTATACGGATTTTTTCCTATTTGGATTCGCCGTTACGTGTTATTGTAATTGACGTGTTTTAGAGGGATTGTTAAGAGAATCAGCTTAGGTATGCTAAGGCTATCCCTTCTTTCTTTTTGGCATGATCCGTATGATATAAATGAAATAAATAAATGCACAACTTTCATAAATAACTCTATCATTGAAGTGCTAGAAGTGACTATGTTCTTGATTTTCCAAGTATCTTATTAATCTCTCATCCGTTCATGGGTCTTAGAAAATACGTAAGTTGATTAAGTTTATTTCATGATATTAATCAGAGTCATAATGGTATCACGACCTTCCGAGAGATTTTATTAACGTATTACTCATGCATTGCATTCATTTACATGTACATTGACCCATGACCAAATAACATTATATACGTGTATATATGTATATTATATGTATATGAGATATGAAAAAATTCTACGACATATATACGTACCATCACATGATCAGCTAATATACATTGGTGATTTGCCCACAGTGGCCGAGATGATATAATGGGATGCCCGCAGAGGATTGATGAAGTTATTAACGCGTATACCCTTGCATGGTATGACATTTATACGCGTGTGCACGATACTATAATATTCAATGATTCACAGAGCTATTTAGATGTACATGTTGAGTCTTTTACTCCATGTTTCTCTCATGTATATTGTTTACTAATTTTCATTCCTTACATACTCGGTACATTATTTGTACTAACGTCTCTTTTTCTTGGGGACGCTGCTTTTTGTCCCTGCAGGTCCCAATAGACATGTTAAGAGTCCTCCGAGTAGGCTATCAGCTCCGCAGAAGATGTTGATGTGCTCCATCTGCTCCGTAGTTACTTATTTGATTAATTAGAATTAGGCATGTATTGATTGGTATGTCGGGCCCCTATCCTGGCCTTATGACATTTATATACTCTTAGAGACTTGTAGATCTATGTCATGTATATGAAAGATTGTATGGACTTGTTGGTCTATGTTCAATGTACCATTAATTATTTTGGCTTTGTAGGCCCGTAAGTCATATGTATAAGTTGTTCTATTAGATTGGGTCGTCCTATGCTGAATATTACCTTATGTTTACTCTAGTTATCGCATGACGCCCCTTCTGCCAAACTTTTTCTATAATGATGTAATAAGAAAGTTATGTTATATTAATACTCAGTTGAGTAAGGTAGTCGGGTGCCCGCCGTGGCCCATCAATTTGTGTCATGAAAGTACCAAGATCTCTTTGTATTTTTGTTCTTATCAAATGAATAGACATGCTTCTACTCTTGTTTGATCTCTGAATATTTTTTTGTTGCTATTTTAGTATGTGATTTAATGGACTTTTTGTTTCAATCAAGAATATCAATATTGAAGTAGCTTTGAAATATGACACTTATGAAAATTTGATCAACTAAATATAAGTCATTACTTGTTGACTTGATTGATAATCTTGAATGTTGTCTGAAGTTTTGTTTAAATCTTGCAGCTTTAGCAATAGCTCTAAACATAAAAGTTACTCCCTCCGTTTTATATTGTTTGAGGTAGTTTGACTCGGAATTAAGTTTAAGAAAAAAATAAGGCTTTTAAAACTTGTGGTCTTAAAAGGTTAAGGGGTAAAAGGTTTGTGGGATCATACTATTTGTGTGGCTATAAAAGCTTCTCACTAAGGGAAAAAGGGTAAAATAAAGAGTTAAAGTTGAATTATTTCCAAATTTATAAATGTATCATTTATTTTGGAACAGACTAAAACGGAAAGTTCCTCAAATAATATGAAACGGAGATAGTTTTCTGCATATGTCATGAGTAAGTTTGTGCCAATTTGAGGAAATAGAGGGCTGGTGCTACTGATCGCGGGGCTATGGCTTGCTCACCACATCTTAGCAATTTTCATAAATAATCATATTCACGTGAATTTTTAGATATAAGCCAATAAGGTATAATTGCAATAAAATTGCATGTAGTAGCCACTAATTAAGGGAGTCTTTAATTTTTATCCAGTAATTAAAATGCTCATAAAAAATAGCCACTACTAATTGAAAAAAGACTGTTTTACCCTTCCTTCAATGTTTATACTCCAAAATCCTTATTTTTTTCATTTAGACGAGGGAAAATTAGAGAGCGAATCTTCATGGGCAAGTTTCGTGTGTTTTCAGTACCTGTTTCATCCTCGCATGCAACGGATTTACAGTTAATCTTTCTGCTTGTTCATCTTCTATAAAAAGAACAATCGAACTAGTACTTTATTTTTTGTTTTAAGCAATTTTTGTTTTTCTATATGTGTAATCGCGATCAATGCTAGTATGTGTGAAATTTTAAAAATGTTCATTATAAGTTGATTCAGTGTCGGATAAGTAGCGTATATTTTGTGATGTTGTTATTCAGAAATATTTAGTGTTGAAATGTGAAATGTGTTTGTGGTTGATTCAATATATTTGATTATGTAAGGTCATTTCATAAAAATAATCGTAGAAATTCATAAGCTTACTGTGTTTATGAATTTTTAGTTAACTATGTTCATTAAATGTAAGGAAGAAACGACATTAAATTTTGTAGTTGGAATTCAAAGTTAAGGACTGATTGTCCTTAACTTTTGTACATGAAAATTAAAGTTAAGGACTAAGTGTCCTTAACTTTGGAAGTTGAAAGTATAAGTTGGCTGTATTTCTTTAAACTTTGCACTTACAACTTTAAGTTAAGGACTGATTGTCCTTAACTTTTGTATATGAAACTTGAAGTTAAGGACTAAGTGTCCTTAACTTTGGAAGTTGAAAGTATAAGTCCTTAAGTTTCCAACATAGGACTATAACTTAAGGACCTCGTGTCCTTAATATTTGAACTTGAAATTTCAAGTTAAGGACAGACAGTCATTAAGTTTTTAACATGAGAATATAACTTAAGGATCTCATGTACTTAACTTTTAAACTTGAAATTCAAAGTTAAGGACATACAATCCTTAATTTTTTAACAGTTGTATAACTTTGGAAGTTGAAAGTATAACTTGAAATTAAGGACTAAGTGTCCTTAACTTTGGAAGTTGTAAGTATAAGTTAAGGACTATATTTCTTTAACCTTTGCTCCTAAAATTTAAAGTTAATGACTGATTTTCCTTAACTTTTGCACATGAGAATTGAAGTTAAGGACTAAGTGTCCTTAACTTTTGAAGTTGAAAGTATAAGTTAAGACTGTATTTCTTTAACCTTTGCATTTACAATTTTAAGTTAAGTACTGATTGTCCTTAACTTTTGCACATGAAATTAAGGACTGAGTGTTCTTAACTTTGGAAGTTAAAAATACAAGTTAAGGTCTGTATTTATTTTATATTTGCACTTAAAAATTTAATGTTAAGGACTTTATTTGCTTAACTTTTAAACTTGAAATTTTAAGTTTAAATCCTAATCTTTATTTGTTTTTCCTTCTTTTCTAGTGTTAAAATGGAAGGCGGTCGTTTGTTTGATTTTGATGATTGACGTAATTTTCTTATATATTAGAAAGGAGATTTTCAATATAAAGAAATAATTAAAAGTTTTATGTCGAATACCCCATGGAAGAAATTGAGGGAAAGTATTTTTGGCAACTTCTTCCGACTACAAAGTGTCAAGTTTTCCGGTAAACTTATGCATTGTGTATTGCTTTCAGAAATTGTTAGTAATGAACCTAATTCGATGATATTCAAGGTATTTGACTGTGATATTAAGTTTAGTCGTGATGCATTCCATATTATTACTGGTTTGAAGTCTTATTCATCGCTTGACATGAAAGGTTTAAATGAGAAAGAGAATAGGCTTTTAAGAATCCATTTCCCCGGAAATGACAAGATTGAGTTGGCTGATTTGTACAGTTTTATTTCTAGTCGTCCACATGGTACAACTCCATCAATTGTTGGCAGTGATGTTGATGCTTTAAAGTTGGCAATACTCTATTTGATTGAGACGATTTTGATGGGCAAGAGGAAAAACAGATATGTGTCGGATCAGATAATAAAAATTGTTGACGGTGATGCACTTTTCACTTCCTTCAGCTGGGGCTCTCTTGCTTATGAGACGCTTTTAAAATCGTTGAAAAGTTGTTTGAAATCAAATGAGAATGATGTTGCGAAGGAGAAAGAGAAAGAAAAAGATATTGATAGCTATACTTTAGTTGGCTTTCCCTTTGCGTTTTGTGTCTGGATTATGGAAGTACTTCCTATCTTCCTAAAGAAACAATTTGTGAACTTCAAACAAGCTGGTTATCCCCGAATGTTGTGTTATTATGAAATCAAGTCTCCACAATTTGATGCTCTTTGTAGAATGTATTTCCATAATGAAAAATTAAGTTAATGTAATTACTATCTCTTTTTTGTTTATTTGTTTTAGTTATGTATACTTATGTTTAGTTTTTCTTATATAATAGGTTTTTAAGTTGATTGATTTGTCACCCTTTATTTCAGTGGAAGAAGAAGATACAATGCCTCTTAGTGTGGAGGAGCCAGTTTCACAAGATGGAAGCTCAAGGTCTTCTTCTTCACAATTTGATGAAGGCGTGCTTAAGAAAATTGTTAGAGTATGTGTTTCTGCCTTTGAGTAGCATTAGTTTTTTATTTGATTATTTCTTGCTTATGAAAAACCGTTTTTTATATTATGTTTTTTGATTCAAAATTATCAGAGAGTTTTAAGAAGGATTTGCAAGAAGAAGTTACCAGAGTTCATCAGAAAATTGATGTATCAGAAAAAACGATTGAGAATCAAATAAATGTAATTTCAGTTAGTCCAACATTAGGATTTTGTGTCCTTAAACTTTGAACTTGAAATTGAAAGATAAGGACTTCTTGTCCTTAACTTTTGAATTTGAAATGAAACTTAATGACATCCTGTCCTTAAGTTTTGAACTTGTAATTCAAAGTTAAGGACTGCATGTCCTTAAGTTTTGAATTTGGAGTTCAAAATTAAGGACTGCCTGTCCTTAAGTTTTCAACTTGTAATTTAAAGATAAGGACTGCCTGTCCTTAGGTTTGAATTCCAAGTTCAAAACTTAAGGACATGCGGTCCTTAAGTTTGAACTTGCATGTCCTTAAATTTTGAACTTGGAATTCAAACTTAAGGACTGCCTGTCCTTAAGTTTTGAATTTTGAATTCAAAGTTAAGGACTTCCTGTCCTTAAATTTGAATTCAAAATTCAAAACTTAAGGACATGCAATCCTTAAGTTTGAACTTGACTGTCCTTAAGTTTTGAACTTGAAATTCAAACTTAAGGACTGCCTGTACTTATGTTTTAAACCTGTCCTTCTCTTTGTAACTTAGTTGCTTTGTCAGGATTTAAAGAAAACTCTAGGATCAAAGCTTGACACTTTGATGAACATGTTTGGAAAAGATGATCAGATGAACACAGATAAAGAATCTAGTGTTCCAATCAGAAAAGATTGGGTTGATGATCATTGTTGTGCTACTGAGACTACTGGTATATTCAACCAAGATACTGGTGGTGTTGAACGTGATCACATGGATGTGCTTGTAGAGGGTCAGTATGGAAGAGAATTTAGAGATGCACATTTAGATGATGAAACTGAAAAATGTTACTGATATTGGGAAATGTTAGATATAGAATTTGATTTTGTTTTTTTTCATTGAAATGTATATTGAATAGATTAATACATTTAATCTATGCATGTGCATGCAGAAGTTGAAGATTTAAGAGATTGTCAAAAGGTAGAGAATCAACAAGATAAAGGAGTGACCAAGAAAATTTGTAGAGTTTGTGGATTGCAATCACAAGAGGATTTAACAAGTTCATTGGGGACAAGTGTCAGCGAGATTGTATGCAAATGCTTAGAAGGAACGTATGATCTCTCTACACCGTTGTCATACAAAGAAAAATATGGTGTTCAAACTTGTGCCAGTCAAAGTTAGATAGAAATTTTATTATATATTGTATTTTTATTTTTGTGAATTATTAGAATGGGTATTAATTGCAAAAGTTACAGTATCTTTTGAAGTAGCAAGCGAAGAAGATGGAGTGTAGTATTAAGAGAAAACTGGACTACAATCTCCAGAAATAGGTAGAAGTGGATTGGTTCAAAACCTATAGATGTAACATGTAGTGATGATGATGTAGCTGGAATGATCTTGGATATTGCAAATGGTTGGGCAGTGCTTTTTTAATTTTATATATATTTATTTTAATTAAAGGTTATTAATATGTTAGCTCTTGTAAATATTTTTGTAGAATCTTGTCAACAAGCATGTAAAGATCATGGTGAACAACTACAAGATAAAGAAAATGCGGAATTGGAAGAAAAAGAAAATGTTGCACGCAATATATTAGCTGAGTTGTCTCTTGAAAAAACATAAGAAGGTGCTGTGCAGAAGACAGGTACTGATTGTGTCCTAATTATTATATGCACAATTGTAATTTTGTTTGTTCTTTTGACCTATTGCAGAAAACTAATATGAATATGTATATATATATATATATAGTGTCGCGAGCAAAGGAAAAGAAAGAGAGCACCAATGATGACAATCTTAACCAATATACAAGGAAAAGAAAGAGAGATAGTATTGGTTATGATGGCCCGTCATTTTCTCTTCTTACTCCTACTCCTCCAAGTACATAAATGGACATTGGTGCGGTTTTGACTATGGAGGGTGAAGAAAATGTTGAAGAAGAACTTGGTCGAGGTAAAAGGAACAAGAAATTAAGCTGGCAGTTGAAATATCCTTTTGATAAGGAAAGAAAAGCAGTAAGTTCCAAGGAAAATAATGAAAATAATCTTAACAATTCACGTTGGATAAAATCAACCTACACTCGTAGGTGTATTTTTCATTATGGCCCAGAAGATGAAAAATTAGTGAAGAAATTCAGTGTGTGGTTTGTCAAGGAGAAAAGGAGAGGTCGTAAAAAAGAGTAAATCTCTTAATGTGTTTCACAATTCAAAGTTAAGGAATTCTAAACTTTAATATTTAAGTTAAGGACCAAGTGTCTTTAGCTTTAGAATTTTGAATTCAAACTTAATGAAAAACAGTCCTTATATTTTTAACATGGGACTATAACTTAAGGATCTCATGTCCTTTACTTTTGAACTTGAAATTCAAAGTTAAGGACTCATATAGGTAATGACAAAACAGTCCTCAAGTTTTCAACATGGGACTATAACTTAAGGAACTCATGTCCTTAACTTTTGAACTTGAAATTCAAAGTTAAGGACAGACAGTCCTTAAGTTTTTAACATGGGAATATAACTTAAGGACCTCCTATCCTTAACTTTTGAACATGAATTCAAAGTTAAGGACCGACAGTCATTAAGTTTTTTAAATGGGACTATAACTTAAGGACCTCATGTCCTTAACTTCTGAACTTGAAATTTAAAGTTGAGGACTCATGTAGATAATGACAAACAGTCCTCAAGTTTTCAACATGGGACTATAACTTAAGGACCTCATGTCCTCAACTTTTGAATTTGAAATTCAAAGTTAAGGACAGACAATCCTTAAGTTTTTAACATGGGAATATAACTTAAGGACCTCCTGTCCTTAACTTTTGAAATTGAAATTCAAAGTTAAGGATATACAGTCCTTAAGATTTTAACATGGGAATATAACTTGGATCTATAAGTTAAGGATCAATTGTCCTTAGCTTTTGAACTTCTTATTCAAATTTAAGGATTGCCTGTCATTAATTTTTCAGCATAAAAGGCTAAGTTCAGAGTTAAATTCTAACTTGACATTTTCAAAACTTTCAGGGGATAAAATGATTTATGTGCCGATGATAATAGTTTAAGGAGAAAACCTTTCAAATTGTATAATCAAAAAATCAGTAGCAAAATGTTCTTCGTTGAGCTTTCAAATAGCAACTTTGTTCTTGATGATAAGGTTAGATAATTCTCAAGGCATTTATTTTTTTATTATTACTTTATCATTTTTTTTATTATTTTATGACTGATTTGTTTTTTTTTTGCCTTTTTATGAAGCATATTGACATTGCTCTCTATTATCTGAGAGAGAATGAATGCTGCCACTCTCATGATCATCCTTTTCGGTGCACAACTACTGATATTCTTTTTGATAATTATATGGCACTTGTGTATGAAGATTTCAGTGAAGATGCTAGCGATGTGTTTTGGTGTGGTGATAATCAGTTATTTCTGACACCATATGTGTGGGGGGGGGGGGGGGGGACAGCCGTAGATGTTGAATTGCTTGGACTGAGGTTGACAAAATCCCTTTCCCATGTCGGCTTCCTTCAAAAGATGATAAAGTTGTGACACACTTTCTGTTGGGTGTATTGGAATTAAATCAGAAAAACATTGATGTATACTATTCCATATATAGTGAGCCATATGAAGCAGGAATGAACCACATGGAAATGTATGCACGCATGATTCCCCATTTACTAAAATTATCACATTTTGACAAACATCACAAGTCTTTTGGGAATGTCTTCAAAAAATTTGATATATCGTGGCAAAGATCACCATACCAAACTGGATCGTACATGTTTTTATTTGTTATTTTATTTATATGTACTTAAGATGTATTGTTTAATTTACTGTATATCTTAAATTTCTTTTAGGACTGATTGTGGTGCATTCCTGGTCAAATTTTCTGAGTTGCTGATGATTGGAAAGGAGGTGCAGCAATTCCAACCCGAAGAAATAAAAGACTTTCGAAAAGAACTTGCTGCAAATCTTTGGGCATATGGTGAATGGAAGAGAAATTCTGGTTATGATACTCCACCAGAAATGTTGGTGATGATTATGAGAGTGAAAATGAAATATTATGTCCAATGAAGTTGTAAAGAAATTATGTTGTTGTTTTGTATCAAATTGATGTAAATGTGATATCAGAATTCTGCCATTTTAGGATAGTTCTGAAATATTATGTAAATTTGTGAAAAGACACTTATATTTTATTTTATGGCATAGTGTAATTTTTTGTAACAGCTATGCAAATTTACAATTTCAAAAATTATGTCAAGGCATTAGGCATTTTGTTATTTATTTTGTTGTTTCTCTCAACTGTTGATTTGTCCATTGAGTTTGTTAGTATTTGTTCTTGGCTAAGGGTAAGTGAACTTCAAATTCAAAGTTAAGGATCAAATGTACTTAACTTTTGAACTTGAAATTCAAAGTTAAGGACATATAGTCCTTAAGTTTTTAATAAGGGAATATAACTTAAGGACCTCATGCCCTTAACTTTTGAACTTGAAATTCAAAGTTAAGGACAGACAATCATTAAGTTTGTAACAATTGTATAACTTAAGGACCTCACGTCCTTAACTTTTGAACTTGAAATTCAAAGTTAAGGACATACAGTCCTTAAGTTTTCAACAGTTGTATAACTTAAGGACCTCATGTCCTTAACTTTTGAACTTGAAATTCAAAGTTAAGGACAAACAGTCCTTATGTTTTTAACATGGGATTATAACTTAAGGACCTTATGTCTTTAACTTTTGAACTTGTATTTCAAACATTAAGACTCCTGTTGTTAATCACAAAGAGTCCTCAAGTTTCTAACATGGGACTATAACTTAAGGACCTCATGTCCTTAACTTTTGAATTTGATATTCAAAGTTAGGGACAGACAGTCCTTAAGTTTTCGAAATTGCAATTTGAACTTACTGACTCCTGTTCGTAACTTTTAATTGTTGAACTCAAAGCAAATGAAAAGAACTTAACAATATATAAATATTTTAAATCCAGGCATCTGCTAAAATTATAATAATAATGAATACAATATATAGCAAAAACTTAGAAGAGTCGATAAACATAATTGTATATATCTACTCTTCTCTATGCTTCCTTGAAAATGGATGGAGAGCCGGAGAATATATACAAGCTGTTCTATTATGACCAATTCTTCTGCAACGACCACATTTGAATATTATTTTTGATGGCTCGGTAGCAGGAATATGCCTTTTCTTTTGCCTTCTACCTGGTGGCACTTTGAAATCTGAAGGTTTAACAATTTGTGACTTAACACTCTCTGGTACAATCCAAGAATTAGTATGTCCTACAGGATGTATTTGTCTTTCATATGTTTTCAGCCAAGATTTCTTTATGTACCAGAGCGAACAAAAGTCGAACTTCTTGATGTTTCTCTTCTCAATAGTTGCAATTGCATGTATGCATGGTAATTCATCAAGTTGAAATTGAAGACAATCACATGTTCTTTTGTTTAAGCCCACCAAGAAAGTTATTCCTTCTTCTTCAACTCTAGAACGCCATGAATCAACAGGGAAGACCTTCAATGTTGAAAACTTATAAGTAAGTACATTATGTTAAAAATGTTAAAATTATAATATAAACATAGAACCTAAAACTTACGTTCAAAGTAAATGCTAAATCTATTCTTTTCTTCAATTCCTCCTCTACCTAACAAGAAAAATCATAAAATGTTCCTTCTGCTTTGTTTCTTCTTTAATAAAACCAATGTTGAAGCCTTGAATGAAATCCATCATTCTTAGTATAGGCAGCTCCTTGCTTCTAATAGCACTGAATTCATCGACTCAACTATGTTTGTTGTGAGCATGTCATATCTTCATCGTGGACTACAAGAACGTGCCCGTATTTTCGGTGGTTCTTCCATCAAGTAGTCATAAGTTTTCTTATCTACATTTGCAATATCTGAAATGTATAGATCAAATTCTTTACGCTTGTAAACTCTTGCAGCACTTTGGAAAAGTTTTATGACCTCGCTTTTCACCTTTCTTTGCTTTAGGTTCTGCTCCAAATGATAGATGCAAATCCCATGATGGCTTTCAGGATATACCTTTGCAATGCCATTTGCAATAGCTTGATGCCTGTCTGATAAAAAAAATCAAATTTTCACGGCTCCCAATTGCATTGCAAAGCTAACTAAAGTACCACTCATAGGAATTGTTGTTTTTAGATTTTGCTATTCCAAAGGCTAATGGGAAAATTTGGTTATTTGTATCTTTTGAAACTAAAATCATTAAAACACCACGAGATATTTTGACTTCAAAAAAGTTGCGTCAACGGCAATTACTGGTCTACAATTATTCCAACCAGCTATCGATGGTCCATATGCGTAAAACATATAGAGAAACCTGCAAATACAATATAAAACAATGTTAAAATACATGAAGTTTAGGACAGTCAGTCCTTAACTTACATTTACAAGTTAAAAAGTTAAGGACAGTCCGTCCTTAACTTTTATTTCAAAGTTTAAAACTTAAGGACTGGAAGTCCTTAACTTTTAATTACAAGTTCAAAACTTAAGGATTGGAAGTCCTCAACTTTTGATTACAACTCATACGTTAACAAGGCTAAAGACAGCATGTGCTAAATTTTTTACTTGTTGTTGTCGTTGTCTATCTTTATGTTAGTATAAGTTCCTGGGTTCTTAATTGTCATCATATACAAATATGAACTCAATAATTCGTAATTTTCTTCGGGACTTCCTCTTATTAAAGCAGAAGCAATGTTGAATAGCACGTCACACCCTGTGATATCCAATGTCCAGTCCATGCAATTTTGCATCTCTACCATGACAAAAGCATGTGTAACTTCAAATCTTGGGCCCCGAAGATTATCGATAATGTAACCACTAATCAACTTTGAAGTAGCATGCCTTTGATCTGCTTTCCTTGTGTTAACAGAGCAGTCATGCCTTTTCTCAAGCTTTACTATCTTGAATCATGTTGAATCTTTAATTCTGAAAGCACGCACACACCAACAACACCTATTATCATTGCATGTCAACGAATATCTTGTTGAGCTTGATCTAACAACTTTGAATTCAAATGTCCTCTGATTGCTATATTGGAAAAACAGTTAATTATGCTCTTCTTCTCGTCCAATACTGATCCCACTTTTATTTCATCCAAAGAAACATTTTCTCTTAATTTCGTAGTTGGTGATTTATTTTTTGTTTCAAATTTGATCTTCGTTTAATTATTTGAGTGCAGGTTTTGTCAGCAACTTCTTCGATTACCGGTGCACTCTCTAAGACTTGAATACCCAAAACTTGTTCGTTGTCAATCTCTGTCACGACCCTAGTTCACCAATCGTGAACCTGTCATGACAGCACCCAGTCTTTGCGACTACGTAAACCTGACACATTCCGAAAATTCAACAATCTTTGCGGAAACGATAAATAAAACATAAATAGCATAAGATAATGTGTAGAGTGCCGCCTGACACATACATGTCCACTCAAAATAACGTAAAAACCTCCAAGACTCGGAAACCCACGGGAAACACATGCTAAGAGTAAAGTATAACATACGACTCTAACATCTAGGAGTATCTAAAACAAGTGAGTACATGAATGAAACCACTAGCTAAAGGGAGAATAGAAGGAGACTCTTCGGCTCTGTGGAGCGACAGATACATACCTCAAATCTCCGAGTATAGCTCCTAAACTCACTGATAGCGCGCCTGATCAGAAGTACCTGGGTCTGCACAACAAAAGTGTGCAGAAGAGCAGCATGAGTACACCACATCGATACTCAGTAAGTGCCAAGACTAACCTCGATGGAGTAGTGACGAGAAAGGTTGAGGCCCTAATGAGAAGATCATAAGAAATAATGTAAAAATAAATAAATAGTAGATAATGAAGTAAATCCCGAATATCTAACAAGACAGTAATTAAAACCGAACGGCTATAAGTACAGACTACGAAACCCAAGGCAATCACTCAAAAGTCAGGATCTCTATATGGAGCTCCGGGAATCGAACCCGCAGTCTATTATACCAATATCGAAGGATCTCCCGGGATTCATACCCGTAGTACATCATATCTCTAACTGAGGATCTTCGGGAATTGAACCCGCAGTCTTTCATATAAATAACAGAGGATCTCCAGGAATTGAACCCCCAGTCCTTTGTACCAATAACAGAGGATCTCCGGGAATTGAACCCGCAGTCCTTTATACCAATAATAGAGGATCTCCGGGAATTGAACCCGCAGTCCTTTATACCAATAACAAAGGATCTCCGGGAATTGAACCCGCAGTCCGTCATATCAATATCAGAGGATCTCCCGGGAATTGAACCCGTAGTCCATCATGCCAAAATTAGAGAATCTCCCGGGAATTGAACCCGTAGTACAACATACCAATAATAGAGGATGTCCAGGAATTGAACCCGCAGTCCCAAAAGTAAAATACACCACAACAATTCAATATTTAACGGAAAGGAAGCCAAAATACGAGCAACAAGTAAAGTCGAGAATCTAACATGCTTTGCAAGAAAGACAAATATGGAAATTTAGTCAAATAGAGAAATAAGTCCCTAGCATGCTTCCCAAGGAAAAACATATATATATATATCCATTTAGTCAAATAGAGCAAATAAGTTACTAACATGCTTTTCCCTAGATCAAAACAAGAAGTTTCATTTTTAACAGTTAAATATGGAAGAAAACATAGTCTAAATAAGCTAAGTGAGGTCAATTTCCAACAACTAGCACAACTACACGCCCGTCACCTCGCGCACCAGGATTTTAAACAATGACAAAGATATCCTAAGGAGAGAGGTCCCCCACACAAGGTTAGACAAGCCACTTACCTCGAATTAGTACAGAACCGCTAAGAAACAATGCCCTTGCCACAAGTATCCGACTTCGAGCGCCCCAAATTTATCCAAACCAATTACATATTGTAAATAACATCGCAAGTAACTAATTACACTGTTAAAATTAAAGCTAAGGCGTGAAATAGGTAAAATGACCAAAATGACCTACAGGCCAACGCCTCGGAATCGAATAATTTTTACATTTTCAGAAGTCTCGTACTCTCACGAGTCTAACCATATAAAAATCTCCCAAATCCGAGGTCAAATGCCCCTTCAAATCATCAAAGTTATGTCTAAGAACTTTACCCCAATTTTTATTCTAAATTCAAAATTAAAGCTTGAATTTTGAGGTTAGATTAGTAGGTAATAATCATAATAGAGAAAGGAATCGTTACCCAATGTTTGCCTCTGAAAACTCCTCGAAACATCTCCCAAAATCGAGCTCTCTAGCTTGAGTTTTATATAAATGGAAGAAGGGTTCGTTTTTTGAAATATATGAATTGGTCAGAATATTTGTACATCGCGATCGCGTGGATGGGCTCGCATTCGCGGAGAGTAAAATTTAAGTGGCTGAAAAATGGCCTTCGCGATCGCGAAGGCTGGGATACGAACGCGATGATCTGGGACTGGACCCTACGCGAACGCGAAGTGTATCACGCGATCGCATTGAAGGAACTGAAGGGGGTCCAGGGCTTGGTCTTCGCAATTGCGGGGAATGGAACGGGAACGCGATGAAGGGAATGGTTGGGCTATGCGAATGCGGGGAAGGGTATGCGATCGCGATGAAGGGTAAGGCACAGCTACGCGAATGCGATGCCCACTTCGCGATCGCGTAGAAGAATCAGCGACTGCAATTTTTCTGCCGCAAACTTCAAACTCAAATTGCTACGTTGAGCATCCGAAACACACCCGAGGCCCCCAGGACCTCGACCGAACCTATGTACATATCCATAACATCATTCAAAGTTGTACCAATCCTTACCACCTAAAACAATGCCGGAAACTTGGGTTAATCAATGATTTGAACTTAAAAACTTTGAAACTTAACCAAACTCGCTTTCGATTCAAAACCTAACCAAAAAACGTCCGACTAACCTAAAATTTTGCACGCACATCCCAAATGACATGACAATTCAACAGAAACTTCCGGAATCCCGTTCCGCCCCTAGGATAAAAATTCACCATCGGACCAGTAATTTCAAAATTCTAACTTTCGGCATTTCTAGCCTAATGAGCTAAGGACATCTAAAGTTCATTCCGGACATGCTCCCAACCCGGAAATCACCTAACAGAGCTAACAGAACCATCATATTTCCATTTTTAGGTATTCTTTACACTGTTTTAATTACGGACTATTTTCCAACACTTAAGCTCTCATTTAGGGACCAAGTGACCTAAAACACTCCGAATTCTATTACCGAACATCTCGGAAAACCAAAATAGCAGAAATGAACTTAGGGAAAGCATTTAATGGGGGGGGGGGGGCGAGGTACGAATTCCAAAGAAGACCGACCGGGTCGTCACAATCGCTAATAATGCTTTGTCCTTCTGCTTGAATAGAATCGAATGTTTGATGCACATCTTCATTTATAGGTTGAGCTTCAACCATATCTAATTCAACTATCTGTTGGCATCGCTCTGGATTGCCATGTTGAGTTTTTGTGTTGGCATCTTCATTATTTGTTGATGCAAACTCTTTCAGCAATATCAATTATGAAACAACAGTTTTTGAAGAGTGAATGAGTTTTTAGCAACTCTATACATGTGTGAAGATCTAAATCTTTGGATACAAGCATACCTTTGCTTGTTACAAGGTTGATATCAAACCATATCACTATTTCAAACTTTTTTCTATCCAATTCAATAAGCTCAAAAATCTGTTTAACAAAATCTTCAAACTGAACTGACTCAGGTGCTAAAAAAATATTTGTTTGATGATCAAGATATTTATAGTCTTCAGTCCATCTACCATTAAAAGCAACTATTAGTTATATTGTTTCCATCCTGAAAATCAACAATATGAGAAACAAAGGACATACGTTATAAAGCAATCCTTGTATAATTAAGAACAGGTGTAGTGTAAGTGCAAGAACAAGTTATGGACTGCCCGTCCTAAACATTTAAACATGGAATTAGAAGCCAATGACTTCTGGTCCTTAACTTTTGAACAAGAAATTAAAACTTAAGGACTGTAGAAATTTAAAGCTAAGGACTTCCAGTCCTTAACATTTATACATGGAATTAAAAGTTAAGGACTGCCAGGCCCTTAACTTTTGAACCAGAAATTAAAAGCTAAGTACTGACTGTTTTTAAATATTTAAATATGGAATTAAAGTTAACTTTTGAACAAGAAATTTAAACTTAAGAACTGTAAGTCTTAACTTTTGAGCCAGAAATTATAACTTAAGGACTGCTAGTCCTTAACATTTAAACATGGAATTAAAAGTTAAGGATTGCCAGTCCTTAACTTTTGAAGCAGAAATTAAAAGATAAGGATTGCCTGTTTTTTAACATTTAAACATGGAATTAAAGTTAATGAGTCCTTAACATTTAAACATAAAATTAAAACTTAAGGACTACAAGTCCTTAATATTTAAACATTGAATTAAAAATTAAGGACTACCAGTCCTTAACATTTAAACATGGAATTAAAAGTTAAGGACTGCCAGTCCATAACTTTTGAACAAGAAATTAAAACTTAAGGAATGTAAGTCCTTAACTTTTAAATTTCATGTTTAAATGTTGAAGGATAGGTAGTCCTTAGCTTTTAATTTCTGGTTTAAAAGATAAGAACTGGTATTCCTTAAGTTTTGATTTCTGGTTCAAAAGTTAAGGACTGCCGGTCCTTATCTTTTGAACCAGAAATGAAAACATACAATATGAAACTCAAGCTACAGAAACTTTGTATATAGATGAACATCAACAAAGTTAAAGACATTGTGTCCTTAAGTTTTTTAATTCATTTTGCAAAGTGAAATCAGTAGAATCAAAGTTAATGACATTGTGTTCTTAATTTTTGAATTCAATTTCCAAAATGAAGATACTATGCCCGGAATACAGAATTATCATAGGAGGCGATGTCCTTAACCTTATTAATACATAAATTCAAAGTTAAGGAAAATTGTTATCTACTATATAATCAAATCAACACAGATCTAAAAAAGTATAACTATAGCGAATTAAAAATCTATATAAACAAATTAATGTAGAACTTACTATTTATATCGTGTTTTTGGATTGGAGTGCTAAATTTTTGAAATCGGAAGAGAAATGGTTGTTCGCTTCAGTTGATTGCCGCTTCTGTGAACTGCTGCTGCTGCTCGCTTCTGTTTGTGTAACTTCTCAGCGTAGGTATAAGTTATACTAGAAGGGTATTTTCGTCTATTCAGATATAAGTTTATTAAAGGACTGGCTAAAGTCTAAATACATTGAAAACAATGACTTTAATATAAAATCCACTGCTTTAAGTGGCTATTTGTGCCGTTCGCCCTATAATTGCTGTATATTTTCGTAAATAAAGAAATCCCACTTAACTTAGTTGACTAGGATGAATGTAATTCCTTCTTACTTTCATCCCATAAATACGGGCTTTCACATTTACTCTTAAATCTTAGGAAAGCTAATCAATTCATGAACATCATTGATTGTTTTAGGAGCGATTAATAAAGCATTATGGCTATGTGTATGATTCATGTGGCGTAGTTATGATATATAAATTTCAATTCGAGTGCGCGTTTCACGCGACTCGACCACAACTTCGAATAATAATAAAATCGGCACATTGTAGATCGCACGTGCATTTTATGTGACGTGATTCGCAATGTGTACACAAAAAAAAGGTGTGGCATCACAACTTATTCAAATTTTCGTAAGTACAAAAGCATTTACATAATTAATTAAGAGATGTTAGAAGATAAAAATGTACAATAAGCTTAAACATGTAATTAATTAGATAATTGGGCAAGTTATTAATTGTTGAGCGACCGTGCTAAAATTACGAAATTCAGAAGTGCCTAACACCTTATCCCCGGTCAACATAATTTCTTATCCGGTCTTCTGTGTTTGCGGACCAAAAAAAATAAAGTCAATCTCCTCGATTTGAGATTTTAAAATAAACCGGTGCTTGAGACACCATTAATTATTCCAAGTGGTGGCTCTGAATTAAACTAATAATTCCATTTCAATTAATGTCATTTCGATTGGAAAAACTCCTTATTTCCTTCGGAAAAAGGAGGCGTGACAACAAGTAGAAGAATAAAGTAATATTTTCTTATGTCCTTATAGCTCTGAGTCACCTTAAGATATGATTCAACTCTCAAATCCTAATAGGCGACCAACTATGTATACATGCAAATATAATCGATGACCTAAGAAACTCTTTTCTTCTTTCATTCAATTGCCCCTGGCCAAAGGCTTAGTTTAGTCGTTTGTAATTCATGACAACATGGGCTTAAACTTATTACAAAGAAGTAACAGATTCCATCTTGATCAATCACTAATTCTACAAGTATTTGATCATACCCAATATCCTTTTCAACTATGATCCTAGGGCCATATATGTCTAGTACCAAAGGATAATAAATAACTTGTTAATTACTATGATGATCTTAGGTCAAAGAAAACTCTTACATCACATTCTTCAAAGAATATCCGATTGACAATTTATGGTAATTCTAACCATTAAGAACTATCCAACGAGTCGGTTTAACGATCATATCTCTATATGCACCATCTATATAAGTGATTTAGTTATTGAGATCAGCTAAATTTCATAACGACTATCACATAGATATTGATCTAAGTGGAGTACTAATGTCCAAATTAATAATCCTATAATCAAACACAAATTTGGATTAAGTTATAAGAAACTTCACTCTTATTATCATGATCTCTATCACGATGACAAGTCTCAAAATTTTAATCTAGTACCTTCTAAAATTAATCATGCAATTTAATAATAACCATAATAAAAGAATATCAAATGTCATATTTTTTATATTAAATAATATTCGCAAAAATATGTTCGAATTATTAAATATGAGATTAAATTTAGGACATAGCTATTATATCCCTAACAATTACCCTATATATTGCAGTGTATTTTATATTGAGATAAAAGATAATGATGAAAACCTTTATAAGCAGATAGGTAAATTATGGACATATATAAGCCAATTCAATAGGCTAGAGGTGTTTTTAGCCGTTTTCCTTCTATTAAATTTGTCTTTGTAAGTGGATAATTAGGGATGCATTTGCAAGTAGGGTATAAGGGCCCAGGGTCTAAGTATTATCTATCCTGATTGATAATGTATATCGTAGTTGGAATGAGAAGTCCATTTCAGTAAACGGGAGGCTGATTGACAACTTGCGTACCTAACGGGGAAATATTATGGGGGAGAGTTGGGAGCCTTTGTTCAGTTTGATGCATGCATATATATGTTGTTGTGTGGGACCAATAATGTTATTCGAGGATAGGGAATGAAATGGATAAGAGTTTTTTTAGTTCTATATATTAGTTGGCAATACTATCTCATTTAACGTCACATAAATTATATAAGCAACCATATAGATAAGATTTTTCCATCTTTTATACGCCAAGCAACCCCTCCTCCGTTATTCCATTATTAAAATCATAAAATGTCTCCCTCCCTGGTTTGCGGCACGGCTATTTCTTGATATTGATTTTTTTTTGACAATTCACTAGGCATTCTGCCTAGCTAGTAGTTGTTATGTAAATATAAAATAATAAAGAAAAATAAAGGAGGGGGACATAAACCTTGCCTCCGAGACTATGGTGGATACATATTTGGTCATCCAAACATGACAACCAAATAAATCATTATAACTATGTGAAGTTACACCTAAAGTGAGGTGCTAATTGTCTATCCAAAACTGATAGACAATGGGGCCAAAGAAAGCCAAATTGAAGCTATCTTCCTTGATATAATTGATAGCAGCAATTGATGGACAAGAAAATGCTTGAATTTAAAAAAAAACGGTGTTGGGGATATGTTTTAATTCTTTGTAGTATAGTAAAAGTAGGATCCATACTGATGAATGCGGTGTTCGTTATACATTACATCATATGATCAATTGCCCTCAAGTATGTAAACCAAGTCTAACAGAGTTTCATTTTATTAATATAGAGTATGGAGAACCAACGATTTAGTAAGTTACAAGGTTTTTGCTACAATTTTTCTTGCACCCAAATGATTGGTAACTAGTTGAAAATTCTCTTAGGAAATTGTATTAATAGGAAAACAGTTCACCCTAAGTAAACAATAACAACAACTACCCAGTATAGTCCCATAAAGTAGGGTCTGGGGAGGGTAATATGTTGACGGGCCTTACCCCTACCCGAAAGGGCAGAGAAGTTGCTTCCAATTGACCCTCGGCTCAGTGAAGGAAAGGAAAAACAAAAACAAAAACAAAGAAGCATTAGTAACCCCAACAGAAATAACTATCTAAACATAAGAACCATAACTAAAATAGCATGCAATAATATCATACAATAACTACCATAAATAACTATTATAAAGGAGAGTTCACCCTAAGTAAATTTATTATAATTAGAAGTCGGAAAGTGTGGTGTAACACTGTCAGCACTGAGCATATATAGCTGTTGGGTAAATTTTAGTTGCGCATCATAGCATAGCAGAATAATAGATAGAGCGTATGGGTGTGTTTACGAAGGAGAACCTTTTCTGACTAGTATTTACCGTTTTTTATCTTTGGTTTATTTAAATATTTTAAAAAATATTTTTCTCGTGAACTTATTTCTTTTGCTTGGAAATAATGTTTTCCCTACAAAAGGAGAAAAAATACTTTTGAAAAATTCTGTTTCAAACATATGAGTATCGCGGGTGAATTTTAATGAATAACCCATGCTATGCTAGCCGCAATATATTGTCCATGGAAAAATACGATTCATGATTTTAGATATTCTCCAACGATTTTATAATTCTTTTTAACTTAAATTCTATATATCGATGATTTAAACATATTTATACAGTTAAGTTATTTATAAGATAATAACAAGTAAATGTAACTTTTTGGCAAAGAAAAAGTTAAAAATGTACAATTGCGTACTTTTACTTGACTAAATCACATAATCATAGAAAGTTAAGTTATATTTGAATCTCATTGCACATAACACAAGATCTTACAGTGATTTAGGCTGGATAAAATAATTTTCCTACCTTGATTACCTTATTATCAACAACTATGGATTAAATGGTTTAAATTTTATGATTGATCAAATTATACGATATGAGGTGGACAAGCAAGTACGATAATAATTTATTGTTTTTATGAACGTTTTCCGCGCAAGGCACGATATAGTACTAGTTTATAAGATAATAACAAGTAAATCTCTATAATAAATACTAACACGTGACCTGATAAAATAGTCGCAAGGCTACTATAACTGGTTAAACAAACTAAAAAATCAATACTCTGTCAGTGCATATATATAAAACTTACTATTTTTTTTCCTTTTATTTATTTCACTTTCCCATCCTTGTTGCTCCAGATGAGTTCTAGTGACTCATTATCAGCAATTGGACAGCCGCAGTACCATGGATCGCTATTATAACCTTTCTCTCCTTTTTTTCATTTTTTTCAAGAAGTGTTACATTGTGCTTGAGGCCGGGGTTAGCTTGCTCATGGATTCCAACTTTTCTTTATTTACTTATTTATTTATTTTCATTCTCATCCGTATTGTTTATGATGAATTGCAACGATTCAAGATCAGCAACAGCGTGGATTTTTAATTTATTTGTTGCACTTTCCTCTTCTCTGTCATTCTCATATAGATATATCATTTTTTAAAGATATATCATTCTCACATTTATTCTCATCCTTGTATTTTCTTCAAATTAAATGGTGTCTCCTCTTTGTTGTGATCCAGTCATGCATTGAAATTATGGAGACTGTTCAACACCATGTCTCTATCAAATGTCATGGTCATACTATATTTTCCCAGCCGTGTAGCCGTTACACGAAGAGTTACACTAAATAGATTGCTATACGGTAATTGCTGTGACAGTATGGCTTCGCGGGCGCTGGGTCCCTTGATATATGATAGGTTAGTATTTAGATTTAGTTCTGAAAAGACTATTACCTCCGTCTCATATTGTTTGAAATAGTTTGACTCGGTACGAAGTTTAAGAAAAAAGAAGAAGACTTTTAAAATTTGTGGTCTTAAAAGATTAATGGGTAAAAGGTTTGTGAGACCATACAATTTGTGTGGCTGTAAAAGTTTCTCACTAAGGCCAAAAAGGGTAAAATAAAGAGTTTACAGTTGAATTATTTCAAAATTTAGAAATGTGTCATTTATTTTGGAACAGACTAAAAAGGAAAGTACCTCAAGGTAACCGGGTTTTGAAAAATGTAACACTAAGAAATAAATACATACTACTATACTAGTAGCATCTTAAAGAGCTGTATACAGTTAAAACTGGACTCATCTGATTTTACTGATTAACCGAGACCAGGGGATGTATCGAAAATTGCCCCCGTAGTATTTCAAACTGAGACATGAGGATAAGGTACTGAGTTCGGGATTCGAAGTACCTGCCGAAATCGAGACCAAACGGGATATGCATCGAGCAAGACCGAAGAAGTATAAAAACAGAAAGGCGAGATATCCGTGACTGTCCAAGGATCATGGCTGAAATCTCGAAACAGATCAAATCAAGAATGGTTGTTTAGGTAATCATGAAATTTTATTCTGTAATTAGAAATGTACTATAACTGGAATTCCTCTACTATATAAAGGGGGTTCTAATCATTTGTAACCATCTTACACTCGCATATCAAAGCAATACAACAGTCTTTTTCTCTTATACTCTCTTGTTCATCAGTTTATTTCATATTCCAATAATTCTATTTTCAGTCAGTTTGAGGGCTTAATTGCATTTCAATACTTGTTTGCTTTATTTTGTTGTTAATTTCTATTATTAATCATCATATTTATCAACCGGTACTAGGTAAAATTTCGTATCATTAAAACCATTTATATGTTTAGTTATTATCCAATTATAAAGGTAAACAGTTTAGTGCCCACCGTGGACTAAGGATAATAGTGATTTCCTGGTACAATTTTTCGTGACACACGCTATTTTACGCTTGTTCTTTGAACTGTCTCTGATTCCAGGATCAACATGTCAAACTCTCAAGTAGCGCCAATACACATAGAAAATGGCCTTGGTCTTCATGCGAGAACGAAAACATAGCCGCCCAGTAAATGGAGTACCTCTTGTCAACCCTGATGGACCTCCGGCCGTGGACCCAATTGACGTTAGCTCTGATCTCGTCATTAATGAAAATTTGGCATCGATCATGAAAATAGCGTCCACAGAGATGCTCGAACATTCGATCACAATCCACAGTGTGGTAAAAAAGGCTGGATTAGCCTTTGAATGGTATTCAAAATATTGCAGACTCAACATGCTGTATAGCACAACTCTAAAATCAGAATCGTGCACCGAGCATGATCGAGCTCGAGCCATCACAAGAAATTGTTACAGAGGCCAATTAGTGCCAAGGAGATCGAGTGGAGGAGAATGGAAACTAACCTTGATATCATAACGATACTTAAGGAACTGACAAAAGACTGGGGAAAAGAAGATCGAGAACAGCGATAAGAATGTGGAAACTTATTACTCCATGTTCGGCCAAATCCCGCGGGCACCACCGATATTGAAAGAACTAGACTCCAAAAAGTTTGTAGAGAATCCTTTCCCCCCGTGTGTGGCTCTGAAGCCAATCCTCAAGAAGTTCCGTATGCCCGAGATCTCAAAGTACAATGGGACAGCAGATCCAAACGAACCCGTCACCTCATACACGTGCGCCATAAAGGTAAATGACTTGGGAAGATGAGGAGATTGATATTTCTAAAGAAGTTCGGGGAGCTCGATCGGAGGGTGCTACGATATGGTACCATAATTTACCACCTAACTTTATTGACCTATTTGCGATGCTTGCAGACTCTTCTGTAAAGGCATATGCCATAGCCATTAAAGTTGATACAAGGAGGTCAGAACCTTTCAAGGTAAAACAACAAGACAACGAGATGCTCAGGGAATTTGTATCTAGATTCCATATGGAACGGATGGATTTTCCACCGGTCACCAATAAATGGGCTATTCAAGCCTTCACTCAGGGTCTCAACAAATGGAGTTTCTTAGCTTCACAACAATTAATGCGGTATTTGATCGAATATCCAGTCGTCTCTTAGGCCGATGTACAGAATCGATATCAGTCAAACATTAGGATCGAAGATGATCAACTGGGAGCTCCAATTGGTCGATATATCCCAACAGGCCCATGTACAGTGTTAAAAGGGACGTTGACCAGGAACCACAATCTAATAGAGTCTGATATCAGTCGTACAGTACGGGGGCATGTGAGGTCAGAAAAATAATAGGCTTAGACGCAACCCCATTCATAAAGATAGAAGGAATGATCAGGGGCAGGGCTACCGATAGACCATGAGCAATAGTGGTTTTGATAGGGAAGTCGGGACAAAAGAATCACCTCGATTGTCAGAATATAACTTCAGTGTAAATGCTTCTGCTATAGTATCAGCCATTGGCATATCAAAGATACTAGGTGGCCTCGACCTCTGCAGGCCGATCCGGCCCAGAGAAACCCAAAGAAAATATGCAAGTATCATTGCACCCATGGCCATAAAACTTAAGATTACGGACAACTAAGGGAGGAAGTAGCCCAATTGTTCGATGAAGGGCATCTTCGAGAATTCCTAAGTGATCAGGACAAGAACCATTTCAAAAATAGAGATTCAAATAGATAGAACGAGCTAGAAGAGACACAACATGTGATTCATATGATCGTTGGAGGTTGATATTTCTCAAGGACCGGTATTCAAACGCACCAAGGTGACGATCATAAGAGAAAAATGGACTCAGGACTACTTACCGGAAGAGACCTTGTCTTTCAACGACGAGGATGCAGAAGGGATCGAACAACTTCACAATGACGCAATGTTAGTATCTTTCCTTATGAATAAAATTCAATTGAAACCTATGTTGATTTATCCAGGTAGCTCGGCCAACATTATTTGATCAAGAGTCATAGAGCAACTCGGCCAACAAGATTAAATTGCGCGCGCAATTCGAGTACTTAACAGATTCAACATGGAAAGTGAGACCGCCAAAGGGAAAATTATTTTGCTAGTAAATGTGGCAGGGACCATCGAAGAAGCAAAGTTCCATACAACACACTGCTCGAAAGGCCTTGGATCCATAACATGAAGGCAGTTCCCTCGACAATTTATCAAGTCCTGAAGTTCCCAACATCAGAAGGATTCAAAACGGTGTATGGTGAACAACCTGCTGCCAAAGAAATGCTTGCAATCAACGAAGTGATACCGGTATCGACTTTTTCTTCAACAAAGGGATTAGAGTCGAAAAGAAAACTCAAGGCTAAATAGCAAAAACAATTTACAGCCTACACCCAACCGGAGGAGTAGGGAACTTATGAAGATGATGACTGTATGATACCTCGATTCTTCATAATCCCCGATGATTCTGACGCCACAAAATCAATGGCCTAAAATCTGGAACAAATCATATTGATCGAGCATCTACCCGATCAAAAGGTACACCTGGGCACAGGATTAACTCCCGAGCTCAGGAAAGAACTTATTCTATTCCTTAAAACTAACATGGATTGTTTTGCATGGTCAAATATTGATATGACAGGGATCCCACCATAAATCACTACTCATAAACTAAGCTAGGACCCGAATTTCCGCCTGGTGAAACTAAAAAGGAGGCTTCAATCCGAGGTAAAAAATGCTTTCACCAAAGATGAGGTAACCAAACTTTTCAAAATAGGATCCATTCGGGAAGTAAAGTATACCGAATAGTTAGCAAATGTAGTAGTAGTATTACCTAAGAAAGGAAATAAACTTAGAATGTGCGTAGACTTTATGGACTTGAACAAGGCCTGCCCTAAGGATTCTTTTCCTTTGCTGAATATCGACTGCATGATCGATGCCATAGTCGTCCACGAGATTATCAGTTTTCTCGATGCCTACTCCGGGTATAATCAAATATAGATGAACCTGGAGAATCAGGAAACAACTTCGTTTACCACTAAATACAACACATATTGTTATGATGTAATGTTGTTAGAGTTCAGCTCAGGCAAATTCCTTGGCTTCATGGTGTCAAATTGGGGGATTGAGATCAACCCAAATAAAATTAAAGCCATCGAAGATATCATGGTCGTGAACTAGGAAGTCCTCGAGTAGAAGTCACCGGTTCTTCTCACTGCTAAAGAAGAAGAGCAACTTCGCATGGACCCAAAAATACCAACAAGCCTTAGAAGAACTAAAACGATACTTTTCGGGCGCGCCGTTGTTCAATACCCCGAAAGAGGACGAACATCTCAACTTATACTTAGTAGTCTCAAAAATAGCGGTAAGTGGAGTCCTAGTTCGAGAAGATCAAGATATGCAATTCCCCGTTTATTATGTCAGTCGGACCTTAGGTGAGGCCGAGACCCGATACCCACACGTAAAAAAATTAGCGCTTGCTTTAATTAGTTCCTCTACGAAATTAAAACCATATTTCCAATGTCACCCAATTTGTGTTGTAACTACATTTCACCTTTGCAATATTTTGCACAAACCGAACTCTCGGGTCGATTGGCCAAATGGGCCATTGAGATTAGTAGATATGATATCGAGTAGCAACCTTGAATGGCCATCATGTCCCAAATCTTTGCAGACTTTGTGGCCAACATCATGCCAGCCCTCGTGCCCAAGGTCTAAATGGAACTATTACAAAAATCGGGTACATCATCAAGGGTGTGGACCCTCTTCACAGATGGAGCTGCGAACGTGAAAGGGTCCGAGCTGGGCATCATTTTAATGCCGCCCATGGGTAACATAATTAGAAAATCTATCAAAACTTTGAAGTTAACTAACAATGAGGCCGAGTGTAATGCCATGATTGCAAGTCTCGAGCTGGCTAAAAGTTTGGGAACAGAACAGCAAGGACGATGCCCTTGCAAACTTAGGTTCATCGACCAAAGATGACGAGCTTAACTCGGGGACTTTTGTACAACTCTCGAGATTAGTAATTAAGGAAGGCCACGTCGAAACAAACTCTACAAGTTCGACTTGGGATTGGGGAAACAAGTACATTGAATACCTAAAGAATTGGAAACTCCTATCAGATCCGAAAGAGTCAAGGACTCTACCCACGAAGGTAGCATGATTCACTTTGGCCGAGGATGGAACACTATTCAGGAGGATATTCTAGGCCATTGGTGATATGTTTGGGACTAGGAGGCAAATACTATATCCTACGATAGATTCATGAAGGCAATTGTGGGAACCACTTCAAAGCCGAATCACTCGTTTAAAAAGTTATCATAGCAGGGTACTATTGGGTTGAGTTCGAAAAGGATATAAAACATTCGTTCAAAAGTGCGATAAATGTCAAAGGTATGCACTCCGGCCTGGGGGAGCAGTCCACACGGTCTTATCCTGATAGTCATTCATTAAATGTGGAATACATATCGTCGGCCCTCTACCATCTGCCCCAGGTAAAGCTCAGTTTATTTATTTATGACTGATTATTTTCTAAGTGGATTGAAGCACATGCTTTCGAAAAAATCTGAGAAAAAGAAGTCATAGACTTCATTTGGGACCACATTATATGTCAATTATGGATGCCTGCGGAGAATGTGCGCGATAGCGGAAAGCAATTCATTGGCAGCATAGTGACTAAATTTCTTGAGGATCATAAGATTAAAAGGATTTATCAGCGCCATACCATCCCAGCAGGAACGAACAAGCCGAATCAACCAGTAAAACTATCATTCAAAATCTTAAGAAAAGATTGACCAACACTAAGGGAAAATGGAGAGAGATATTGCCCGAAATTCTTTTGGGCGTACCGCACGACATCAAATCCAGTACGAGGGAAACACTGTTCTCTTTGACCTATGGTGTCGAAGCTCTTATCCCGGTGGAGGTCGGGGAACCTAGTCTCAGGTTTCGATATGTGACAGAAGAATCGAATAACGAGGCCATAAATACAAGGCTAGTATTGTTGGATAAAATATGCGAGGCTGCACTCATTTGATTGGCCGCACAAAAATAGCAGATCGAAAGGTACTACAACTGAAGAGCCAATCTTCTACGCATTGAAATTAGGGGCTTCGTGCTAAGAAAAGTTACCATCAATACTCGAAACCCGAATGAAGAAAAACTGGGTCCGAATTAGGAGGGACCATATCAGGCCCTGGACATCACTAGAAAGGGATTCAACAATCTCGGCATGAAGAATATCGAGAAATTACCAAACAATTAGAACGTATCAATCTTATAGCAGTATACTGCTAAGGTACGACCTTCTCCATTTTAATTTTTATTTTAAACTAACCGATTGCAGGTGTTCGATCAAGGATGGAGATGTATTCTTCAATATGAATTATTTAAGTCTAAAAGCACGTGCTGCACTCTTTTACCCATTGATCGGTTTTTATCCAAAATGGGTTTTTCCAAGTGAGGTTTTAGTAATGCAACCATTGATCGTGCTAACTAAGAATAATTCAACATTATCCAAGGCTTTTTACAATCAACTTTGAATACTGGTTGGCATTACCGTCGAATGTCAACGTTTTTACAAGGAAATTACTTCGTAACAACAGGGTCTCGATAGGTAAATTTTGTAAGGGCCAAACAGTCAAATGAACCGTGCCCATATAGGATAGTTGAGCCCTAACATCAAACATGTGCGCATGTATAATCATCTATTGAAAGAAGTATTTTTTCTTTGCCAATATCTCATTCCTTAGAAATATTTTCTACTTACAATTCCGTACTCTTGATCTATGGAGTAAACAAGCTTAAGGGCCGATCATAAGGAAAGTTCAAACAATTAACCCCACGCGGGGGGACTGCTGTCCAAAAACAAAATTAGATTGAATTATTAAAATTTTGAGATCATAAGACCTTAAAGGCGTCCCTCGGTTTTTATAGGCCACGGCTACCCCACTCGGGAACTGACACTTCGGGCAAGCTCGAAGTGCAACGGGAAAATAAGTCTAAGAGGCAAGTCCCAAATAAAAAGGCTATGATCAAATTAATACGGTTCAGAGACGTCCGAATTTCGTAATAAAATAGGCCTTCAAATATTTTTCTAAACCGGTTAAAAAGGCTACCCTCGTCAAAAGCATGAAAGGCTTCAATTATATCAAGCCTAGAAAACTCTAACGAGTACAAATTTTTTGAACTCTCGAACGAGTTCTTTGTTTTTTGCTAAGGAATTACAACCCTTCAAAGACTTATGTATATAAATGATCATTTCACAAAGTCCAGATTGGCCAAATACAAAGGCCTAATAGCTACTCTCACTTTGAGTTTGAAATATCACACTTACTCAACTATTAAGCTTAAGGACCGCCTCAACTCGAGTTCGAATAAATCCTCAATCGGGCACTATTTTTCAAGCCTAAGGGACACCTGATTTCGAGTTTGAGATAACACTCTCACTCGGACATCAAACTTTAAGATTACTTTATCCCGAGATCCAAATAATTAATCTCACTTGGCTCTGATTTAATAAAAATTGCCTCAGTCGAGTTCGCATGTCCGATCTGGGACTGTTGAATACAATTATATAACTTTATACTAAGGTACTTTTACACTCGCATAAAATAACAAAAGGCCAACAGATTTCGGGAGCAATGGAAAGGAAAAAGTTATTACATATCAATGTTTTTTACAAGGGCCACATGACCTGATAAAAAATTCTTTATAAAGGTCGGTTGGCCTCAAACTAAAAGCGAAAATTACTAGGCCTAAGCAGCACGGTCCTTGTCGGAGGAAGCTTCTTTGCCCTCAAAATTGTCTCCACCAGATTCACTCACATTCTCAAAATTCTCATTGGGAAATACTAGATTCCGAGCCTTTACTTCCTCAGCCTTGGCGATCTCGGGTTAAGTAGATATATCATAATTTTTAGCAAGGACCTTCTCGAGAGCCTCCATTCGAGCCTACCACTTTGAATGAACCGCCATGCCCTTGGCCTGATAAAGGGTATGTTGGCTCAATTTAAATTGAAATTTTGAAGATTGACAATTGAACTCAGGGAAGGACCTGGTCCATCTTGAGAGACACAATTAGTCATAACCATTGAACATGGAAGGCACGTGAGGAAGATATGTATTGAAGATTACATAGTAAATATCTTCTAAACAGAATCGAAAAGATTGCATTGAGTTATAAGGAGGACAATCTCCTTATGATAAGAGAACACAATCCTAAGCTAGGATAAAGATGGGAGTTTGTATTGGTTAAGGACTCAAATCGACTAAGGATAAGCATTGGAGTCTCGATCAAACTCTAACTGCTAATCTATTAAATAACCAAGTTGTTCTCTTTTACAGGTAATGCACATATGCAGAAGTTAAGCATATTTGAGAGCAAAAGAGCAAGTCTGATTTGCGAACAATATATGTGAGATACAAGAGTTCACATCTGAAGCTACATGAACTAAGATAGAAGAACCAGTTTCATCATTGTGTTTATTCTAAGTCTAGTTCAATTGTAGTAGGTTTTCATATTGTACCTTTCAGCTTTCTTAGAAGCAATTGTATTAGGTACTCTTAGTGTTTAAGTTAGAGTTAACTTGTCAGTGTCGCAACAGTTGAGGCTGTGTGCCACATTGGGATTAGAGTTAATCCTTAGGTTTACAAATAGTTTTGTAAACGTGGTTTTTGTCTCGGTGATTTTAGTGGAGTTTGGAAAATCCTACTGAGTAGTAGGTCGTGATTTTTCACATTTTGAGCCTGGTATTTTCCACGTAAAAATCTCTATGAACTTTACTTTTAGTATTTATTATTCCGCAAACTGTTGTAGTTAGAACACTTAGAAGAACCTGGTTCTTCTAACGCAAAAATTAGGTACCACACAAACTGATGTGGTATTGACGTTCATAACACCAATTGGTACCAGAGCAGGTTATACTTGAAGAGGTTAACACCTTAGGAAAAGATCAACATGGGTGCACCACCTGGGAACTGGGAAAAGATCCACTGCTAGGCCTCCTCTCTTCAATGGCCTCTACTACTTCTGGTGGAAAAATAGAATGAGGGACCATAGCATGAGCGAAGACTGTGAGCTTTGGGTTACCACTGATGGTCCTTTAGCCACAACCAAGAAGACTGCTGATGAATTGAATGTTCCAAAGACAAGAGCAGATTGTACTGCTGAAGATCTAAAGAAGTGGGAGAAAAATGCAAAAGCCAAGAAATGGCTAGTGTGTGGACTTGGTCCTAATGAGTACAACAGGATTCAAGGTTGTACTACTACCAAGGAGATTTAGGACACTTTGCAAGTGGCTCATGAAGGAACACCTCAGGTGAAGAGGTCAAGAGGAACACTACTGTATTCTCAATATGAGAATTTTACTATGAAGGATGGAGAAACTATCCAAGAGATGTATACCAGGTTCACTGCACTGACAAATGAACTTGAGTCTCTTGCAAGGATTGTCCTGGAAGAAGACAAGGTGGAGAAGATTCTAACTAGAGATCTGCCAATATCCTAGGAAACCAAAATCACAGCTATTCAAGAATCCCAAAATTTTGCTACTTTAAAATTGGATGAACTGATTGGAAATCGTACTGCCTATGGATTGAGAAGGCAGACAATGAAGATGGATTCTCTAATGAAAGAAAGAAGTCTGGATCTCAGAATCTTAGAAGGATTAGATCTTGAAGATGATGAAGTGTATATGATAACCAGAGATTTCAAGAAGTATCTTATGAGAGGAAAGGATCCTTCAAAAGGAACAACATTCAACAAACCTAGGGCTCCTGAAAAACAAACCAATGAGGGGTGTTACAAGTGTGGGAAGACTAATCACCACATCAAAAACTGGCCTCAATGGGAGGTTGAATGGAAGAAAGAAAGAGCAGATAGAAGAAACAGGAAGAAGGAACAGGTTCAACCAAGAAGGAACAAAGGATCAACTAAGGCTATGTTTGCTACATGGGGAGAAACATCAGACGAGGACTCAGAACATGAAGCTGAAGATGTGCAAGCTCTTATGACAATTGGAGAATCAGAAGATGAACATGAGGTAAGTATTCTACATCTTAAAGAAAAGATTAAGTTCTTGTCTAAAGAAAAATTGACTGATCTACTGATGGACTTCATAGATGAGTCTGAAATAATAAATAGTGAGAAGGATGTTCTGTATAGGGAATGTGTTATCCTAGAAGAAAAATGCAAAAGGTTAGAGTCTAGGGTTGATGAGATTGACAACACAAATACTGAGTTGAAGAATGAGGTTCATCAACTTAAAAATAAGGTCCTAGAACTTAGATCTGATAATATTAAACTGAAACTAGGGACAGGAAATAAAAAGGCTAATCAATCATTTCTCACTCCGAAAGAAAATCTAGGAAAAATGAAAGATGAAATGTACAAGAAAGATGAAATGATTAAAGTACTAAAAGAAGATTTAGGAAAGGTAAAACATGAACTAGACAGAACATGCAAATGAAACAAGGCTTCCGATGTACTCTCCTGGCTGCAAGAACATCATAGTAGCAATAAGAGAGGACTTGGATTTGGGACACAAGCTCCAAAATGGGGTCCCAAAAACAAGTACCTCACGCTTCTTGACGATAAGATCTGCACACACTATGGTAAGAATGGCCATTACAAAAATGAATGTAATACAAAAGAAAAGGCCAGTCAAAAGAACAAAGTATTTGTTCAAGAAAAACACAAACTGCTTGATTGGGAAAAGAAAAATTTAAAACATCATTTTTCCCATAGAAAGGGACCCAAACTAGTTTATGTTCCTAAGACACCCATGATTTCTTTTTGCAGGTCCTAGTGAAGGGGAGTATCCAAATATGGTACATGGATAATAGCTGCTCAAAACATATGACTGGTAACAAGGACCAGTTCCTTTCACTTGAGAACCTAAAAGGAGGAAATGGAAATGGAAATAACGGTGAGATTATTGGAGTTGGAAAGGTAGGAAAGACAGACTCGCATTCCATTGAGAATATCTATTTGATAGATGGCTTACAATATATCCTGATAAGTGTGTAACAACTGTGTGACAGAGGTAATCTTGTGGCTTTCACTTCCACAAAATATTTGGTGATTAGCCTTACTACTAACAAGATTGTTTTGCAGGGAAGGGGAGTTAACAATATTTACATTGTAGATCTGTCAACTCTCTCTGAAAATTAACTCACTTGCTTGAGTTTGTTAATTAATGATCCCATCCTTTGGCACAAAAGACTTGGCCATGCCAGTCTAAATCAATTGGACAAATTAGTCTCCAGGGACTTGGTGATAGGGTTACCTAACATCAAGTTCAAGGAAGACAACGTTTATGAGGCATGTGCAAGGGGGAGGCAGGTAAGGTCATCCTTCAAACCCAAGAAAATGGTAAGTACGTCCAAGACGTTGGAACTGATTCATATGAATCTCTATGGTCCAATGAGAGCAATGAGCAGTAGTGGTAAAAGATATGTAATGGTGCATGTTGATGATTATTCTAGATTTACTTGGGTGTTGTTTCTAACTTCTAAAGATGAAGCATTTTAAATTTTCACTACTTTTTTAGAAAAACCCAGAAACAATTAGTAAATCAACTTGCATCCATTAGGTCTGATCATGGAACTGAATTTGAAAATGTAAAGTTTGCTGAATTTTGTGATAAAAATGGAATAGACCATAATTTCTCAGCCCCTAGGACTCCTCAACAGAATGGGGTAGTTGAGAGGAAGAATAGGACCCTTGAGGATATGGAAAGGACCATGCTTCTTTACACTAAACTACCTCATAGCTTCTGGGAGGAGGCTATAAACACTGCTTGTTATATAATTAATAGATGCATGACCAGACCTCTTGTAGAGAAAACTCCCTATGAGTTACTTAAAGGGAGAAAACCAAACATATCCTATCTTAGGGCTTTTGGTTGCAAGTGCTATGTGCACAATAATGACAAAGACTTCCTAGGTAAGTTTGATCCCATAAGTGATGAGTGAGTATTCTTGGGATATTATTCACATAGAAAAGCATATAAAGTGTTTAATAAAAGAACTCTGTGTGTTGAAGAAAGTGTACATGTTCTATTTGATGAATCTAATACTCTTTCTGAGAGACAGAAACATGAAGATGACGCCATTGGACTGGTGAGACAATTAACTGAAGCCACAATACAAGTCACTGTGGTATCAAAGGAATGAGCAGGTAATGGAACAGGTCCTTCCACCTAGGGCAACCTGGCAGGGGGAACCAATATGTGAGTAACTGAACAAAATTCTACAATGGAACCTGTACCTGAACCTGTTCCTCTGCAACATAACAATGAAGGAGCAACTACCAGGAACCAACTAGTGGGGAAATCTTACAAGTACCTTAGTTCTTATCCCATTGAGAACATCATCAATGATCCAACATCTGGAGTCAAGACTAGATCATAACTGAAGAACCTGTGTGCATTTGATGCCTTTCTGTCCTTCATTGAACTTAAAAATGCGAGTGAAGCTCTACCGGATGCAGATTGGGTCAATTCTATGCAAGATGAGCTCAATCAGTTTGAAAGAAGCCAAGTCTGGCACTTGGTTCCAAGACCTAAGGACATGTCAGTTATAGGGACAAAATGGGTCTTCAGGAACAAACTAGATGAAGATGGAACAATTATAAGAAACAAGGCAAGGTTGGTGGTTCAAGGCTATAGTCAAGAGGAAGGCATTAATTATGGTGAGACTTTTGCTCCAGTTTCTAGACTTGAAGCTATTAGACTCCTCATAGCCTTTTCAGCACATATGGAATTCACTCTTCATCAAATGGATGTCAAAAGTGTCTTCCTAAATGGCTATCTCAAAGAAGAAGTGTTTATGAAACGATGTCCCGTATTCGAAAGAAATGAATGTCTTCATCATGTGTACAAGCTAGATAAAGCTCTTTGTGGTCTCAAGCATGCCCCAAGAGCTTGGTATGAAAGATTGTCAAAATTCCTTCTAAGCATGGGTACAAAATAGGTAAAATTGACAGCACTTTGTTCCTAAGGAAAAAGGTAAAGATCTTCTTGTTGTACAAATATATGTTGATGACATAATATTTTTGTTGTACAAATATATGTTGATGACATAATATTTGGGGTCACTACAGATAAGTTAAGTAAGGACTTTGCTAAGCTAATGGGAAGTGAGTTTGAAATGAGCACGATGGGTGAACTCAATATTTTCTCGGGGCTACAGATTAAATAAAGTCTAGATGGAACTATGATCCATCACCAGAAGTACACAAAGGAACTAATCAAGAAGTTTAAAATGGAAGAATCTAAAGAAATAGATACACATATAGCAACTGCTACAAAACTAGATGTTGATGAACCTGGTTCATCAGTTGATCAAAAGTTCTATAGGGGTATGGTTGGTTCACTTTTATATCTTACTTCCAGCAGACCTGGCATCGTTTTCAGTATAAGACTTTGTGCTCGTTTTTAGGCAAATCCAAAAGAGTCACATTTGACGGCTGTTAAAAGAATATTGAGATACTTGAATGTCTCAACTGATCTATGTATGTGGTATCCCAAAGGTAGTAATTTTGACTTAATTGGATATGCTGATGCTGACTATGCAGGTTTTCTAGTGGGAAGAAAGAGCACTTCAGGTATGACACACTTCCTAGGGTCTTGTCATTTATCATGTGCTACTAAAAAGCAAAATTTAGTGGCTCTCTCTACTACTAAAGTTGAATATGTTGTTGTTGCTTCATGTTGTGCTCAATTACTGTGAATTAAGCAACAACTGGTAGACTTTGGAATTGAAGTGCGGTGCATACCAATATTTTGTGATAACACCAGTGCAATTAGTATGACAAAGAATCCTGTTCATCACAAAAGGAAAGCACATAGATATTAGACACCACTTCTTAAGAGACAACTATGAGAAAGGGCTAATCTTAATAGAATTTTGTGCTACTGATGAATAAATAGCTGATATCTTCACTAAGGCATTGAGTAGAGAAAACTTTGAATGGAACAGGTTGGAATTAGGGATTATTAAGATAACCTAAGAGGTTCAGTTCAGAATGCACAATGAAAAATTTCTTTGGTTAGGAGTTCTTAATTTTTGTGAATATTAGACTAATTCCTACTCAGTCTCATACTGTAAATAGTATACTCTTGAGACATGCATTTATGCGATTCACTAATCTCTTACAAATTTTCTATTTTGACATTTGAGGCATAATCAAGAGAAGTTTCACTTGAAGAACTTGGTTCATCAAAATATGCTCATGAGAAAGTTCAGGTATGTTTCTATACTTTGCACAGTTAGAAAAATTTAATTATCAATCGTGAGCAAGAGTCCTAGATATGCAAACGTCCTAACAATTCCATCCATTGGGCAAATTAAACCAGTTTCATTGAAATTAGAAGTCTAAGTACAACAAAACCATCTCCTAAATTTTAACAATCCTAAATAATCTCTAAGGACACCGAAACTCTAAATTGATTAAACCTCTATGTGACCTATCAAAAAGCTATCATTTTTGAGTAATCATTACACTCTTTAAAAACCCCAAAACACTCAATAACTTTCAATTCTTCAAAAGCCCCTGATCATCCACTCTTGTCTCTAAAATTATCCAAAATTTTTCACACCACCAAAATTCCCTTAGTGTTTTCAGAAATTCTTCACCATGACAAATCCCCAAGACAATCCTGGCACTCCACCACCTGCTTCACCCAACACCACCTCATCTTCCACACCACCAGTCGAAACCCCAAAACCTAGATTCCGTCTCCAGAAAACGCTAGCAAGAAAAACTGTAGCTACTAGTTCTCTGAGGAAAGCTTTGAATGAAAAACCTCAGTCTAGTCAAAAGAAAGCAGTCTCAGCAAAAAAGACCAACTCTAGCTCTGAATCCGATGACTACATCTTCGCCAGTTAAGGAGATGAACCTGGATCTTCTGAAAAGGCCAAAACTCAAGAAACCCAAGGAGAGATAAAGTCTTGCTTTGTTTTTTCTGATGTAGTTCAGAGGGAGGAAAATAGATTTGTTCTGATAGGGGATGCTAGAGATATAAGTGGGGTTGATTCTGGGAAAATGAGGAAGAAAAAGACGACGTAGTTTTTCGCCATATGTGGGAGTGGGGAGGAGGCAGTCTCGAAGTTAGGGGGAAGAGGATTAGGTGAGGTTGCTGAGGGTTTGGTTAATCTGAGCAAACAACAAGATGAACCTAGTCCATCTCAGAATGAAAGCGTGGCTTATTTATTGAAGAAAGTGGGGTCCAACTATGACCCAAAGAAACGCAAGGCTTCCTCAACCAAGAAAAGCAAACCTTCATCACCCAAGTCTACTCATAGGATTAGAGCTACCAGAAGTAGGGTTAGAGAAAGTGAAGCAGAGTTGAAGAAAGCTTGAGAAGAAAGTAAGAAAAAGAGGAAAGAGAAAGGGACCAGATGGAGCAGGTCCATCTAGAAAAGAGTGATAGTGTGGATGTTCCCACTACAAATCAAAGGGAACCAGGACTTCTGCCTAGAAGCCCTCCAATTCAGTACCTGCTGAACCTGTTCTTGCGAGGAGAACATGGTCAGCTGCAAAAGGAAAACAAGTGAAAATTACTGAAGAAGAGGATGATGAATGGAGTGAGGATGAAGAAGATGAGTTAGAGAAGGAACATAACAGATATGCCATGTTTGGCAAGAGGAAAATCTTAAAAGGGAGACTACTCAAAGACCTGGAGAAGCCAGGTATGCTGAGGCTTGTGACTGCACTAGAAGCACAGGGGTGGAAGGACATGGTCCTTCATGTGGATGGTAAATTGGCCAGGAAAGAACTTATAGATTTCATGGAAAATGGGACAGTGAAGAATGGGCTGGTGACTAGCACATGAAAGATGTCAAAGTGAAGTTCAATGCTGCAAAGATGGGCAAAATTTTAGATATCCCTAGTGAGGGATATGATGACTATACAAGGCAGAGGTGGCCATGTCTGGATGTGTTGCCTACTGATCTTCAGATCACAAGGAATATTTGTGACACCACAATAGATAAAGAGGTAACCGAGGCCAGGGCCATTCAGAAAAGTGAAATGAATCCAGAACACAAAGTGCTTTTTGAGTTTGCCAACAAATGCCTTTTTGCCTAGACATGAAAGAAGGCATACAAAAAATTATATGGATCTGGTTCTTACGCAATGACTGAATGAAGGGAAGCAGATCAACTCTCCTGCCTTTATTGTGAAGCCGCTTGAAAGGGTGCTCAATGGCTCAAAAGTTCATGCCATTCCCTATGGATTTATCTTGACAACTGTGCTTGAAAGATTGAATGTTCCCCTGAAAAGTGGGAAATGGCTTCCAGCAAAGAGCATTTTGGTAATAAAACCCTTCAAGCCTGTGGTTATCTGCTCAGTATGGGCCCAGTTAAACCTGGTTCTTCGGTAAAGACTCATGTGAATAGCAAGGTCAGAGCCTTGGCTAAAGAGGTTGGGACAAAGGATGCTGAGATAGCAAGGCTTCAGGCCAGAGTTGCTGAATTGGAGGGAGAAAGGAATGGGTTGAGAGTTGAACTTGCTAAGGAGAAGGAGAAAAATGAAGGAATGCTTCAACAGATGCTCAATCTGCTACAAACCCAACCCTCCAAATCTTCTAAGCCTTAGGTGTCCGGTGCTAGTGTGAACTAGTCTAGACCCCCCTCAGCGACCCAGTTTGGTATTTTATCTGTGTATTTCCTTTTGCTCATGGTTCGGTAATTCTGTTTTTCTTCTTGTGGACTGCTATGTAGAAACACCCCACTAATCAATGAATACAGCTTTTCTTGCTTTTTGTTAATTCCGTTCTTAATAGTTATTTTTGATGAGTTGATTTCTGATTAACTAAAGCATGTGTTCACTTGTAGTTGCCCTAGTAGCCATAAGTACTAATAAAATTGCTGGGATTCATATTATTTATGCAACTTTTCGATGATGCCAAAAAGGGAAAGATATTGTACTTAAATTCATTATTTGAACAAGTGATGTTTATGACCTAACTTAAATCCCTTTAGTTAAAAAATTTCTAAGTGCTGAAATTTCAGCTGAGTTTCACAGGTTCTCTAATCATTAAAAGCACAAAGTTTGTCATCATCAAAAAGAGGGAATTTGTTGGCCCAAGTTAAGTTGTAGTTTTGAAGATTGACAAATGAACTCAGGAAAGGACCTGCTCCATCTTGAGAGACACAGTTAGTCATAATCATTGCATATGAAAGGCACGTGAGGAAGATATGTATTGAAGATTAAGCAGCAAATATCTTCTGAACGAAATCGAAAAGATTGCAGTGAGTTCTAAGGAGGACAATCTCCTTATGATTAGAGAAACAACCCTAGCTAGGATAATGATATGATGGGAGTTTGTATTGGATAAGGACTAAAATCGACTAAGGATAAGCATTGGAGTCTCGATAAAACTCTAACTGCAAATCTATTAAATAACCAAGTTGTTTTGTTTTACAGGTAATGCACATACGCAGAAGTTAAGCATATTTAAGAGCAAAAAGAGCAAGTCTGATTTGCGAGCAATATATGTGAGATACAAGTGTGCACGTCTGAAGCTACATGAACTAAGATAGAAGAACTAGTTTCATCATTGTGTTTATTCTAAGTCTAGTTCAATTGTAGTAGGTTTTCATATTGTACCTTTCAACTTTCTTAGAAGAAATTGTATTAGGTACTCTGAGTATTCAAGTTATATTTAACTTGAAAGTGTCGCAATAGTTGAGGCTGTGTGCCACACTAGGATTAGAGTTCATCCTTTGGTTTACAAAGAGTTTCATAAATGCAGTTTTTGGCTCAGTGATTTTAATGGAGTTTGGGAAAATCCTACTGAGTAGTAGGTTATTGTTTTTTCACCTTTTGAGCCAGGTGTTTTCCACGTAAAAATCTCTGTGCACTTTACTTTCAGTATTTATTATTCCGCAAACTGATGTAGTTAGAACATTTAGAAGAACCTAGTTCTTCTAACGCCAAAATTAGGTACCACACAAATCACCCATCTCTTGTGTGGTATTAATATTTATAACATCAGGGTAGCTTCGACATCGACCTTGTATTGGGTTGCAATAGCCTGGGCCATAGTATTGGCCACGACCTCTTCAGATCTGGCAAACTCGAGCTCTTTGGCCAAATTGTCTAAATTTGACTCAAGCTCTTGGACATTTTTTTCCTGAACCGAGGCATTCTCTCTTGCAGATCAAAGTTGTGACTTGGCCAAATCCAGATCTGCCTGAATGGTTTCCTTTTTTGTTTCCAAGATATCCATACACCCCTTAAACTCTTGCCTTGGTCACACGATATCTATCGTCCTTTGGAGGTACTTTATATGTTCGAGCCTTTGTCAGACCAACATAATTGGATTTTTAGTTGTTATATCTGGCTCATCCTTGCTAACATGAAGAAGTCAGAATACCTGCTCGACCATTTCAGCATTTTCACCTCGGGCCTCCACCAAGGCTACATGAAGCTTCTCTCTAATAAGCTTTTAAGTATTGCATTTCTCAGTAAGGATCTAGACTTCGACCTTGCGTTCCTCTCGGATTCGATGAAAGGGATCATGATGCAACACCAAAAGCTACAAGAAAGGAAGAGAATGTTGGAGATATCTACTATTCCAATTCATAAAAAGATAGTGCAATGGCCCTTGAACTTACTTGATTCAGAGCATGCTGGGCCTTGTTGAACAAGCAAGCAACCTCCACTTCATCCATTTTGGCTTGTGTCCTCTTGAATGACCAAGAATCGGAGATAACAAGCCACCCTCTCGGGGACACAGAAAACTTGAGCATCCTCCGAGATCGAAATGATAAGTACCCGCTTATGCTCTGGGTCAATATTAGGGCAACGAATTGGTTTTTCAACTTAAATCTCGAGGAAGCCTTATTGGAGCTCTTCCTCTGTATGACCAAGGCAAAAGACCAGTGACATCTTCCACTTTGGAAAATATCCACCAAAAAGGACTTCTTCTTTATGGGCATCTTCGCTTTCACAAGTCCCCACAGTCTGAGCATCACGTATAATCAAATCCGGAACTGGATGGAATGACGAAGAGCCCCTGAGGTATATTGCTCGAAGTGGGTCTTTCGAGGCATCATCTTTGTTCTTGGAGGCCTCAAGCTCGGTTTCTACACCAGCTTTGACTGTCTGCTCGATCCCCTACCTACCTTAAGGTAAAGCATCTTAGACTTTATCTTTCTTAGGACCATTATTTCGGGGCAAAGCAGCTTCGACTCCCGCCGGTCTATTGGCTCCTCAAATCTCAGTACCAGCTCGCACACGAGTCAACAACACAGAGTCTTATTCTTCGTTGTCTACATCCCCGGTCTCATCCATTAGATGTTGGATAGACTCCAGAGTTACATGGATAACATCCTCTTTAGGCTTACAAGGCCCCCCCACCAGTTGTTCCTTTTTTGGGCCTAGAGAACTCGGAGCTTCCTTTCTTTTCTTTTTTTTTTTGCCTTAATTCGGGTAGATGAAGAAAGAAGTGCCTCTTCTTCCGCAGAGGAGGGCCTCATTGGTACATCCTTTCTGAGGACTACAAAATAGAAGATGAGTATGTGCAATAATGAAACCCGAATCAAAACCTTTCTAAGGAAAGAAGATTATCGCGGTTACAGGCCTCCATTAGCCCCTTGATAACTCCATCCAAGCACACTCGGAGGAAGATTTTTGTGATACTATTCACTCAACCCATTTCCTCAGGTCGGGGATCACTTCCAGCACAATGGCCACAACTATAAAAAAAACCTGGATGAGGGCAAACTCTGTGCTTTTCATAAGCTTAGGCCCTGCTTCAACTCATCTCAACATCAACACAATGTCAGAAATTTTTTTCCTTTTTATCACTTATCATCAAGGACCATGTATATTAGGTTATAAACATCACTTGTTTAAAGCACAACCTTTTTCCCCCTTTTGGCATCATTGAAAAGTTGCATTAAAAATATGATATAACTAGATTTTAAAACTTACTCATGGTCACTGAGGCTACTCCAAATGCAATCATGGATTAATTATCATAGATCAAGCTAAGAAGTTTTAACCATAAAAGAAATACAAACAAATAGTTTGAGCAAAGGAAAGTGAATTTTATTGATGGTTGATAAGATTCTACCACAAAGAATAAGAATAAAATAAAAATACTGACAACATGAGCAAAAGAAACAAAACGTCCCGAACTGGGTCATTAGTTGATCTATAATAGGTTAGGAGGCTTAAGGATGGGAAGAACTAGGTGCTTGGTTTTTATCTTGGAGGAGTTTCAGCGTACCTTAAAGAATGCCATCATTCTTCTCTTTTTCTTTTTCCAGCTCAGTTCCGAAAGCATCTCTCCTAGTCTCCATCTCAACCACCCTCTTCTTCAGCCTTTCAAACTCAGCATCCTTAGCCCCACTATCTTGCACCAAGGCCCTGACCTTGCTATTCACTGGTACCTCTTTGGATGAACTAGGTTCCTTAGGAGTGACATTTACTTCATAAGCACAAGCAAGTAGCGCATTAACCCAAAAATGATCCATGGTTGTACAAACATCCGACTTTTTCTTAGATACATTGAAGTGTGCAAGCACAGTTGTGAGAATGAATCCATGGGGAATGGTATGAGTTATGATGACATTGATAACTCTATCAAGAAACTGGATTATAGCTTTCAGTCACTTTCTTCTGTAGGTCTGTGAGAGTTTTCTCAACAGATGAACCAAGTTCATCTCCCCAAACAACCATTTCACCTTCATGGTTGGTTAACTCACATGATTGGGTGAAGAATCAGCGACTCTTGTCCCCTTTCCTTTCACAGTACTTCTAGCACCCTTGTTTTTTTTCATTTTTACCACCAACTTCTTCAGATTATGTAATCTCAACACCTGATATAGATCCTACAAATCTATTTTTCAAATTTGCAGCAACTTTAGAAATTGTCTCAGGAGAAACTTTAGAATCAGAAGATACCTGTTCAGTTTCGGAAGAACCACTTTTTTCCGCTTGAGTAGCAGGCATAAAGAATTTAGGTAGTTTAATAAAGTCAGTAGTCTTGAACGTAACTGGTTCACTTTTAACGGATAAGTTCAAAAGAACTTTGGTATTTGTTAGAACTCTGCTTGTGATCCAATATAGTTATTTCAATTTATACGGAGTGTAGAAAACATACCGTGTTATCTTGATGAACCAGGTTCTTCATAGATAATTCTCTTGTGTAAGTCTAAATTTGCCAAAATAGAGAAAATTTCAGTAGAGTTTAATGAGTCATTTTAACACATGACACAAGAGTATACTATTAAAAGTATGAGACTTAGCAAGATTTAATCTAATTATATACAATTTACAGACTTTCTAACCAATTTTCTCATTTTTTTTGTTTAACCTTGAACTGGTCCTTTTAGGTGATCTTAATCATCCCTAATTCAAATTTGTTCCTCTCAATGTGATCTCTATTTAAGGATTTTGTCAAGATGTTAGTAATTTGCTTGTCAGTAGCAGAAAACTCCACAGTGATCAAGCCTTTCTCATAGTTGTCCCTCAAAAAATAGTGTCTAACATCTATGTGCTTAGTTCTCTTATGATGAACTGCATTCTTAGTTATATTAATAGCACTAGTGTTATCACAGAAAATAGGGATGCAACTAACTTTAATACCAAAATCCATCAACTGTTGCTTCATCCACAGTAATTGAACACAATCATAAAGTACATCAACATACTCAGCTTCAACGGTAGATAAGGCCACTAAATTTACTTTTTAGCAGCCCATGACACAAGACATGAACCAAAGAAGTGTGAGGTACCTGAAGTGCTCTTCCTATCCACTAGGAAGCCTGTATAATCATCGTCACCATATACCATTAGTTTAAAAATACTACCTTTTAGATACCAAAGGCAAATGGCAATGGTGCCTTTCAAGTATCTCAATATTCTCTTTACATTAGTCAAGTGGGACTCCTATTGGATTTGCCTGAAATCAAGCACAAAAGCCTACACTGCACATAATGTCAAGTCTGCTAGTAGTGAGATATAAAAAAGAACTAATCATTCCCCTATACAACTTCCAGTCAATAGATGAACCAGGTTCATCTATATCCAATTTCGTGGATGTTGAAATAAGAGTCTCAATTTCTTTTGATGTTCCTTCCTGGTTTTGTTACTGAGGAATAAGATCATTGACAGGTTCCTTCGAGGATTGAGGATCAGTTCCTCTCTAGTCAGTCCCCATGTCATGTTTCCTAGGTGGAAGGACCTTTTCCATCACATGTTCCTTCATGCGATGCATCTCCAGGCTGGACTCTGGTTTCACTATTTGAATTTCTTATCAGCCCAATCTCTTCAATATATTATTCTTGCCTCTCAGAAAGAATGTTAATTTTTTAAAAATAATGTATATATATATATATATGTATATATATATATATATATATATATATATATATATATATATATATATATATATATATATATATATATATATATATATATATATATATATATATTCTACACACATAGGTCTTTCACTGTATATCTTATAAGCTTTACTATGTAAAGAATATCCAAGAATACTCCCTCATCACTTCTGGGATCATACTTACCTATGGAGTCTTTGCCATTATTGTGCACAAAGCACTTGCATCTAAATGCCTTAATATGGGATATATTTAGCTTTCTCCCTTTAAGTGACTCATAGGGAATCTTCTTAACAAGAGGTCTGGTCATGCAACTATTTATGATATAGGATACAAAATTAATCAAATATAGCATTTTCAAATTCAGTTCCATGATTATACCTAATTGATGCAAGTTTATTACCTTGTTATTTATGAGTTTTTCTAACCAAAGAAGTAAACTTGTCCAACGCTTCATATTTAGATGTTAAAAACAATATCTAAGAAAATCTAGAGTAATCATCAACAAGCACCATCACATATCTTTTACCACCTCCTTAATGTTCTCATTGGACTATAAAAATCCATATGGACCAGCTCCATCGTTCTGGTGGTGCTTACCACTTTCTTGCATTTAAAGGAGCATCTTACCTGCTTCCCCCTTGCACAAGCCTCACAAACTTTATCTTCTTTGAACTTGATGCTAGGCAGCCCTATCACTAGGTTGTTGGAAAATAATTTGTTGAGTTGACTCAAACTTGCACATCCAAGTCTTTTATGCCAAATGAGGGGATCATTATCAGATATACTTAAGCGAGTAAGTTCATTTTCTGATAGTGTGGACAATCTACAATATATATATTGTTTACTCCTTTTTCCCTGCGAAATAATCTTGTCAGTGGTAAGATTAATAACAAAAAGTTTGGTAGAGGTAAATGCTACCATGTTACCACTATCACATAATTGTGATACACTGATTAGATTGTACTTTAGGCTATCTATCAAGTAGACATTCTCAATAGAGTGAGAATCAGTCTTACCTACCTTTCCAACCCCAAAGATCTCACCTTTCTTCCCATTTTCAAAAGAGACAGTAATTCCTTTGAGGTCCTCAAGTGAAAGGAACTGGTTCTTGCTTCCTGTCATATGCTTTGAGCAACCACTATCCATGTACCATATTTGTCTTCTCCCTTTCACTTGGACCCATAAAAGGAAATCAGAGGTTAGTCTTAGGACCTCAAACTAGTTTGGGTTCCATTCTATAGGAAAATGGGTGAATCAGATTCTTTTTAGCCCAACCTAACAGCCTATTTTTCCCTTGAACAAATTTTTTATTCTTTTTACTAGCCTTTTATTTTTTAATACATTCACGTTTATAGTAACCAGTTTTACCACAGTGTGAAAATTTTATTCTCAGGAAGTGTGAGGTACTTGTTTTTGGGAGCCCACTTAGGTGCAGGGGTCCCCTAGCCAAGTCCTCTCTTGTTTCTACTATGGTGTTCGTGTAGCCATAAAAGTGCATCAGAGGACCTGTTCCATTTATAGGTTCTGTCTAGCTCGTATTTAACCCTATTTAGATCCTCCTTAAGGACTCTTATATGCTCATCTCTTTTGTAAAACTCATCTTTTATTTTTCCTACATTTTCTTCTAAAATGGGTTGCATGTGTTAATTTTTCTTTTTACTAGTTCCTAATTTCAATTTTAGATTTTTAGATCTAAGATCTAGGACAGTGGTGTCAAGTTCATGAACCTTTTTCTTTAACTCAACATTTTTACTTTCACTTTCACTAGCCCTAAGTTCCAAAATTTTTGCACATAGCTTTCAAAATCACACACTCCTTTGACAATTGTTCCTTTTTTATTGTTTAGATCCACAAATTCATAAATGAAATCTAGGAATAACTCAGATATCCTTTCATTAGACAAAAATTTAATCTTGTATTTGTGATAAATTATATTTACCTCAGATTCCTTTTTGGATTCTCCAATTGCCATAAGTGCTTGTTCATCTCCATCTTTACCCTCTGAGTCCTCATCTGAGCTTTCTCCCCAAGCAACAACCATAGCCATTGTAGATCCTTTTTATTCTTAGGTTGAACCTGTTCCTTCTTCTTGTTCATTCGTTCATCTTTTTTCTTCTTCCATTCAATTTCTCATTGAGGGTAGTTTTTGATGTGGTGATCAGTCTTACCACACTTGTAACAACCCTCATTGGTTTATTTTTTAGGAACCCTTGGTTTGTTGTAGCTTCCACTTATTAAAGGACCATTTACTCTCATTAGTTACTTCTTGAAGTCCTTTGTGATCAGGGTCATTTCATTCTCCTCTAGATCAACACCTTTAGTGATTTTGAATGCCAGGCTCCTTTCCTTCTTGGGTGTATCCATCTTCATGGTTTGCCTTCTAAGTTCATAGGCAGTGAGATTTTCCAATTAGCTTATCCAACTTAAGAGTTGAAATGTTCTTTGATTCCTGAATAGCAGTGATTTTGTTTTCCCAAGAGACTAGTAAAAACCTTGTCAAAATCTTCTCAACTTTGTCTTCTCCAAGAATAACCCTTCCAAGAGACTTAAGTTCACTTGTCAGTGTGGTGAACCTTGTTTATATCTCTTGGATGGTTTCTCCTTTCTTCATGGTGAAATTCTCATTTTAAGAATACATAAGTGTTCTTCTGGACCTCTTCACTTGAGGTGTTCTTTCATGAGCCACTTGCAAAGTGTCCCAAATTTCCTTAGCATTTGTACAAGTTTGTATTCTACTGTACTCATCTGGACCAAGTCCACATACAAGCCATTTCTTATCTTTAGCATTCTTTTCCCATTTCCTCAAATCCTTAGAAGTGCAATCACCTCTTGTTTTTGGCACTTCTACTCCTTCAACAGTCTTCTTCATGGTAGCTAGGGGACCATTACTGACAATGTCCCATAGCTCATAGTCTTCTCCAATGATGTGATATCTTATTCAATTTTTCCACCAAGTGTAGTAGCGGCCATTAAAGAGTGGAGGCATAGTAGTGGATTGCCCTTCCCAGTTTTTAGTTGGTACACTCATTTTGATCTTTCCCTAAGGAGTTATCCTCTTCAAGGATAACCTGCTCTAATACCAATTGATGTTTTATACGTCAATACCACACAAGAGGGAGGGGGGATTTGTGTGGTACCCAATTTTTCGCTTAAACGGCTTATGGAAGGACTTGATTCTACTATGTGTTCCAACTACTACTGTTGCAGAATAATACATACAGAAAATAAAGAACAAAGAGATTTTACCTAGAAAACACCCGACTCAAAAGGTGAAAAAACCATGGCCTACTACTCAATAGTATTTTTTCAAACTTTCACTATAATCACTAAGCCAAAACAGCATTTGCAAAACTCTTTGTAAACCTAAGGATTACCTCTAATTCAGTTGTAGAACATAGCCTCTAACTGTTGCGACAAATTCAAGTTAATTCTAAATTGAACATTCTAGGTACCTAATGCAATTGCTTTTATGAAAGCTGAAAGGTACAATATGCAAACACCAACTACAATTGAACGAGAAGTAAAGAAAGACACATAAAACTCTTTATGGAGCTGGTTCTTCAATCTGGTTCATGTAACTTCAAGTTTGCACACTTGAATCACACACGAACTACTTGCAAAAAGCCTTGATATTTTGCTCTCAATTCACGTTTAATTTCTGCATTTTTGTGCAACCTTTGTAATGTGAGAACATCCTATAATTTGTAGAGTTAGTAGATGAAGAAATAACTAAAGTTTTGATGCAACTCTTCCTTGGTGGAATAGTTCTAGTTGATTTCAACTTCTAACTCCTTTCCCTATCTTGGATAATGTTCTCTTTGATTAAGGAGTCCTTCTCCTTATTAAATATGCAACCTTGTCAATCAGAAGATATTAAATACACCAAGTTAAGCTTATCTCCTTCATGTGCAACCCACATGCTCGAATCTGCCCGTTTTTGTGCACCTGAGGGATGTACCTGTTTCATCCTGAGTTCCTTTGTCACTCTTCAAAACTAACCTTTAATTGGGCCAATAGTATAGGAGCATGAGGTGATCGAGGGTAATCATATGGCCCTTGATCTTGCTTACAAAGTATCAGAGGAGGATCACGATCCTCTAGAATGATGGATGGATTTGAACTAGGGTGACATCGTACCTCTTACAAAAGGCAACGATGATAAGATCCAAGAGACTTATTGTGAAGAGGTAGGAATAGACACTCAGATATCCCTCCACGAGAGTTGTGATGGATTCCTTGGGGCGAGGCACTACTACATCCTTGCCTACCCAGTTACACTCCTCTTTACCTTCTCAAGGAGACTTTCTGTAATCATACACATGAAACTCTACATTGGTTTATATCGACCCAATGTCGAGGGTGTACTCTTCACCTTGAAATTCGCAGCACTAGCACACTTCGTCGGAATGAAGCCCCCAAAGGGATACTCCATCGTTGCTGCAGTGCCAGTGGGCTTTAATGAAGAATCGGTTTCCTTATGCGGAATAGTTTTTGAAGTTGTAGCAATTCTTATATGTAGAGAAAGATGGGACGAGGGAAGAAATCTAGGTGTTTTGTGATTGAACAAGTAAAGAAATTCAGAATCTGAGAATATAGAGCTTTTGAGAAGGCAATGACTTTGGGAAGAAAATTTGTGAGTGAAGTTTAAAAGAGGAAGAAATATGCATTTATAGGTTGAAGGCAATTTTTTAGTACCGGTGATGTCCAACCATCGGCATACAAGCATTAAATGCCTAGAGAACTGCACCAACGAGATATTTTGGTCACCTCTGACTCTTACGTCACAGTGATGATATCATGATAGATTGAGGTAAAGATCGAGGACTCAATTCGATTATTGTTATTGTACTCCAAAAAAATAAAGGGAGTATCTGTATACGGTTAAAAACGGGACCACTCGATTTTACTGATTAACCGAGACCAGGGGAATGGATCGAGGATCGACCCTATAGTATATCAGACCGAGACATGAGGATAAGGTATTGAGTTGGGATTTGAACTACCTGTCGAGATTGAGACCATTAATGATAGAGACCAAACGGGATAGACATCGAGAAGGACCGAAGATAGCATAATAACAGAAAACAAGATATCTGTGACTGGTCAGGGATCATGGCGAAAATATCGGAACGGGTCAAATCAAGAATGGTTGTTTAACTACTTATGGGATTTCCTTCTATAATTAGAACTGTACCATAAATGGAATTCATCTACTATTGAAAGGGGGTTCTAATCATTTGTAACCATCTTATTCTCGCATATCAAAGCAATACAACACTCCTTTTCTCTTATACTCTCTTGTTCATCAGTTTATTTCATATTCCACAACTCCATTCTCAGTCAGTTCGAGGGAAATCTAGTTCGAAGGCTGAATTGCATTTCAATATTGTTTTACTTTACTTTATTTTTAATTTCTATTTTTAATCATCATATTTATCAACTTGTACTAGGTAAAATTGTGTATCCTCAAAACTACTTATAAGTTTAGTTGTTATCCGTTATTAAGGGTAAATAAGAGCCATTTAAAGATTGTGTAATTTTTCTGCTACAAATGTTTAATGTTTTCAAGGATCGTCGTAAAGAGAAAATTAACGACAAATTGTAATATCTCAATTATTTGTGAATTTTAACTAAAACTTTTTCCGAAATACTTTTTAAGTGTGATACTAGAATTTGGGATAAACCATTTGGTTAAAAAAAGGTGGCCATTATAGGGCCAAATTATAAATAAAAAAATTGAGGGTAAAGCTCAAAAAGCCAAAAATTAGATTAAAAGTTTTCGGTCTCCTTCTCCTCTTTTTTTCTCCTTATTGGCTTATTCTGTTTTCCTCTTCCACTTCCTCGTCCTCTTTTTCGTCTCGAATTTCTTCTTCTTTGAATTCTTGAGGTTATTTGAATCTCTTTTAAATTAAAATTTGAAGTTCATCATTGTTGAACCAACCTTTAAAATAAAAGTGGGTTTAAAATATCAGACTTAATTTTTGTATTATTTTCATGTGGGTAACTTTTGATATTGTTTGAATATAATATATGAGATGACTCAATGTCAATTTGGATTAGATCCAGATTTATTCTGGACAAAAAATATTGTTGAAAATTTCAAACATCCAAAGAGATGTTTAAACATATTAGGATGTTTCAAACATCTTTATTTTCTTTCAGTAATAGTTTCCTTTTTGTTCATCATCATCATCGTTTTCTTCTTCTTTTAATTCCTGCTCCTCTTCCTCTTCAAATTATGGAGGCAATTTGAATCACTTTTGAATCAAAGTTAAAAGTTCACATTGGTGAGCCAACCTTAAAGTTTTAAAGTGGGCTTAAAAATTCATACCTAATTTTCTATTGCTTTGAAGTGGGTATTACTTGGAACCATTAAAAATAGTTTTGGAGGTCGAATGCAAAATTTAGGAACATTTAGATTGATTTTGAATTAAATTCGTCTCTAAAAAATTTCAAACATCTCGTGAGATGCTTAAACATGAAATATCCAATGAGACTTTTGAAACATCTAGTGAGATATTTAAATATTTCAGGATATTTCAATTTTTTGACCCGAAATTAAGGGATCGTGATGGTACCTAAATCCACTTGCTAGGGAAGCCAATACTTAACAGTAAATAAAGAATCAAAAGTAATATCACGGCCCAAATCCCATCATAGGCCGTGATGGCATCCAACACTGTTGTTAGGCAAGTGAACAACTAAACAATACACTAATCGATAATCCATAGCACATTTTTAATAAGTAATGAAATAAATGAGCAAAATTTATCTATTTTTATAGAAAAATAATGATATCATATTAAATATTCAAACGTGGTCCAAATATAAACTTAAATCTAATCACCAGGAATACAACCAAGAATGAAAATCTAAATCCTCACAACCTGGTATCAATAGAGAGCAACTATTAGAAAGTACAATACTACAACAACATCTATCTGGAATATAAAATAGACAAGATAAAGTAAATCATTAAGATAGGGACTTCGTGTGCTGTGGATCATAACGTGGAATGTATCTCAACACAAAATCTTCTCAGCAGCTACACCGATGTGTCGAGATGACCACCAAATGTACATGTCTTAGCACCGACACAATTAATGTAGAAGTGTAGTATGAGTATGTAAATCAACGTGTACCTAGTAAGTATCTAGCCTAACCTCAAAGAAGTAGTAGCGATGTGTTGACATCAATAATTACTAGTTGTTTAATAATTAAAGTACAATAAAGTAGAAATGTATGAAGTATGACATGTAAAAAAGTGTGTGTATATATATATATATATATATATATATATATGTGTGTGTGTGTGTGTGTGTGTGTGTGTGTGTGTGTACATAACACGATCCTCAGGAGAGAAGTAAACACAAAATCCTTGAATACCAATTACTAACATAGATAGAATATATGTCATATCAATTACCACTAAAATATCATGTCTTAAGTCATTTAGATTTAAAGATACGTTGACTCCTTATTAATATTACACATGATTCTGCCGAGAAGAACAATCCGATCTTATAAGAGTGATAATATCCTACCATAACTTACAGTTGAATCCCATAGTAATGTGTTACATAATATTGTCGAGGCGAACGACCCGAATCCATTATAGTATTGGTGAGGTGTTCAGCCCGATCCCATAAGAATACTGTTGAGGGGTTTAGCCTGATCCCATATGAATACTTTTAAGGCATTCAGCCCGATCCTATATGAATATACACTCTGATGGATCATTGGCCCACTCATGAATATGTGTGTGAGTTATAAAATTCAAGAAAACTTTCGGACACAAACGTAAAGCGCACAAGAAATCCTTAAAAATATACTTTCCACAACTAATAGGTAGCTCATCAAGTATCTAAAATAGTAAGTCTGATACTCTACGCAAGTTTCGTCTCGGGCTAAAATATAAATTAAAGCATTTGAACAGGCAGTGATAAATCAAGTAATATGGTTAATACACAGTGTGAGTCTAATTCTACCTGGACAGGATCAATAATCTAGCATACGCATGGATACTTGTCACCTCATACGTGTGAAACTACCATAACACGTAGCACACAACAAATATAGCACCTACAGGGTGAATTCCCTCTTACAAGGTTAGAAAAGAGACTTACCTCTGTCCACAATCCGATGGCCAGCTCCAACACCTCCTAACACCTCAAACCAATGCCAAAATGATCCAAACCTAGTAAATCAACGTGAAAACCAATAAAAATATACTCAAAGACTCGCAATTTAACAACTAGAAACAAATTCTCAACTCTGTATGAACAGACAACAATGTCAACCCTTGGACCGTGTGCCCCAATTCCTAAATTTAGAGAAAATAAGTATTAGCCATATCTTATATAGTCTATAACAAGAAAATCAACAAATTTTGTCCATGAATTGACCCTAATGTCAAGGAATTACCATTTTTCAATATTGGGGCTCAAAACCTAAGTTTCTACGGTCGAAATATAGATAAAAATAATAATCAATGAAATAATCATTAAAAAAATCAAAATAAAGGTTATATGTTATCCCCATTATTGAGACGAGAACAACGCTGTGAAAATCACCTCAAACGGAGCTATAGAACTCAAAATATGCTAAAAATTCTAAAATGCTCATTTGCCAATTTAAAACACTACCCATGCAAATTTTCTTCATTGCCTTCACGGGACACCATTGTGCTTGCGAAGAGAAATTTTTTTGTGTTGAAAATTCAACTCAAAATTCCTTCTTCGCGTTCGTGGAAACTCTCTCACATTTACGAAGAACAAAAGATCGCACCAGAAACAAGCAATCTTTTTTTTATTAACTCAAATTTTTATTAATCAAAAGTAAACTGTACAAAGCCATGTAGTAACTGACCAGCTACAATCTATACTTCCTAACTCATCCTAGTTACATTTTTGTATTGCTAATCTGATCACCTAGGCATACTACTATTCAAATTCTAGTTACAACCAATTTGTATAGGCAGTTTACATGAATATCAAGCAAGACTATCAAATCTCTATAATATCTTCTGCCACCTTAGTTTCCCTCTTCCTCTTGGGTTCACACGTAGAACTATTTCTCTGCATACTCGTTGCTCCTCAAAATTACTCTGCTGAAATCTTATCATAGTCCTCTCCCTCCAGATACAATATACCAGCATTGCAAACACATAGCTGATAATTGCTGCCGTTACTGTCTTTTTCCTGGCCATGTTACTTACCAAGTTTAGTTCTTCTCTCCGGCCATTTATAGTTCTCTTTATGTCAAGCCATAGCAGTAGTCTTGTCTACACTCTCTTTGTGACTGGGCATTCAAAAAAGAGATGGTGCAATGTTTCTGTGATAGCTTTGCAGAACACACTTCTCTAGCACCTATATGCCCTTCTTGCTCAGTCTATCCATAGTAGCTAGTCTCTCATGTACATCCAACCATGTTATAAATCTATTTCTGGGGTGAATGTTTGTCTGCATGATTATGTCTTTCCATTGCACTTTCTGGTACTGTGGCATCAACATGAGGTAAGCTTGTTTTATAGAGAACTTGCCCTATGCCACTACTGACTTCATTTTATCTCCCGAGGACTCTTATGGCAGTTGCTGATAAGTCATCCCTTGTCTCTATATTTTCCAATTACCCAAGATGCATTATTAGGTATAGGCATGTATTCCAACTTCTGGTTCTTAATATAGTAACTATGCACTCATTTTATCCATATGCAATCTTTTTCATTTCAACTCCCGATAGTTACTTCATCACTGCTGCCTTGTTCATAATCCTAAGTTGATGACATTCAATCCTCTTGTAGATATAGGCCTGCATATCTGCTCCCATGATATCAGTGCTTTCCTTGTGATGTTTGCTTCTCTTGTCCATAAGAAAGTTCTGCAAATTGCATCAATCATCTTCATAACTCTCTTAGCTAGCAGGAATATTTGTGCCATGTAAGTTTGGATGCCAAACAAAACAGATTTTATCAATTGGAGTCTTCCTGCATAGGCTAGTAATCTCGCTGACCAGCATCTTATTTTCTCAGTTATCTTCTCTATTAGGGGTAAGCATTGATTCACAACAGCTTCTTAGAGGAGAGTGGAACCCCTAAGTATCTAAATGGAAGTTTACCCTCCTCCTAACCCAGTATGTTCAATATGTTCTATTTCTCGTCTGGATTCACTGCTGCCAAATAGATAGAGCTCTTATCTTTGTTTGATTGTAAATCAGTTGCTTCAGAAAACCTTTGAAACACCTCCTATAATAAGATGATTGATCCAATGTTTGCCCTGCAAAACATGAGGAGATCATCTGCAAAGCAGATTTGAATAGAACCCAGCTTTCTGCATCTAGGATGGAAATTGAAGTTCCCATTTTCTGCTAATATCATCATTTCCCTATTCAAATACTCCCTTTCAATTACAAAGAGATATGGGAACATTAGATCCCATTGTCTGATACCTCTTTATCCTTGGAATGATTTAGTGAGCCCTCCATTTATCACTATAGAGTAAGAAATAGTTGTAACACATTCCATGATCCATTCAATGAATATGAATGGGAACCCTAGATCACTAAGCATTCTCCTCAAGAACCTCCAATCTAAAGTATCATAGGCCTTCCTAAGATCCACTTTCATGACACATCTAGGAAACGATCCTTTCCTACTGTATCTTTTGAACAATTCATGACTGAAAAATATATTATCAATAATGGTTCTTCCTTCTACTAACATTGATTGTGACTGACTCACAATATTCCCAATCACCTTCTTAATTCTTAGCTGTGGTATCTTTGCTTTGATCTTGTACAGGGTCTTACAACATGCTATGGGTCTGTAGTATTTTACTAAAGTTGGTGAACTAACCTTGGGTATCAAGATATTAGCTGTACAGTTCACCTTCTTCTGCATCTTCCTTGTGTTAAAAAACTCCATTACTGCATCATACACAACATTTTTCACTATGTCCCAGTTTCTTGTAAAAAACTCTTTTGGAAATCCATCTATCCCTAGAGCTTTATCAGCTGGCATGTCTTTTATAGCAGTTTCTTTCAGTGTCACTGACTTTATCATTTCCAATTGTTGCTCCCTTGTCACCCTTGGACCTTTTTCAATGATCTTAGAGTTTGAACATCTGATCTCACTACTGCAGCTTCCCATTAATCCTTTGAATACAACCATGAACTCTGATTCTACTTTCACTGGATCTGTGAGTTTGATCTCTGCTTTATTATAAATGGTTGAGATTATATTCTTGATTTGTCTATTCTTCCACTGGGCATGAAAGTCTTTTGAGTTACTATCCCCACACAGTATCTAGTTTGCTTTAGATTTCTGTCTAAGGAATTGTTCTTCAATGTTGCTCCACCTATCTAGCTCAGCTAGAATCTCCTTTTCCTGATCAAAAAGACTTTGACAGAATGGTTGTACACTTATGTTTTCTTGCACAATCTTCAGCTTTTATCTAGTTTGATTTAGTCTTTCATAGGAAGCCATATATTGATGTCTTTAAATTCATACTTCAGATCCTACAACTTTCTGCTTACTCTTGACATGGCATTCATATCCTTTGCCAACATGAAAATAGGCATAACTCTCTCATACGATATCGAAACTCGATGATTCTTGTTGTTATGGTTCCGTAATTATGATACATATCTAATGACTCAATAATATCACAAAAAAATGTTGTTTTATCAATATAGTACCCTTTATGCCAAAATAAACAATGTTAAAACATCAAATAAGAGCAAGACACAATCCAAACTCATCTTAAACTCATCGAAATCTAACCAAAACATGAGGACAAGTACAAAATTAATATACATGTTAAAAATTTTAAATCATGAATCAGAGATTGTTAGGTCCAGTATTTGATCGTGGTCAACTCTCTAAAACATAACTAGTATGCAACTTAATTGTCCGAATCATGACCAAACTTCACATTCAAGTCATAATAATATAGTAAAGCTGCTCAAGGTCTTATACCATCGAATGATGTGCTAGAGCACAAAATGATAGATCGAGTGCATAACTCTCTGTATTGAACGACTCTGGTGAATAGATGTGCTAGAGCTCAAAATGATCGATCGAGTGCACAAAGGTCGTTCCTAAGCTGCCATATCACTGCATAACTCCCCGTGAATATACTCGTGCACCTCAATCCATATGAGAACATTAGATACACCTTAGACTAAATATCCTTCTTGCAACATTAGTCCACGAGCCTTAGAACCAAATTCCAATATCCATACTGTGCGATAGCAAAATCTCTCTGTATTGTACGACCCTAGTGAATAGTGCCACCACCGTACCTTTATGGTTTCAACTCCTCCACCCGTGGTGTACATCCATCGAACCAAACTCATGGAAGGCGTCTTTACAATGCGCACAAACCTCATGGAAGGTCCCCTTCCAAAATTACTCTAGCTGTTACAAATTTAAGTGGTGATATTTTGGGGGAAAAAGTTCACCTGGGAGATTCTGAATCCTCAACTAATTTTTTAGACAAATCTTTGAATTCCAAGCAGTGGAGACTCTTCTCCACTTAAAAAGCTATCAGTACACCAAATTTATAAACATTCCACCAGCGGAATTACCCCCCCCCCCCCAATCAAGTGAGTCCCAGGGAACACTAGTTGGTTGTGCATGGTGAAACAGAGGTCCAAGTTGAACAAAATTTATGCAAAATAGTCTATAGGTGAGGAGATTATGTCTAATCCATCTCTATCTGACTTCAATGTCTCAGATTCCCCCACATCTAAACAAATGACCTATGTAATTGATGGTCCATCACCTGTTCGAGAAAATGCAAAAGATACTCCTACTGACTTGATTTCTGTACAAAGTGGTAAAGTGGTGTCATTAAATCCCCCTCATAATCAATCGAGCAGCATTTACATTTTACCAGGTAACAGTACAAGCGAAAACAATAATTTAAATCCACTACTTCATGCCACTGGATGTAGAAGCTCAGTATAGAGATGAAGAACCTAAAGGTTCACCATCACAACAACTCCAATCAAACCCAAACCATCACATTGTTTCCCCTCTTAGCACACAACCACAAGTAGAAAAATCCCTTGTACCAAAAAAACAGCTTAACACCAGCAATAATAACCTCCATAATGTGTCATCCAACTTTGACAAGCCCAGTCGCACCAAAGCCATCATAAAACACCCAACAATCAATCAAACTCAACCTAGCACCAACACATAAAGCCAAATCCAAGATCCTATCCCTAAGGCCAAACAACTAAATAATTCCCCTACCCCATCACCAGCCATAGTCACTTACTCATATGTAAGTAAGTTGAGCGCAAGGCATAAAGCACAAATTCAACCAAAAGAGTTCACACCACCTAGGATCACAACAAAATAAGGTCAACTAGCAGTGATCTTCAATAGAAGTGAATCTATGGTCAAGCTTGCAACCAAGTGTAAATACACAATTGTTGGAATGTTTTCCAACACCACCCTAGAAAAGAGGTTATCAAAAAATGCTTTGTCACTCAAACTGAATTGAAAGGTGGAGTAAATATAGAACACATTAATGCTATGATTGTCTATATAGACCTAGACAATTATTATGATCATGTCACTGTACAAACTAGGCAATTTATGCACATACAAGGCCAAATGATGAAGCTAGAAGTTTGGACACCCAACATCAATCAAACTGAAGACTCTCTTGTAATTCCTATATAGGTTGTCATCCTGAAATGACATGGAATTTCTATTACATGGATATCCTCACAGTTTTACCATCTTCAATTAGGAAAGATCTACACTTAAACCTGGCATCATTTCAAAAAACAAGAGGAAGTGGGGCCAAAGTAAAGATGCATATTGATCTTACAGAACCTAGATTTCACCATGAGTGGTTAGGATTTGATGAGAACCAAGATGTTAATGATGATGGACAGTGGATATAATTGCATTATGAAAACATTCCTCACTATTGCATGTATTGCATATATTTTAACTATACTTCAGCATCCTGTCTAGCTAGAATAAAAAAAAGGAAAATAAAAGGAAAAAGGACTTTATCATATAGTAAGGTATCAAGGAAAACATCAACAACAAAATCTTTCAGGGGCAATATCAACAAGCCAAAACCAAGGACAGCAACAACAAGAACACCAACAAAGCCTTCAGAACACCAAACATCAGGGGTCACTCCTTTAAATAATGAATGGCAAAATAAATAAAAAAAGCACTTCAAGGGACACCATCAACAGAACAGAAGCAACATCAAACGTATGTACCAAAGCAAACCTCAAATAACTGCCAACTGATGCATTCAAATACACATTCTCAAGTAACTGAGAACTCTAAAAAAATAGAAGGCTAAAACAGATATGATAGCCTCTACTTCTATTAATCCCCCAGCTGCAATGGAGAATGATGTTGATTCTACGGCTGAGAACCTCCCCCCCCCCCCCGACCCCCGATGTTAATAATACCTGAAGTTAATTGAGGAAAGGAGAATAGTTAGGAGATAACCTTAATCATAAATGATGGGCATAAGAAATTAGAGGGCATTCTTCATGCTTTGCATGCCTGTGCTGTAGCACTTTGATTGACCATAGGAATGACTCTAGAACCCATATTACCATTAGCACTCAACCAAATACAGCTTAGGGTCTTTTGATGATCATTGAAAAGTAAAACAATATGCATCAAAAAGAATGGACAAAGGAAAAAGTCATGTTTTTCATGATGCTCTCATCAAACATTCAAGACAGAAAAATAAACAAAGTCAGAAAAAGAGAAGAGCTCTCCAAAGGAAAAATGCAGTCATCATCATAGTTGAACCTTCAGAGGAATATCCTAATAAGTCTACTGAGAACTACTCTCGCTCACCTTCATGAATAACAAGACACCTTCCAAACCAAGGGGATAATTTTCAATTTGTTAATGGAGATGGCATTCATATGGAAATTATATACTCTGACAAAGATAGACTTTCAAGCACAAACACACCTATAGAAACAACTGAACCAGACCTAGGGAATTGGTCTCCTATGACATTCTCCTTCAACAGTCACTCACCTTCATGTTAGGATGATGATGAATACAGACGTATACAATTTGAAGATGAGTTAACTAGGGTTTCAAAAGAGGATGATGGGTTCAATGATGGTGCTAATCAAGATAAACATTGTGACCTCCTATTGGCAGCAGTTATGGTGTTTGTGAATAGGACAATGTCAAATATTCCCATGAGAAACCTTCTAGAATGAGACCTTTACCCAGACTTACCATAAGCAAAGCTGTTTCATGAAACATCAATCTACTAAAATCAAGAACCCACGTCATTCTTAAATGATTAGTACAATCATTTGAAATGTTAAAGGCATGAAGACATCTGAAGTTATTGAGAGACTCAAAACACTCAAACAAATATACAGACTTTCCTTCATTGCTTTGTTGGAACCATTCCGGAACAGCCCTTCCCTTGATTACTTCAAAATCCAACTCTTTATGAACCAAGTTGCTGGCAAATTCAATAACAAAATTTTGCTCTTCTGGGATAAAGAATTCATTTGCACTCTTTTGGATCAAAGATGAAAAACAGATGACCATTGGACTAAAGCATGTTGAACTTGGTGAAATTATTCAGCTTACAGTTGTGTATACCAAGTGCAAACTAGCATTGAGAGCTCCAATGTAGGAAAATTTGTGACATAGATCTACTATATGTAATGTCCCTTGGTGTGTAATTGGGGACTTAAATGTTATTACTTCTGTTGGGAAAAAGGTTTGGGGAATTCCCTGCCAAATGAATAAAAGAGTTGACTTTCTATGCATAATTGAGGATCGTGGTCTGACATACCTGGTCTTCTATGCACCTAGATACACTTCGTCTAATGGATGGTGTCCATGTTCTATTGTATAGAAAAGATTGGACAGCGGTCTAGCTAATGACAATTGGCTAAGCTTTCCTGCAACCACCATCACTCACTTGGCTTCAACTGGATTAGATCATTCTACTCTTCTAATGGAAATGAATGTGAGACAAAATTCCTCCAAAAATACTTTAGATTTCTCAACTATTGGATGAAGAATGAATCCTTTATACCTCTAGTTCAGGAATTGTGGAATCATCGTATCAATGGAATTGCTATGTACATCTTTCATCAAAAACTCAAGATTCTTCCTAGTGCTTTGAGAAAGTGTTCAAGACAAAAATATGGTGACATCTTACAGAAACCCAAATAATTTGAACAAAAGGTCAAAAAAGAAAAAGAAAAATGGGCAACACTAATTGATTCGAGGGACTGATAAAATATGCATGATATACAGGCTCAATATACCAGACACTTTGAAACTAGAAGAAGAATTTCTAAAATAAAAAACTCAGTTGCAATGGCTCAAGGATGGTGATGACAATTCCAAATATTTTCACAGTTTGATAAGGGGTAGAAAAAAAAGCTTTTATCCATATAATCAAGGATGAAAATGGGGATCGGATCTAGGGTGACGAAGCAATAGGGGAAGTTGCTTGCAACTAATTTACAAATATTTTTTCGGAACAAGGGGGCCACATTAGAGAAGATCTTCTATCTTGTATCCCTAATATGATCACTCTAGAAGATAACAAAATTCTAACAAGGGATATCACTTTAAATGAATTAAAGAAAGTTGTTTCTTCCATGAACCCAAACAGTGCAATTGGAGCAGATAGAACGAATGGAAAATTTTACCAAGCATGTTGGGATGTTATAAGAAATTATCTACTCAATGTGATTCTTAACTTGATTGGAGGTAGTGACATGCCTAGATATATGACAAATGCCTGCTTGGTCCTTCTTCCAAAGTTTGAATTCCCTAACTCCTTCACTGAATTCAGACCTATTAGCCTAAGAAACTTCATCAACAAGATCATTTCAAAGCTAACCTGTTCCAGGCTAGAAAATAGTTCAACTAATCATTATAACCAGTCTAGTTTTGTTAGAGGAGGAATTATCTCTGGAAATATCATGTTGGCTCAGGAGATTGTCCAAGGTATTATGAGACCTAACACTGGGGCCAATGTTGTTATCAAGTTCGATATGAGAAAGGCCTATGACAGGTTATCTTGGAGTTTTACGTGCATCATGTTTAGAAGAATGGGGTTTAATAAGATGATTATTGCCATGATTTGGAGAAACATGTCCAATAACTGGTACTATATTGTGATAAATGAAATTAAACATGATTTTTCCAAATCCACTTGGGGTCTAAAATAGGGAGATCCCTTGGCACCATCCCTCTATATCCTTAGGGCAGAACGTCTCTCCGGAGTGCTCAATAACCTTAATAATGATCAATTATTCAATGATTTTTACATGAAAAAAAGGTCCGCAAGCCAATCATTTGAGCTTTGCAGATGATATTATCATGTTTGCATCAGGCACCAGAGTTTCCCTGTAGATAATTATGAGAATTTTAGGGTATTATTAGAGTACTTATGGCCAGTTCATAAATAAGGATAAAAGTCATTTCATGACTCCCACATGTATTTTCCAATACAATGTCTCTAGGATCTCTTGAATCACTGGTTTTACCAGGAAAGAATCTCTAATCACATACCTTGGTTGCCCCGTATACATTAGAAGAAAAAGAAGTATACAGTTCAATGGACTGGTATCCCAAATAGTTAGCAGAATAAGAGGATGGAATAGCATATTGCTTTCATATGGAGGAAGAGCTACATTGATCAAACATGTACGGTAATCCCTCCTCATTCACCTACTATTAGTTGTTTCACCACCAAAACTATCATGAAACAGCTGAAAAACGGACTGCTATGTTTTTTGGGGCATGGAGAAGGACAAAAATAAATACCATTGTGCTTCATGGGAGAAGTTATCATATCCTCAAAAGGAAGGGGTGTTGGTTTTAGAACTGTGACTGATGCTTGTAAGGATATGGAATTTAAATAGTGGTGGAATTTTAAAACAGAAAAATCTTTGTGGAGATCACACCCAATCTCAAAGAAATGGCACGCTGGCAATTCACAAACTTGGAAGAACATGATGTGTAATGAGCAAGAAGTGGAAGAATATATAAATTGGAGCCTATATTGAGTCAATGCAAGTTTTTGGTGGGATAATTGGTTGGTAAAAAGTCCTTAACTATCTGCAGAACAGAGGGAGGAAACCTAGGCAACATCACTATCTCTCAATTTTGGGATTCTGGAAAATGGGATATTTAGAAGCTTCACAACCAAGCTCTAGCCCAAAAATTTACTGATATCATTAAGATCCCAATTCATTTTTCTCCCCACATCTCTCATAAACCTATATGGACACTGTAAGGCCCCGTAAATGTTTACCTAAAATCCGAGATTTTATGGTGAGCGGTAGACTTATGTGTTAAATATTGTAATGACTTACGTATACTGAATTTTAGGGCTGAACAGTGCGCTGAGGAGCTAAGGTAAAGTGCAGGCAGAAAAAGATATTTCTGCGGCCCATCATGCGGCCGCAGAATCAAACTGTGGGCCACAGAATCAATCTGCAGACCGTAGAATGGCCGCAGAGCGAAGCAGAGACTTGAGCAAAGTGTTAGGACCAATTTTCTTGGTTCATTATGCGGCCGCACAGTAATTTTGCAGGCCGCATAACGATTGCAAGTTCAACATGGAAATTTTTGGAATGAGGTTCTACGTGCATTGTGCGACCACTGAATAGATCTGCGGATCGCATAATTACCACAAAGTGGGGCAGACATACCTAGTTCCAGAGAGTCATTTTCCTGCCTATTTTTTGGACCAGAGAAGTATTATTTGGTCGCATACCTATATTGGGGCTCCTATCTTTCTATTTTTTTTATCCCGACCACATTCTAATAAAATACCATTAGGGATCATTTTAGAAGGATAAACATATATTTCTAGAGAAAGAGAGTAGCATAGAGTGAGAAAGGGAGTTCCTAAGCTTCATCCACCATTTCGTACTCAAATTTTGGAAAAACACACTAGGTCTTCATCCTAGAAGTAAGATTCTACACCCTAACCCTTTGAAACTTAACTATAAATGGGCAATTAGTAAGAAAATTCATGGGTATGGGAGTTGTCTATTTTGCATGCATGTGTGATCATGGAATGTAGGGGTATTTTTGAGCTAAAATAGTAAAGAATGGAATGTGGGATTATGGAATCCTCCATAAAAGAACCTATAAGCCTTAATGCATTACTAGTGTTTGATAAAATTCTCAAATACGCTAGAATCATGATCATCTTCCTAATTTTAGCTCAAGTAGTTATATTTCTAAAATAGAATGAAATTGGTAAGAATTTCGAAATATTTTATAGTTTAAACAAGCTTAATTGAGGTATGTTCGCTAAACTCCTTTCCCAGAATTCAATTCCACGGTGTTCATGTAAGTTATGTAAGACCCAATTGGTCATTATAAAGTTGGCTATTCCAAGAAAACTTGTGTTGATATCAAATACTTTCAAATACTTTTATCATGATATGAAATCATTTGAGAATGTGTAAATGTTACGACTTCATGTCAAGTTTGAATGAAGGTTATTATGGCAATTTATGTGAAAACCCTCTATATGCCAGACTCATAATTGCTCAAGTGTACTTAAAATCTTGAATTGAAACGCTTGGTTGGTGATAATGATGATGATGTTTGAAAGTTAAAAGTTTGGGCATGAAATATAAGATACGGCCAAATGCCAAGAATGATATTATAATTGTTGCCACTAGTTCCAATAAACTGAAAAGATGTGAAAGGAGTATGAAATGAGATGATTGATAGAAAACGATGATGTCTTGGGTGAGACGGCCTAGCCGATATGGTCGTGATCGAACGCCATGCCGCACACATGGTGATGATTGTGCTGGAAATTATAATTGAAATTTTGATTGTGGTTAATGTCTCAAATGAGACGGCCTAGCCGATCGATCATGATTTGACTCTGTGTAAAATTACGATGGTATATCTATACTAATGATCTCCATACCTAAAAACATAAAAATTTACTTGAAAACTTATGTGGTTCTTAACTTGATTTTTTTTTATTATTTTACGCTTCTACTGATTTCATGTTTGTTCCTCCTTGTATTATTACTCATTATATTAAGATGGTGTTTAGCTGTACACACTAGTACTATTCTATATGTACAAACTTCCCTTTTGTCGGGGACGCTGCATCTTCAATGGATGCAAGTGGTTCCACAGTAGGAGGCATTGATCGGTGATAGCAGTACACCCTCTTCCCAGCAGACTTGGTTAGCCCCACTACATCCTAGAGTCATGTACCTTTTGTTCTTTGTGTATGATGTTTGATGTATAGCTGGGGCCATGCTGCCAGCACTATCATAGTACTCTTTTATATCTATTAGAGGCTCCGTAGACATAATGTGGGATGTATATTGGTGCTGGCAAAGTTAAACAAGTTATGTCGTATTTTGATACCTTGTTCCGCTTCAAATCATAAAAATACGTATATTTTTAGACTTGTTAAACAGAGTAACTAATGGTAATAAATTGGTATTATCTATATGATGTCACTATTGAAAATGAAAAATGTATTCTCTTTAATCATAACTGATCTTGGGTAGAAAGTATGTAACGGGCTTGCTTGACCTTGTTCACTCGGTTGAGCATTGATCATGCTCCCCGGGTTTGGGTCATGACAAACTTGGTATCAAAACCTAAGGTTTTAAAGTATCCTAGGATGTCACGGAGCCGTGTATTAGTAGATTCCTTCTTATCATTGTAGTGTCGATCACATCTATAATTTGGAGGCTACTTGGACATTTGGAATAATACCCTTCTTTGATATTATGGGTGGTGCAATAAAGCTGATTGTGAGACTGTCCCTCCTCTAACTCGCGCATTTCTATAACTTTCAGTACATGGTACCTAGGAAGAAAGAAAGAACTAGGCAAGGAGCCAATGTTACCTCATGAGCGGCATTTGATTCTTTACTTGATGATACGGGTGAGTACCCCGGGGATGGGGCGAGAATATTCTGCTGACTACTACAATGCTTGATTCCATTACACCTAACTAGACTGACCCAATTCGTGCACCTACTAAGGGTGCAACGATCCCTCCAACTGATATTTTGGTTCCACCTCCAGCCCTAGCTTCCGGTTATGGTATTTCTGATGGGGATCTTAGGGGAGCCATACAGATGTTAACAAAAATAGTGGTTTCCCAGGCCCAAAGATCAAATGTTGCACCCAGTTCTTTTATCCAACAAGGGGATTCTATAGTTTCTAAGGTGAACGGGCTTCTTCAGTTAGATCCTCCAGTTTTCTCGAGTACTAATCCTGAAGAGGAACCCCAGGACATTACTGATGACACGCACAAGACACTCTGAGTTATGCATGCTACTGACATAGAGAGAGTGGAGTTTGCCGCCTACCGCTTAAAAGGGGTGGCCTATTCTTGGTTTGAGCTGTGGGAGGAATCCCGTGAGGATGGGAGCCCTCCAGCAAGGTGGAGTGAGTTTGTTGATGCCTTCATGGATCAGTTCCTACCAGCTGAAAAAAAGGCACACCGCACCATTGAGTTTGAGAACCTAAAGTAAGGTAGCAAGAGTGTGTGGGAGTACCAGATGGAGTTAGCACGCCTGTACAAGTATGCTATTCACATGTGCTCTACTATGGAGGCTAGAGTGCGCCAGTTTGTGCAGGGACTTAGCCCCTTAGTTATCAATGAGGATTCTAAATCTGCCTCGAATTCTTACATGAACTATAGGAAGATGGTGGCATTTACTCAAGCTAGAGAGAGCCGTAAGTTTCAAAATAGAATGGACTAAGAGGGTAGCAGTAAGGCCCGGTCCATGAGGAACCTTGGATATTCATTTGGCGGTGGTAGGTCAGCATTCAAGGGAGGGTCATCAAGGCCATCCCAGTCTTTTGCTCAGTCTTCAGCCAGTTCACTGCCATCAGAGCCTAGTCATTAGTAATGGTGTCATTTCAAGCCCGCATAGGACAATAAGGGACCCCACTACTCTGGTGGGCGATACTATTATTGTGTACTGCGTATATCAGTCGTGTGTTGTGACTATTGGGGGTTTGGAGACCCGAGTGGACCTTTTGTTGCTTTGTATGATTGATTTTGATGTGATATTGGGCATGGATTGGTTATCTTTGTGTCGTGATATCTTGGATTGTCATGCTAAGATAGTGAGTTAGCTATATCAGGTGTGCGGCAAATTGAGTAGCGAGGTTCAACGGATCTTGTTCCCAGTAGAGTGATTTCATTATTGAAGGCCCAGCCAATGGTTGGGAAGGTTGTCTTTCTTATTTGACCTTCGTAAGGGATATCAGTGCAGAGACTCCTACTATTGATTCAGTAATGGTTGTGAGGGACTTTCCAGATATATTTCCTACAGACCTGTTGGGCATGCCACCGGACAGGGATATTGACTTTGGTATTTATTTGGTGTCGGACACTTAGCCCATTTCTATTCCGCTATATCATATGGCATAGGCGGAGTTGAAGGAGTAGCCTTAGGAACTCCTCGATAAGGGGTTTATTCGGCCTAGTGTGTTGCCTTAGGGAGAGCCTATTCTATTTGTGAAGAAAAAGAATGGCACGATGAGGATGTGTATTAATATAGATAGTTGAACAAAGTCACAATCGAGAACAAATAACTTTTGCCTCGTATTGATGACTTTATTTGACAAGCTTCAGGGAGCGAGGGTGTTCTCCAAGATTGATGTCAAATCGGTGTATCACCAGTTGAAGATTAGGGACTCGGGTATTCATAAGATAGCTTTCAGGAACTGATATGGTCATTATGAGTTCCTTGTGATGTCTTTTAGGATGACCAATGCCCTAGCAACGTTCATGCATTTGATAAACATCGTGTTTAAGCCTTATCTTGACATGTTTTTTATTGTAATCATTGATGATATTCTAGTGTACTCACGTATCTAGGAGGAGCACGCTGAGCATTTAAGATTTGTATTGTAGCGGTTGAGGGAGGAGAAGCTTTATGAAAAGTTCTCCAAGTGTGATTTTTGGCTTAGTTTAGTGGCTTTCTTGGGGCACGTTATGTCTAGTGAGGGTATTTAGATTGATTCGAAGAAGATAGAGGTGGTTCAGAGTTGGCCCAGACCGTCCTCAGCCATAGAGATTAGTAGCTTTCCTTGTTTGGCGGGTTATTACCATCGCTTCGTTCAGTGATTTTCATCTGTTGCATCACTCTTGACCAAATTGACTCAAAAGGGTGCTCCTTTCAGGTGGTTGGATGAGTGTGAGGTGATCTTTCAGAATTTCAACTCAGCATTGACCATAGCTCCAGTGTTAGTTTTGCCATCAAGTTCAGGTTCATATATAGTATATTGTGATTTTTCTAGAATTGGTATTGGGTGCGTGTTGATGCAGTAGGGTAGAGTGATCGCTTATGTTTCTCATCAGTTGAAGCCCCATGAGAAGAACTACACCATTCATGATTTGGAGTTGGCTGCCATTGTTCACGCGTTGAAGATTTGGAGGCAATATCTCTATGGTGTGTCTTGTGAGGAATTTACTAATCATCGCATTCTCCAGCACTTATTCAAGTAGAAGGATCTCAATTTTAGGTAGCGGAGATGGTTAGAGCTTCTAAAGATTATGATATCACTATCTCGTACCATCCGGGAAAGGCAAATACAGTGGTCGATGCCTTGAGTAGGAAGGCGGTGAGTACAGGCAGTTTGGAATATATTCTCGGTAGGGAGAGACCTCTTATAGTTGATGTTCATGCCTTGGCCAATCGGTTTGTTAGGTTGGATATTTTGGAGACCAGTCGGATCTTAGCTTATGTGGTTCCTCGGTCTTTCTTGTTTGATCGCATCAGAAAGTTCCAGTATGATGATCCTCATTTTCTTGTCCTTAAGGACAGAGTTCAGCACGACAATGCTAGAAATGTGACTATTGATGGTGATGGGGTAAAGAAAATGCAGGGCAAGATATGAGTGCCCAATGTGGATGAGATTCAGGAGTTGATTCTGGAGGAGGCTCGTAGCTCGCGGTGTTCCATCTATTCGGGTTCCACGAAAATGTATTAGGATTTGAGATAGCACTAATGGTTGAGGAAAATGAATAAATACATAGTGGAATTTGTAGTTCGTTATCTCAACTATCATCATGTGAAATATGAGTATCAAATATTATGTGGCTTGCTTCAACAGATGTACATTCCAGAATGAAAGTGGGAGCGGATCACCATAGATTTCGGAATTAGACTCCCACGGACTTCGAGAAAGTTTGATGTTATTTGGGTGATTGTAGATCAGTTGACCAAGTTCGCGCACTTCATTCCTGTGTACTACCTATTCTTTATAGTGGTTAGCAGAGATTTATATCCGAGAGATTTCTCATCTGCATGGTGTCCCAGCTTCCATCATTTGAGATAGAGGTACTTATTTTACGTAGCAATTTTGGAGAGCCATGCATCGAGAGTTAGGTACTCAGGTTGAGTTGACCATAGCTTTTCACTCTCAGACGGACAGATGGTCTGAGCGCTCTATTCAGATATTAGAGGGCATGTTCGCACTTATGTTATTGAGTTTGGAGGTTCATGGGACCAGTTTCTACTGCTCGAGGAGTTTGCGTATAACAATGGCTATCAGTCGAGTATTCAAATGGCTCCATATAATGCTTTATATGAGAAAAGGTGTAGATCTCCAGTAGGTTGGTTTGAGCCGGGTGAGGCTAGACTTTTGGGTACAAACTTGGTGTAGGATGCTTGGGACAAGGTGAAAGGTGATTCAAGAGCGGCTTCGTACAGCATATTCGAGACAAAAGAGTTATGCTGCAGAAAGGTCTGTGATGTGTCTTACATGATTGGGGAGAAAGTTCTGCTGAAGGTTTCACCCATGAAGGGTGTTATGAGATTTGGAAAGAAGGGTAAATTGAGTCCTTGGTTCATTAGGCCTTTTGAAGAGCTTCAAAGGATTGGGGAGGTGACTTTTGAGCTGGATTTGCCACCTAGCTTGTCAAGTGCGCATCCGATATTTCATGTTTTGTTGCTCCAGAAGCATATTGGCGATCCATCTCATGTTTTGGATTTCAGCACGGTTCAGTTTGATGGTGATTTGACTTATGATGTGGAGCCAATGGCTATTTTGGAGCAGCAGGTCCGAAAGTGGAGATCAAAGGATATAGTTTCAACGAAAGTGCATTGGAGAGGTCAGCCTATGGAGGAGTCTACCTGGTAGATTGAGCGAGAGATGCGGAGTAGATATCCACCCCTGTTTGAGGTTTCAAGTATGTTTCTTGACTAGTTTGAGGATGAACATTTGTTTAAGAGGGGGAGGATGTAATGACCCAGCCAGTCGTTTCATGAGTTACAATCTCGTTTCCCCTATTTTTGCCTCCTTGAATGTTTCTTGACTAGTTTGAGGATAAATGTTTGTCTAAAAGGGGGAGGATGTAATGACCCGACCGGTCGTTTCATGAGTTACAATCTCGTTTCCCCTATTTCTAATTCCTAATGTGTTGTTCAGCTATATTTCATCATATCGTGTTGGTTTTGTTCTGTTCGGAGTGGTCTTAGAGTGGAATGGGACACGTAGTCTCTTATTTGGAAGCTTAAGTTAGAAACATCAATCGGATGTTGACTTATATGTAGAAGATCTCGGATCTGAATTTTGATGGTTCGGATAGCTTCATTTGGTGATTCTGGACTTAGGAACGTATTCAGAATGTGATTTAGAGGTCTGTGGTACATTTTAGGCTTGAATTGGCAAAGTTGGAAACTTGACGTTTTCCAATCGGCAGAGGAAATCTTGATATCGGGGTCGAAATTGAATTATGGAAATTGGAATATGTCCATTATGTCATTTGCGATGTGTATGCAAAATTTCAGGTCATTCGGATGAGGTTGAATAGGTTTTGGTATCGTTTGCGAAATTCGGAAGTTTGGAAATCCTTAGGCTTGAATCTGAGGGTGATTTGATGTTTTTATGTTGTTTTAAGTGTTCTGAAGGTTGGAATATGTTTGAATGGTGATATGTGACTTGTTGGAATGTTTAGTTGAGGTCCTGATGGCCTCGGGGATGATTCTGGGAGGTTGACGGATCTAGGGTAGGATTGAGGAAGTGCTGAAGAATTTTTTACAACTGTCATAACTGCACATGCGTAGTGGGGACTACAGGTGCGAGGCCCGCATAAGCGCTTAAGCAGCCGCAGATGCGGCGATAGGTGTGAAGGCTAGGAGCTGCAGGTGCGTTCATGGGACTGCACATGTGTGATTGTAGCTGTGGGTATGTGATCGCAGATGCAGTTAAGGGAGAATAAGTGAAGACCATAGATGTAAAATTTTGACCGCAGAAGCGGCATCACAAGTGCAACGAATGATCCGCAGGTGCTGAATCCCTAGGGCAGAAAGTATATGTTGAACCCTTTGCAAAATTTTGTCCATTTCCACCATTTCTGAAGTCGGGATTGAAGCTCTTGAGGGATTTTGAAGAGGGATTCAAGGGGAAACATATTGAGGTAATGTTTTTGAACCTAAAACTCGATTCTATGGTGATTTTCACTTGATTAAGCATGAAATTTGTGGGACTTAAGGGTGAAAATTGGGGAATTAGGGCTTGGAACTTGAGAGTTAAAATTAGGCAATTGAGGGGTCAAATGAAGTTAGATGTTGGTAATTTAGTGTGTATGGACTCGGGAGAGGATAAGGGTTCTGGTTTTGTGTTTTCTGGAAGATTTCGAGATGTGGGCCCGAGAGTTGGGTTTGGCCAATTTTGGGAAGTTTCATCTAATTTGATAATTTTTGTATGGAATTCATTCCTTTAGCGTATATTGATGCTAATATACTGATATTGGTCAGATTTGGAGCATTTGGAGGCCGACTCGAGAGGCAAGGGCATCGCGGGTTAGAGTTTTGTCCGGTTTGAGGTAAGAGGGTATGAAACCCTAGATATCACATTGTTTCACTATTTTGAGGTGACGCACATGCTAGATGACGAGCGTGAGGGTGTGTACGATTGGGGGTTGTAACTTAGTCCGTCCCGTAGCGATTATTAAGTTGTGTATTTGACTGAAAACTATTTGATACTTATGTGCTTTGGTGGTATTACTATGTTTTTGGCTTAATGCCATATTTGGGAATCATGCCAAGCAGTTGGACCCTTAGAGACTTTTACAATTGTTTCCTCATTGTTTTGGTTTAACATCTGTACTGAGTCATGCTATATTTTACTGATTCCATAAATTTGTCTTATGCACTCCGTTTTGATGCATAATATGATATTTTTGGATGAGTATCCAATTTTATTGATAGCTCGAGTGGCTTGAGAGGTTTCTGACTGAGTGAGGCAGACGGCCTGTGTTGTGAGGATATCATGGGATCGGGTTGCATGCTGCATATATTGTACTGATTTGTGTTTATACGAGGCCGAGGGACTGATTTATTATGTTACGAGATCGATTGTTATAGCACTTGGGCTGTTGGAGTCCCTTTGGAGTTTGTACACTCCTAGTGAGAGCGGGTACCCAGTGTGAGTGATATTATGTTGCTCGAGGGGCTGTTCTTGATTCATGTTCTGCCCGAGAGGCTGATTACAAGTGATTGTGAGATTGCCCGAGGGGCTGGTTTTGATTGATATTTTGCCCAAAGGGTGGTTTATATACATGTCTTGCCCGAGGGCTATATATAATTTTCATCTTTTTACTCTAAACTTCATTAAATCTTTTTTGACACTGTTAGAAAGATATTTTTCGAGGATTTTTACTAAAATTGGATTTTAACGATATGAATTGTTATATATACCATTTTTAAACATATTGTACTTACTCTGGTGCTATGACGTGGATTAGGTGTTTTCTTACTGCTCAGTCTTTATTTACTTTTATTACTTGCTGAGTTGGTATACTCACATTACTTCCTGCATCTTGTGCGCAGATCCAGGAGCCGCAGGTCGTGATAGCAAGTATTGATCCATCATCCGTCACGGATACCTAGATTTGGCAAGGTAGCTACATGGCGATCGCAGCCTCTCTCTTCTCCCTCTTATCTTTTTATGACTGTTTTTAGTATTTTTCCAAACTATGATAATTATCATTGTATTCATACAGTTCTTAGTAGATGCTCGTCACTTGTGACACCCTGATGTCAGGCTTATGTTTCTTTCTGCACTTGATATTTAGACTCTTGTTATAGGATTTTATTTCATTAATAGCTCAAAACATCCTTAGTTTGAAATATTGGTTTGATTTTGGATTGTGTCGGCTAGCCTAGTTTCATAATAGGCGCTATTACAACTGGGTTGGTTTTGGGGTCGCGACAAATAGTTTCAAATTGCTCGGTTCCTATTGGAGGATTTGAGCATATTCTTGATTTGTGTGTAGGCTCGAAAAGGTGTAAGTCTCTTTTCTAACCTTGTAAAAGGGAAATTTTCCCGTAAATGAACTTAATTAATATATGATTAATTGTGGGGGATATGTACGCATGAAGTGACGAGAGTCTGTATATAGCTACTATTCTTGTTTTGTCCGGGTAGGTCTAGGCTTACACCATGCTTTGTGGGTACTGCTACATGAATATATTTGTTGATTTGCATTGAACATAATTAAGTTGAAGATTTCATGATTTCAAAGGTTTCAAGTAAATCATTATTTTTGAAAGAATTGAGGAAATATTTCATTATATTTATATTTAACCATGTCGCAAGTATATTTCGTGAGCATGGTAATTATTTTCACTACTCTCATGGGAGCAGGCTATTCGCCTAGGCAGGATATTAGATGTATATATGATTCGGACCGTTCGACTCTCGATAGAGCATAGATTAATTTTATATTGATCGGGCTAAAATCCTAGGTGGTAGTTGTGTATGATAATAGAACCGGAGCTCTTTATAATTCATATGATTTGTTTCTTGAAAGGTCACTTGTTTTAAATGAAGAAAGTTCCTTGATTTCTTAAATTTGATGAAACGATTTTTAGTATGATTCTTGTTTGAGCTTGTTATTATCTATATACATTGTGATTTAAAATATTGTAACTTCATATTATTATATTGCTAGCCCTAGTAGGTATCAAAGTCGACCCTCATTGTATATCTTCAAGGTAGGCGAGATACTTACCAAGTATATATTTTTATATACTCAGGCTACACCTCTGTACTTGATTAGATATGCTTTGAGGCAGGTGCATCTGGCCATCAGTCCGGCGCATAGATTTAACTCTTCAGCTTGAGACTTCCAGGTGAGATGCCCTTTTGAGCCGTTCTGCAGCAGCTGGAGTCTCTTTTATGTCTTTATTTTCCTGTCTATTTCTTTTCTAGACAGTAGGATAGTATGATTTTGTATATTCTACTAGATTTCCCACGCACTTGTGACTCCGGATCTTGGCACACACGTTCATAGACTTATGGTTTTTGGTTTCCTTTCATGACTTCAATTTGTATGTATTACTTCCATTTCAATTCGTATTGCCCATGCACTTGTGACTCCATGTCTTGATACACACATTAGCAGACATATAATTTTTTGTTTAGGGTTTACTTCCATTTAATTATATTGTACTAGATTGCACACACACTTGTGACTCCAGTTTTTGGCACATTTAGTAGACTTATGATTTTTGGTTTACTTTTATTATTTCAATTCGTATTTATTACTTCCATTTAATTATGCCTAAATTTTAAACCTTTGATTTCTTTATCAATAAGTAAAAGTTATCACGTATTAATTATTTAAATGAGAATTTACTAGTTGATTAGTGTTGGATTTTCTAACAACGATGTTGGGCTCCATCACAGCCTAATATAAAATTTGGGTCTTGACAATATCTTCTTAATCTATCTCCATTCAAAGGTGTTAACTATAGCAACCGAACTGGTCATTTTGGGAATTTGCATTCCGTCCACTGTTTGAACTCTTGAGCAACTTCATATGATGTATTATTACTTGTGTGATATCACGACCCAAACCGATGGGCCGCGGTGGGTGCCTGAGTCCTACCTGTCAAACACCCCTAAGCACGCGTCTAAGATATGAACTTGAATAACATCTGCTGGATTACGAAAATAACAGAACTGAAGGAAAAATGCCATCAAGGCATATGTACGTATACATGCAGAATATAGTGGGCGAGCTGGCAAGGTTGCTACAATCAACCATACATCCGAAATTGCAAGCCGACATATAATCCAACTAGACATACAGTCTACATACCTCTAATAGAAACATAGCCATACAAAGACAGGACTGAGCCACGGCATACCCACATACATACATATGTACATACGTACATACATATATACATGCACACACATACGAACATGCACACACACACCCACACACAAACATATCGTACCAAAACCAAATCAGCTCCAAATCAAGTAGAGCATGCCAACTCTTGTCGATCATGGATCCTATGGAGGGGGATCTTCAACTTGCCTACCTGCACCTGGGGCCATGAAACTCAGGCCCCGCGAAATAGGGCATCGGTATAAAAAATGTACTAAGTATGCAAGACATGAAAATTAGTACGTAAAAAATATAGATGAAACACAGAACTGAAACACATCTTTAAATATGAATAACTTTATAAATTCTTAAACGTTTATAACATCATGCACTTGCATATTAATATCGCGCCATTCATAGGTATGTGTGTACATTATATCATCAAGCCATTGAGGGCATCTCATCATATCGTCTCAGCCATTGTTGACATATCATCAACATATACTAGCTAATCAGGTGGTTGTGTATATAATGACATTACCTTTTTTCATATTCCATATACATATACGTACATATATACGTATACATAACACCGTCTGAGTCATATTTCAGCCACTATGTGCAGCATCATCATCATATACCAGCTGATCACGTGGTGGTACATATATAATGCCGTAATTTTTTTCTTGTATCCCATATAAATATAATATACATATATACATGTATATAACGACATCTGATCATGGGTGAAATGCATGAAAAATACGTAATAATCATAATATTCTTTTGGATAACCTTTTTCAATTGCGTATTATTCTGAGACACATGAACAGAAAATAATAATAATTTTTATGGAAAATCAAGAAATAGACACTCCTAATAATTCTATGAATAGATTAATATATAAAAATTGTGTATTTGCTCGTTTCTTCAATATAATTTGGATCATACCAAAAAAAGAGATAAGAGTTTTAACATACATGTCCTTGAAATTATTTGAACAAATCTGCTTCCGTGAAATATTAACGAAATTACACTTGAATTCATTGAAGAATTTGTTCTGCTTTGAACGTTTTTAAACAAAAGAATGGATTTAAGCTTTGAGCTTGTTCCAACGTTTTTAAGCTTCTGTTTCCAAGTTCTCTTGATTTCAAACCAAAGTAATGAAATGAAGCTAAAGGCTTTAAATGAAGCTAAGGGCAGATTCTTGGATAAGACTTGACTAAGTCTTTCTAAGACTTTAACTTTAAGTTATTGTCCAGTGATTTATATGTAGCTACCTAGAATAATGATTACTTAGTCATTGTCAATCCTTTGTGGCTTCTTGCCACATGGAGGGGTTAATTAGTAATTATTTATCTATTTATTGGTTAAATTGGGTAATATTTTATTACCCACATAATTTAAAAATTACCATATATTACTTAAAATTCTGTTTATTTTAAAATATTACATATATACTTCATATTATATATTACCGTGGTCATATGGTACCTTTCATGGTACTAGTTCATAATTATAGGATATTATCGCTCGTCCCGTATTTTATTTCAAATTGGCCACTTTCAGCGAAACTTATTTTCTTTAATCCGTGTACCCATTTATCCTTCATAACACTTAGTTATCACTTGATATAAATAGCGTAAGTACATTAACGTCTAGATGATCTCATCTCCGAGTCTACGTGGTTAACTGAAAGCAAAATTGTAATGTACGAAAACGCGAGATATAACATCCTTCCCCCTTAGAAACATTCGTCTTTAAACGTTCAACTCCCCGTGATCCATATAACATGGCAGGGTCGCCTTTGTAACAACACTATTACCAACTCTCTCTGTAGAAGCTTAATAATCCAACGTCACACATTACCACGATCTTCAATAATGACAATGGCCTCACATGACCAACGAAAATAACCAACGCAAGAATTTATATACGTTGATTATGATGTCTCAGTGGAGAAGGAAATACGTAGGGATATCTAGAATTCGTGTTCTCCTCATCCTCCCAAGTCATTTATTCCATATTGTTGTTCCTCCAAAGTACTTTTATGGATGCTACCTCCTTATTCCGCAGCTTTCGGGTTTGTCGTCCTAGGATGGCAACAAAACTTTTCTCGTATGACAAGTACTCTATAATCTGTACATCGTTCGTAGGCACCACTCGGGTAGGATTTCCAATGCACTTCCGTAACATAGATACGTGAAAAAATAGATGGACGGGCTCCAATTTTAAGGGCTATTCTAACTCATAAGCTACTCGGCCCACCGTCCGAATAATCCTATAAGGCACAATATACTGTGGGCGAAGAGTTTGCCTTTCTTGCCAAACATCATCACAACCTTCATAGGTGACACCTTTAAGAATACCCAGTCATTAACCCCGAACTCTAAATCTTGACGTCGGACGTCAGAATATGACTTCTAACGACCCTGAGCTGTCAATAGTCAATCACGAATCAACTTTACTTTCTCTATGGCTTGCTGAACCAGGTTTGGCCCGTGTAATTCAGATTCCCCAACGTCGAACCACCTTGTAGGAGACCTACACTTTCATCCGTAAAGAAATTCATATGAAGCCATCTAAATGTTGTAATGGTAGTTATTATTATACGCGAACTCAATAAGCAGCAGATGATCATCCCAGCTACCTTTGAAGTTTATTACACAAACTCGTAACATATCCTCCAGTGTTTGAATAGTACACTCAACCTGTCCGTCTGTCTGGGATGAAATAAGGTACTAAGACTTACTTGAGTCCTTAATCCTTTCTGGAAGGACCTCTAGAAAATAGCTGTAAATTGATCTCCTCTATCCGAGATAATAGATATAGGGACACCATGCAGTCGTATTATCTCCTTAATGTAAAGCCTGGCACAATCCTCTGAGAAATATGTAGTTCTAACGGGTAAAAAATGGGCTAACTTTGTGAGCCTATCAACAATCACCCATATCGAATCGAACTTATGTTGGGTACGAGGTAAGCCTACGATAAAGTCCACATTGATTATTTCTCATTTCCAAGTCGAAATGTCCATTGCCTGCAATAAGCCACCGGTCTTTTGATGCTCAATCTTAACCTGCTGACAGTTAGGACACTGAGCAACAGGTTCTGCTATAACATTTTTCATTACGTCCCGCCAATACTTCTCTAATGTCCTGATACATCATTGTTGCTCCTGGATGGATAGAATAACATGAATAGTCAGTTTCTCCGATAACCTGCCGACACAGCCCAGCAATATTAAGGCACACATAATCACCCTTGATATATGAGGACCCCATCTTCTGTAATTTCAAACAGTTTCTTCTCCTTCTGAAGAGTGGTATCCCTATACCACAGGATCCTCGTACTGGTGTTTCTTTACTTGAGTTACTGAAAAGGATGTTGCCATATCCTGAAGAGTAATTCCAACGTCACCTGATTCCAGTAACTGAACTCCAAGACTAGCTAGCTGATGAATCTCATGTGCTATTCCACTATTTTCTGGTCATAAATACGAGAGGCTACCCATAGATCTATGTTGAGGATGTCAGCTAATACATTCGCCTTCTCCGGATGTTATAAAATATCAACGTCATAGTCTTTAAGTAGCTCCAACCATCTCCGTTGACATAGATTCAATTTATTTTGCTTGAAGATATACTGGAGGCTCTTATAATCCGTATAGATATCAACTTGAATGTCGTACAAGTAGTGCCTACACATCTTTAGTGCATGAATCACCGTAGCTAACTCTAAATCGTGGGTTGGATAGTTCTTCTCATGCTTTTTTAGTTTTCTAGAAGCATAAGCCACAACCTTACCATGCTTCATCAGCACACAACCTAATCCAATGCCTAAAGCGTCGCAATATATAACATAGCCATCGGTCCCTTCTGCGAGCGTTAAAACCGGTGTTGAAGTTTATTTGTCCTTTAATGTCTGGAAACTCTTTTCACAAGCATCAGTCCTGTGAAACTTTGCTCCCTTTTGAGTAAACTTTGTCAAAGGTTCTGAAAGGGAAGAAAATCCCTCTACAAATCTCCTGTAATGACATGCCAAATTGACGAAGCTACTAACATCCGTCGGTGTTGTAGGTCTAGGCCAAATCTTTACTGCCTCAATCTTTTGTGTATCAACCCGGATGCCTTCACCCGAAACAACATTCCCACGAAAAGCTACAGAGTTTAACCAGAATTCACATTTAGAAAATTTTCTATACAGTTTCCCTTCTTGTAGAACTCTGAGCACAGTATGCAAGTGATCTGCATGCTCATCCTCTAAACGAGAATATGCCAATATATCGTCAATACAATTATGAATACATCTAAAAAAGGGCTTGAACACGTGGTTCGCCAAATCCATGAATATTGATTTAGCATTAGTCACATCGAATGACATAACCTGAAACTCAAATTTCTCATATCTAGTCCTTAATGCTGTCTTCGGAATAATTTCATCCTTAAGCCTTACTTGATGGTATTCCGACCTCAAGTTTATCTTGGAAAAACACTTGGTACCTTGCGACTAATCAAATAAATCATCAATTCTCAAGAGCGGGTACTTATTTTTTATTATCACCTTATTTAATTGCCTATAATCAATAAACATCCGTAAGGACCCATCTTTCTTTCTCACAAACAACACAGGTGCTCCCCACGATGACGTACCAGGTCTAATAAAACCCTTTTCAAGCAAGTCCCTTAGTTGTTCTTTCAACTCCTTCAGCTTTGCAGGGCCATTCTATATGGAGGAATAGATATTGGGTGAGTATATGGTAGTAGGTTAATAGAAAACATAATTTCTCGTTGTGGAAGGAGACCTGGAAGCTCATCGGGGAAAACATCGGCAAACTCATTCACCACAGGGATGGACTGAATGGTTGGTCACTTACTTCCATATCCTGAACCCGAACTAAGTGATAAATACAACCCTCATTGATCATCTTCCTTGCTTGAGATAGGAAATATATCTACCTCTAGGCGATGTCGCGTTACCTTTCCACTCCAAAAAGACAACTAATCCACACAATCAACGTTGGCATGACAAGAAGACAACTAATCCACACACATTATAACATCAAATTCTACCACATCTAGCTCGATTAAGTCTGCTACGGTAGGTCGACCATGAATTATTGTTATTATATCACCCCTATATACCTAATTAGCTATAACCGAGTCCCCAATAGGTGTACACACCTCAAAAGGTTTAACCAATTTAGGTTTTATTTCAAACTTACTAGCAACCAACGGAGTACCGAAAGACAAGGTGAAACCTGGATCAATCATTGCATATACATCATAGGAGGAGACTAACAATATACCTATGACAACATCAGGCGTTGACTCTTGGTCATGTCGTCCTGCTAATGGATAAATTCAGTTTTAAGGGATGCTCGATCTAGATGATCCGCCTCTGCCTCTACCAGGACTCATTGGTGCTTGGGGACCTTACCTAGAGGGGCGTACTAATGATAACGAACTAGCTACAGATCCTGCTGGCGGAGCTAAGCTTCCATCACCTCTCATCGGACAATCCCTCATAACGTGGTCCAGATAACCACAAGTATAACAAACACCTGATCATATAGTCCATTGCCCGATATTCTGCTTACCACATCGAGTACATCGTGGAAAGGGTGGCCTCATCTGATTTGACTCACCCTTATACTTAGAACCTGAGGCCCTGAAATTCTTACCAGACCCTGAATATGAAGAACGATCAAATCCCTTAATGCCAAATTGAGGGGGCAGGCTAGCCGGGGGCAAGGATGGATATATTGAGTACTACTGCATCTATCCACCTCGAAACTCACCAGAAGGACCCGAAGACCTCGCTCTCATATTCTGGGCCCTATCTCACGATTGGCCCTTTGTTTCTATTTATGTTCCTCTACACCCTGAGTGTATGCCTGAATATGAGAAATATCCATGTCTGGCTAAAGTGAGACCGACTTACAATCATTAATCAAGTGAGGCTCTAATCCCATCACAAACCGATGAATCCCATTCTCCATCTTAGATACAATGGTGGGAGCATATCTATCCAACGAATCAAACTGAAGACTGTACTCTCTAACACTCATGTTACCCTATCAAAGGGTCAATAACCTATCCACTTTGGCTCATATAAGCTCTGGTGGAAGATAATGATGAAGAAAAGCTTCTGTAAATCCTTCCATACCGCTGGAGGGCCATCCTCACCTCTGGACAATTCCCAAGACTTGTACCAATAAACTGTAACATCTCGAAGTCTATAGGAAGCTAGCTCAACTGACTCAGTCGCACTGGCATTCATTACCCGTAACGTCCTCTGTATTCTATCAATACATACTTGAGGGTCCTCATTTGGATCTACTCTAGTGAATACCGACCTATTTGCGTGTGTAATACCTAATTCCTGACGTCAAGCCTATGCGGCTACTAATATATATATATATATATATATATATATATATATATATAGAGAGAGAGAGAGAGAGAGAGAGAGAGAAACGTGATGTACCAAAACTAAAGCATCTTTGAATCAAGTGGAGCACGCCAACTCTCGCTGATCAGGGATCCTAAGGAGAGGGACCGTCAACTTGCCTACATGCACCTGCGGGCATGAAACGCAGGCCCCGTAAAATAGTGCCTCAGTACAAAAAAATTTATTGAGAATGTAAAACATGAAATTAGTACGTAAAAGACATAGATGAAACATGGAATACTGAAGCACATCTTTAAATATGAATAATTTTGTAAATTTTTGAACGTTTATCATAACATGCACATGTGTATAAATATCGTATCATGCATAGGTATGGGTGTACATAATATTATCAACCCACTGAAGACATCTCATCATATTGTCTCGGCTATTGTAGGCTTCATCAACATATACTAGTTGATCAGGTGATGGTGCGTATATAACGCCATAACATTTTTTCATATTCCACACACACACACACACACACACACACACACACACACACACACACACACACACACATATATATATATATATATATATATATATATATATATATATATATATATATATATATATATATATATATATATATATATATATATAACGGTATCTGATCATGGGTTAATGCACATGTATAAATTAGTAAAATTGTGAAATGCATAAAAATACGTAATAATTTCAATATTCCTTTCAGATAACCTTTTTCAACTGCGTATTATTCTGAGACCCATGAATAGAAAATAACAATAATTTTCATGGGGAATCAAGAATATGAACATCCCTAATAATTCTATGAATAGAGTAATTTATGAAAACTATGTATTTGTGTGTTTCTTCAATATAATTTGGACCATTCCAAAAAAAAAAAAAGAACCTTAATATATCTGTTCTTGAAATTATTTGAACGAATCTGCTTCTAAGAAGTTTGAACAAAACAACACTTGAATTCCTCGACGAATTTGTTCTGCTTTGAACGTTTTTAAACCTAAGAATGGATTTAAGCATTAAGCTTGTACCATTGTTTTTTAAGCTTCCATTTCCAAGTTCTCTTGATTTTAAACCAAGCCTGTCAACCGGTTCCACCGGTCCGGTCCGGTCCGGGTCGATTTTTTTTCGACCCGTCCGGTTACCGGTCCGGGCCGGGCCGGGTCCAAACAGTGCCGGGTTTAACCGGGCTGGGTTGTTAGGGGTTAAGATTGAACCGTACGAGTTACGGGTTGTAATGGTCCGGGCTGGGCCGGGTTTCGTTATTTTGTATTTTTTTTTTAGAATTATGTATAAATATTAATTTATATTAATACTTTGTAATAATTGAATGAAAACAACAAAAGATGGCGAAAAAATTGCACTTATTGCAAGTGCTACTTTATTTCTCAATTTCAAATTAATAAGTAGATAATGAAATGTTTACATTTTTTATAGTGAAGTAGTAATTTCAAATGTTTTGCATCACTTCTTCAGTTCATCACTTCATCTTCATCATAATCAATATCTCCAAGTTAAAGTTCTTCGTCTTCTGGGCTATGAAGTATGAACTGTGAAGTGTGAACATCTTCCTTTCCTGATTTCTTCGTTCCGATCTATCTAATTCAATCTCTGAAACAAAGTACAAATAGTCAAACATACTAAAAGTCTAAAACTTACAAATCATTGCTTCCCATAATTATTGACCCATTCTATAGGATGGACAGCTCTCATATGTCTTGTAAATGGTCCGGTACCTCCTAAATTTCCTTCGGTCAAATGTTGAAAAGTTTCGTTACAAATTTTGCACTTAATACTATTAGTACCTTCTATTATTTCAAAAAAATTCCATACCCGACTTCTTCTTTTACGATTATAAGTCGGGTGATCATTATTACTAGTACTACCAGAAGCTACAGGATTAGCATCATTATTGACCCATTCTATAGGATGGACAGCTCTCATATGTCTTGCAAATGGTCCAGTCCCTCCTAAATTTCCTTCGGTCAAATATTGAAAAGTTTCGTTACAAAATTTGCACTTAGCACTATTAGTACCTTCTATTATTTCAAAAAAATTCCATACCAGACTTCTTCTTTTACGATTAGAAGTCGGGTCATTACTATTACTACCAAAAGCTACAGGACTAGCATCATTAAACATATTGTAAAAATGAAAATATAAGCTTAAATTAAATATGCAATTAAAATATTAAATAAGAGAAAGAGTTGGAAAGAGTGCACCGAATTCGACAATAAATTGAGCACTTGATTACGCAAATCCGGTGTTACCACGAACAAACGTCAAGCAAGTATTTCAATGTTGAACACTTGAACTTCAAGCTTAGAATTCCGATTTCCGAATGAGAAATTACGATAAATTAAATTCGGGAAAACAAAGACAATAAAATTATAAAATTAGAATATGAATTCTTGAAAATTGAAGAGAAGAGAGTGATTGATAATTTGAGAATTGAGAGAGAGATTGATAATTTTGAGTGAGGAAATGAAGAAGAGGGGAGGGTATTTATAGATTTTAAGAAGGGTTAATAATGTAATTTAATAAATACAAAAAAAAACAAAAAAGTGGCCATTTCTGAAAATACTCCCGTTGGCCAACGGTTCTGGACCGTTGCCAACGGTCCTGTGGGGCCCACATGCTCAGAAATTTTTTTTTTTTTTTTAAATTTTTTTGACCGTTGTACCGGTCCGGTCCCGGTCCGGGTCGATCGGTTCAAGCACTGTTTTGCTTACCGGGCCGGTCCGGTCACGGGTCTTAATCCTAAAATCCTAACCGTTCTAACCCCTCCCCCCCAACCCAGCCCAGCCCACCCCTTAAGAACCGGTCCGGTCCGGTCCCGGTTTATACCGGGCTGGTCCGGTTCGGTCCCGGGTCAACCCGGACCGGTTGACAGGCTTATTAATTTAAACCAAAGTAATGAAATGAAGCTAAAGGCTTTAAATGAAGCTAAGGGCAGATTCTTGGATAAGACTTTTCTAAGTCTTACTAAGACTTTAACTTTAAGTTATTGTCAAGTGATTTATATTTAGCCACCTAGAATACTGACTACTTAGTCATTGTCTAGGCTTTGTGGCTCCTTGCCACGTGGGGAGGTTAATTATTAATTATTTATCTATTTGTTAGTTAATCGAATAATGTTCTGTTATCCGATAATTAACTAATTATCCGCATAATTTAAAAATAATCACAAGTTACTTAAAATTTTCTTTATTTTTTAAATAATGTATAGATACTTTATATCGTGGTCATATGATACCTTGCATGGTACTAGTTCAAAATTATCGGGTATTATCGCTCGACCCGTATTTTATTTCAATTGGCCACTTTCAGCTAAACTTATTTTCTTTAATCTGTGTAGTCTTTTATCCTTCATAACACTTATTTATTCCTTGTTATAAATAGCGTAAGTACGTTAACGTCAAGATGATCTTATCCCCGAGTCTATATCGGTTAACTGAAAATAAAATTTTAACATACGAAAACGCAAGATGTAATATGTGAATTGTTAGTTTTGGTTTTTAGGTGATTCAAAACTGATTTGGAAGAATCATTCTCAACTAGGAAGCTTTATGTTGGAAGATTTGACCAAGTTTGCCTTTTGTTAAAAGTTGACCAAGTTTGTCTTTTGACATTATTGTGTGCGATTTTAGGTATCAAGTAGATACGTGTTACATTTTGAAACTTATTGATATGTTCAGACAGGGTCCCGAGAGGCATTGGTGAATTTCGAATGTGTTTCAGATCTTTTTGCCTCATGGTGCATTGTTGATAGATGGTGTTTCAATTATTCTTCACGATTGTGAAGATAAGTCTGTGATCGCTAAGTGATTCTAGGAGTTGGGTGTTTTCTTATTCTTCGCGATTGCCCAGAGTTAGTATTGGTCTTCTCCGCATTCGCATAGTGATTGGCATGAGCTGGGCAATTTGATCATTTCCTCTTCGCGTTTGCAATGTCGCTCCCACGTTCCCGTAGGTCTATCAGATTTGTTCATCGTGTTTGCGAGGCTTGCGCCGCAAACACATAAAGTTAATTGAGGCAGTATAAATTTTGTTCATCATCGAACTAGTTGGTTGTTCCGCATTCGTGTAGGGTTCACATGGGCAGTGCTTATAAGGTACTCTATTTCAAATTTTTGGTCATTTTATCATATTGTAAGTTATGGAGCTCGAATTCGGGCGATTCTGGAGGTGATTTTCACCAAATTGATTGAGGTAAGTATTTTCTACTCGGTTTTAATTATATTCCATGATTTCATTTTTATTTTTGGCATTTGAATGTTGATTTGAAAAGAGAAATTGAGAGTTTTTGTCTAAACTTTTCAATAGAAAATTTTTTAGTTTAGAACAACGATTAGGAGTCGGATTTGAGTGAAATGGATATGGTTGGACTCAAACTTGAATGAGTTGTCATAATTTGAGAGTTTTCCAGGTTCTGAGGTGCAAGCTCGGGTTTCACTTTTTGGTTGACTTGAGTAATGGATTAAAGATTCGACCTTTATCATTTGGGTTGGTTTCCTTTGGCATTATGTGATGACCCGGCCCAGCGTCACGTGAGTTACCGCCTCGTCTTCCCCGTCTTATGCTTCATTATATGTGTTTGGAGGGTTTGAAATGATTCGGACAGAGTTTGGAAGGAACTGAGACAATTAGTCTCCCTAAAAGAGAGCTAGTTTGAAAAAGTCAACCGGATATTGACTTATGAGTTATAGGGCTCGGAATGGATTTCCGACGATTTGGCTAGTTCCGGGTTTATGACTTGGGAGTGAAATCAGAACTGAATTTGGAGGTCCGGTGTAGAATTAGGCTTGAATTGGCTAAGTTTGAATTTTGATGAATTCCGGTTGATAAGTGAGATATTGATCCGTGGGTCAGAATGGAATTCCAAGAGTTGATGTAGCTTCGTTAGGTGATTTTGGATATGTCTGCAAATTTTCAGGTCAATCGGACGTCGTTTGGTCGGGTTTTAGATTGAATGTGAATTTCACAAGTAATAGTTGAACTTAGACTTGAATCCGTCTTGATTTGATGATTTTCGTGTTAAAGGTTGTGTTTTTATTATTCGAACATGTTCTTATGATGTTTTGGTGTAGCTTGGTTGTTTTGGTTGGGGTCCCAGGGGACTCGGGCTGTTTTCGGATGGTGGATCGGAGGTATTGAGAATTTGTTGCATGAAATCAATATCTGGCTTCTGGTATTTTCGCTTTTGCGGAAGGGGGAGCCGATTAAGCGGTGACCGCTGAAGCGGCGGGTGAGCCGCGTAAGCGAAACTTGAGGAAAAGCTAGGGATCACGGAAGCGGAATGTTGACCGCGTAGGCGGCTACCGCTGAGACGATCGTTTGACCGCAGAAGCGGGCCCTGGAGTTTAAGTTGGACCGCTAGGCGGTCATGTGGCCGCAAAAGCAAAGACCGCGGAAGCAGTCAGTTGACCGCGTAAGCGGAAGTCGTGCTGGATTAAATGAACAGTGACTTCATATGTTTGAAAAGGAGAAGAACATTTGGACCTCGGGCTAAGGCGGTTGTGGGCTAGTTTGGAGAGATTTTTGAGGGAATTCATCAGGTATGGACTCTTGGACCTAGAGTATGTCATTATAGTGTTAAAACATGGATTAAACACAAAAACTTCAAAGTTATTAAGGTTTAAAATGGTGGTTAGGGCTTGAAACCCAAGTGAGCTTAAAGTGTTGATTTAAGGGGTCAAATGGACTACGATTCTGATAAAATTGATATGTACAGATTCGTGGCGAGACGAGGATTCCGGTGATGTGAATTTTGTAATTTTTCGACAAGGGGGCATAAGGCTCGGGTTTTGACAACTTTGTATTTTTGGGTGTTTTTCGAGTTCTTTCTATTGGGTTATGTCCCATTGTATTATTATAACACATTCTTTGTGGTTTTGATCAGATTCTGCACCCGAAAAGGTCGATTTGCGAGGAAAGCGCAAGGCCAGCTAGCATTTTGGCAGGTTTGAGGTGAGTAATGGTTATGAATTATATACTGAGTGTTTGAAACCCCGTATTTGCACTATACGGTGCTGTGATGAGATGAGACACGCATCTCGTGATGAGCGTAGTGATGTATTTTCTGGGGACTCGGACTTGGTCCATCCCGAATGATGACTTACTGTACTTCTTGACTGATACTGAGCTTGTGCTCATATATTTTGGGTTAGTTGCCATGTTTGGGGCCTTGTGCCGATCTGTAGAACTCCTAGGGAGCATGTTGAGCTGTTTAACCTCTTTTTACCTATTGGATACATACCAGCTGTCCTGACCTGGACTGTAAGTCATGAAATACACCGCACTTTGCAACTTGCACCCTAAATTAGAACTACCTAGGGTTGAATACCCTGTCTTAGTTGAGTGGGCCCAGTGAAATTCTATATTGACTGAGAGGGGCCAAGGACCACATAGTAAGGCTATGTGATATATATACATATACATCGGGTCGGGCTGCACGTCGCAGCATTATATATATATATATATATATATATATATATATATATATATATATATATATATATATATATATATATATATATATATATATATATATATATATATATATATATATATATATATATATATATATATATATATATATATATATATATATATATATACATGTATGGATCTGACTGCACGCCGCAGTAGTATATTATATGGAACGGATTGCACGCCGCAGTAATATATTATAGGGATCGGACTGCACACAGCAGTGATATATGGATCGGACTGCACGCCGCAGTATTTTAGCGCTTGGGCTAAAGGAGCCCCTCCGGAGTCTGTACACACCCCCAGTGAGCGCAGCCGGCTATATTTATTGGATCGGGCTGCGCCTCGCTACATTATATATATTTATTGGATCGGGCTGCATGGCACAATACTATATATATTATATTGGATCGGGATGCGCGCCGCAGCAGTATATATAAAGATATGCACATATATATCTGGTGTTGGATCGGGCTGCGCGCCGCAGCAATGTTTGTAACTGGTCGGACGGAAAAGAAAGTAATTATCAGATTCTCTTCCCTGTTTGGTACATTTTTACGGTTCTTTCTGTTGAAAATAGCACTGTATAGAATTCTTTCCGGATTTCTTACATTCATTTATTATTTACTGCTATTACTCACTAAGTTGGAAGTACTCACTCTACTCCATGTACCTTGTGTGCAGATATAGGGATTTCGGGGGCGTAGTGGTGATCTAATGTTGCCTTTCAGTCCCGTACTGGAGTTGTCAATGTAGATACTGGCGTCCGCAGGACTTGATCTCTCCTCTATCTATCTTTTGATTCCGCATTTAGACTTTTCCTTTGTATTGAATACTTTTCGATTGTATTAGCGGCTCAGACTTGTGACATTGGATCCTTTGGTTGTATTTAATTTGGATTACGTCTTCCGCAGTATTATCTACTATTTCAAACTGAGATTTTATCTTAAAATTGGTAATTAAGTTAATGTTTTGGTTGGGATTGATTATATGGTCGGGCTTGCCTTACAAGGTATTTGGCGTCATCATGACCGGGGTTTGGGTCGTGACAAGTTGGTATCAGAGCCTAGGTTACCAGGTCTTGCGAGTCATGAGCCAGTTCAGTAGAGTCTCGCGGATCGGTACGGAGACGTATGTATTTATCCTCGAGAGGCTGCAGAACCTTTAGGAAAAACTTCATATTCTTGAAATTCTTGTCGTGCGACTTTGCTGATCCGATAACTAAACTTATGTATTCTATTCTCTCGCAGACAGCGAGAACGCGCGCGACCGGACGTGGCGGACAACCACCATTGCCACCCCCATGAGGTCGAGGCATAGCAGCAGGGGCCGTACTAGTTGCCTCCATTGAGGATCAGCCTCCAGCTGTAGAGGTTCCAGTAGTACCTGCCCAGGCACCAGCAGTGCCTATTATGATCCTGGGTCTTCATGAGGCCTTGGCTCAGATCTTATCGGTTTCAACCGGCCTGGCTCAGGCAGTCTCAGCTACTACCGCAGCTACATCCCAAACCGGGGGTGGTCATCAGACCTCCGTAGCTCGCACTCCAGAGCAGGGTGCACCGGGTTTGCAGACACCAGAGGCACCACCAGTTCAACCAGTTGCCTCTATTCAGCCAGTTGTTCTAGTTCAGGGTAATGGGGTACCAGTGATGCCAGATGATGAGCAGCGTCATATAGAGAGGTTTAGCAGGCTTTCACCTCCGACTTTTAGCGGTGTTCCCTGCGAGGTTTCCCAGGGGTTTCTTGACAAGTGTCAACGCATGCTCAGGACAGCAGGGATCTTGGAGACTAGTGGGGTATCTTTTACCATTTTTCAGTTCTCCGGTGCAGCCTTCACCTGGTGGGAGGCATATGAGCGGCATAGGCCGGCAGGTGCAGCAATGTTATCTTGACAGGAGTTATCCACTATCTTTTTGGAGAAGTGGGTAACTCGGTCTTAGAGGGAGGATTTACGTAGGCAGTTTGAGATGCTTCGCCAGGGAGATATGTCTGTGACGCAGTATGAGATGAGATTTGCAGAGCTAGCTCGTTATGCTCCGTGGATGGTCCAGACGGATCAGGAGAGGATCAGATGATTTGTGGATGGGCTCATTTGTCCCATTCGTATTATGATGACTCAGGAGAGGGTCCTGAGTCATACCTTTGAGGAGGCGGTGGATATAGCCCGCGATATTGAGAAGGCTCGCTGCCAGGAGAGAGAGGAGAGGGAGGCCAAGAGGCCTCGAGGATCAGGTGGCTCTAGTGGTGCTTCGTCTAGGAGCCAGTTTCAGCAGAGCAGGGGTCGTTCTTTCAGGGCTCCACATCCAGCGCGGTCAGAGTACCGTGGTTCATCTTCTGGTCGGGGTAATCAGGGCTCTCAGCAGGGTCAGCCATCTCTGAGAACACTTCCAGCGTAGGGTTCGTCTCATGCCCCATCTGTTCAGGGTTCATCTCGGTCTAGTTCTTCGGCCAGCTACTCTAGTGCGAGGGATTCCCTTCAGTCCCAGCCCCCAGAACTGGGGAGTTGTTATGAGTGTGGCGAGTTTGGGCATATACAGAGGGAGTGTCCCCGTCGTTCTTCCAGTTCATCTCAGCAGAGGGGTCAGCCTCATCTTCTGGCCCTGTGTCTTCAGCACCCGCCCAGTCAGCTAGGGGTGAGGGTCAGGCAGTTACTGGTCGCCCAGAAGGGAAGGCCAACCAGGTAGTGGTCAGGCTCGTTGCTACGCTCTTCAGGGCAGATCAGATGTTGTTGCTTCAGATGTTGTTATTACAGGTATTATTTCAGTTTGCCACATGGATCCCTCAATTTTATTTGATCCCGGATCCACATATACTTATGTATCTTCTTATTTTGCTCATCATTTGGGGACTACCCGAGGGTGTCTAGCATTACTTGTGCATGTATCTACCCTGTGGGTGACACTATTATCGTGGACCACGTATATCAGTCCTGTCTTGTTACTATTGGGGTCTGGAGACCCCAAATGACTTGTTGCTATTGAGCATGGTAGATTTTGATGTTTTTTTGGGCATGTATTGGCTATCACCGTGCCATGCTATTCTGTACTATTATGCCAAGACAGTCAAGTTGGCTATGCGGGGTATCCCGAGGTTCGTGTGGCGTTGTACGACTGATTATGTACCTCGTACGGTAATCTCTTTCTTAAAAGACCACCGAATGGTTGGGAAGGGATGTTTATCATATCTGGAATTTGTGAGGGATGTTGCAGATGAGGCTCCTAGTCTTGATTCAGTCCCCATGGTGAAGGAATTCCCTTATGTGTTTCCAGCAGACCTTCCGTGCATGCCGCCGGACAGGTATATTGACTTCGGTATTGATTTGGTGCCTGGCACTCAGTCCATTTCTATTCCTCCCTATAGTATGGCAGCAGCAGAGCTAAAGGAGTTGAAGGAGTAGCTGCAAGAACTCCTAGATAAGGGGTTCATTCGCCTGAGTGTGTCACCGTGGGACGCACCGGTGTTATTTGTAAAGAAGAAGAATGACACGATGAGAATGTGAATCGATTACAGATAGTTGAATAAAGTGACAGTGAAGAACAAGTATCCACTACCTCGTATTGAGGATTTGTTTGACCAGCTTCAGGGGGCAAAGGTATTCTCAAAGATTGATCTTCGTTCAGGCTATCACCAGCTGAAGATTTGAGATTCGGATATTATGAAGACAACTTTCCGGACGAGATATGGGCATTATGAGTTTCTGGTTATGTCATTTAGGCTGACTAATGCCCCAGCCGCATTCATGCACCTGATGAACAGTTTATTTTGGCCGTATTTGGATACTTTTGTGATCGTGTTTATTTATGATATATTGGTGTACTCGCGTACCCAGGAGGAGCACGCACAGGACTTGAGGGTGGTATTGCAGAGTTTGAGAGAGGAGAAGCTCTATGAGAAGTTCTCCAAGTATGAGTTCTAGCTCAGTTCCGTGGCTTTTTTTGGACACGTGGTGTCCATTGATGGTATTCAGGTTGACCCAAAAAAGATCAAGGCGGTGCAGAGTTGGCCCAGACTGTCATCAGCTATTGAGATTCGGACTTTCCTCGATTTAGCGGGTTATTACCGTAGGTTTGTCCAGGGTTTTTCATCTATTGCTTTGCCTTTGACGAAGTTGACACAGAAGAATGCACCATATGTGTGGTCAGATGAGTGCGATGAGAGCTTTCAAAAGCTCAAGCCAGTGTTGACTACAGCTCATGTGCTAGTATTGCCTTCAGCTTTAGGCTCGTATTCGGTATATTATGATGCTTTGAGAGTTGGATTGGATTTGTTTTGATACAAGAGGGTAGAGTTATTGTGTACGCTTCGTGTCAGCTTAAGCCTCATGAGAAGAACTACCATGTTCATGATTTGGAGCTGGATGCTATAGTTCATGCTTTGAATATTTGGCGGCACTATCTATATGGTGTGTCCTGTGAGGTGTTCACGGATCATCGCAATCTTCAGCACTTGTTTATGCAGAAAGACCTCAATTTGAGGCAGCGGAGGTGGCTTGAGTTACTCAAGGATTATGATATTACCATATTGTATCATTCGGGAAAGGAAAATGTAGTGGCCGATTCCTTGAGCCGGAAGGCGGTGAGCATGGGTAGCTTGGCGTACATTCCAGTTGGGGAGAGGCCCCTTGCAGTTGATGTTCCAGCTTTGGCTAATTGGATGGTGAGGTTAGATATTTCAGAGCCCATCCAGGTGTTGGCTTGTGTGGTCTCCCGGTCTTCTTTATATGATCGCGTTAGGGAGCGCCAGTATGATGACCCACATTTGCTTGTCCTGAAGGACAGGGTCCAGCATGATGATGCCAAATATGTGACTATTGGTAGTGATGGTGTGTTGCTGATGTAGGGCCGGATTTGCGTTCCCAGTGTGGATGGGCTCCGAGAGTGATATTAGAGGAGGCCCACAACTCGCGGTATTCTATTCATCCGAGTGCCGCAAAGATGTGTCAGGACTTGAGGCAGCATTATTGGTGGAGGAGAATAAAAAAGGACATTGTGAGTTATGTGGCTAGGTGTATCAATTGTCAGCAGGTCAAGTATGAGCATCTGAGACCCGGTGGTGTACTTCAGCAGATGGATATTCCAGAGTGTAAATGGGAGAGGATTACTATGGACTTTGTGAGTGATCTCCCTTGTACCTCGAGGAACTTTGATTCTATTTGGGTGATTGTTGATAGGTTGACAAAGTCTACGCACTTTATTCCGGTGTGTACCACATATTCTTCAGAGCGGCTAGCAGAGATTTTCATCCGAGAGATTGATGGTTGCATGGGGTTCCAAGTTCAATTTTCACAGACAGGGGTACTCAGTTTACTTTCCAGTTTTGGAGGACTTTTCATCAGGAGTTGGGCATTCGTATATAGATGGGCACGGCTTTTTATCCTCAGACGGACGGGCAGTCCGAGTGTACGATCCATATATTGGAGGACATGTTGTGTGCCTATGTTATTGATTTTGGAGGTTCTTGGGGTAAGTTCTTGCCACTTGTGTAGTTTGCTTATAACAACAGTTATCAGTCCAGCATTCAGATGGCTCCATATGAGGCTTTATATGGGAGACGGTGTAGGTCTCTAGTTGGCTGGTTTGAGCCCGGTGAGGCTAGACTATCGGGGACAGAGTTAGTTCAGGATGCCTTGGAGAAAGTGAAAGTTATCCAGGAGAGACTTCATAGGCTCAGTCGCAGCAGAAGAGTTATGCGGACCGGAAGGTTTGGGATGTATCTTATATGGTGGGAGAGAAGGTTCTGTTGAAAGTTTCACCAATGAAAGGCGTGATGAGGTTTGGAAAGAAAGGAAAGCTGAGTCCACGGTTCATCGAACCTTTTGAGACACTTAGGAGGAGTTGAAAAGGTGGCATATATGCTTGCTTTGCCACCCAGTTTGTCGGGGGTTCACCCGGTGTTCCATATTTCTATGCTCAGGAAGTATGTTGAGGACCCATCTCATGTATTAGACTTTAGAACGATCAAGTTAGATGAGGACTTGACCTTTGATGTGGAGCCGGTGGCTATTTTGGATCGTCAGGTTCGAAAGTTGAGATCTAAGGACATAGCTTTGATGAAGGTGCAACGAGAGGTCGGCCCGTGGAGGAGGCCACTTGGGAGACCGAGCAGGAGATGTGGAGCAGATATCTTCGTTTGTTTGAGGCTCCAGGTATGTTTCTTAACCCGCTCGAGGACGAGTGTTTGTTTTAGTTGGGGAGGATGTGACGACCCGGCCCGTCGTCATGTGAGTTACCACCCTGTCTTCCTCGTCTTATGTTTCTATATGCTTCATTAGATGTGTTTGGAGGGTTTGAAATGATTCGGACAGAGTTTGGATGGAATTGAGACAATTAGTCTCCTTAAAAGAGGGCTAGTTTGGAAAAGTCAACCAAATGCTGACTTATGAGTTATAGGGCTCGGAATGGATTTCCGACGATTCGGCTAGTTCCAGGTGGTGATTTATGACTTGGGAGTGAAATTGGAACTAAATTTGGAGGTTCGGGGTAGAATTAGGCTTGAATTGGCTAAGTTTGAATTTTGGTGAATTCCGGTTGATAGGTAAGATATTGATCCCGGGGGTCGGAATGGAATTCCAAGAGTTGTTGTAGCTTTGTTAGGTGATTTTGGATATGCCTGCAAAATTTTAGGTCAATCAGATGTCGTTTGGTTGGGTTTTAGATCGAATGTAAATTTTGGAAGTTATAGTTGAACTTAGGCTTGAATCCGTCTTAATTTGATGATTTTCGTGTTAAAGGTTGTGTTTTTATGATTGGAACATGTTTGTATGATGTTTTGGAGTAGGTTGGTTGTTTTGGTTGGGTTCCCAGGGGCCTTGGGGTGTTTCCGGATGGTGGATCGGAGGTTTTAGGAATTTGTTGCATGAAATCAATATCTAGCTTCTGGTATTTCCGCTTTTGCGAAGGGGAGCCGCTTAAGCGGTGACCGCTGAAGCGGCGGGTGAGCCGCTTAAGCGGTGACCGTTGAAGCGGCGGGTGAGCCGCGTAAGCGGAACTTGAGGAAAAGCTAGGGATCGCAGAAGCGGATTGTTGACCGCATAGGGGGCTACCACTGAGGTGATCGTTTGACCGCAGAAGCGGTCCCTGGAGTTTAAGTTGGACCGCGTAGGTGGTCGTGTGGCCGCAAAAGCGAAGACCGCGGAAGCGGTCAGTTGACCGCGTAAGTGGAAGTCAGGCTGGATTAAATGAACAGTGATTTCATAAGTTTAAAAAGGAGAAGAACATTTGGACCTCGGGCTAAGGCGATTGTGGGCAATTTTGGAGAGATTTTTGAGGGAATGAATCATGTATGGACTCTTGGACCTAGAGTATGTCATTATAGTGTTAAAACATGGATTAAACACAAAGAATTCAAGGTTTTTAAGGTTAAAAATGATGGTTAGGGCTTGAAACCCAAGTAATCTTAAAGTGTTGATTTGAGGGGTCAAATGGACTCCGACTCTTGTAAATTTGATATGTACGGACTCGTGGCGAGACGAGGATTCCAGTGATGTGAATCTTATGATTTTTAGAAAAGGGGACCCGGGGTTCGGGTTTTGCCAACTTCGTTTTTTTGGGTGTTTTTCGAGTTCTTTCTAATTGGTTATGTCCCATTGGATTATTATAACACACTCCTTGTGGTTTTGATCAGATTCTGCACCCGAAGAGGTTGATTTGCGAGGAAAGCGCAAGGCCAGCTAGGATTTTTGCCGGTTTGAGGTGAGTAATGGTTATGAATTATATACTGAGGGTTTGAAACCCCGTATTTGCACTATGCGGTACTATGTAGAGATAAGACACGCGTCTCGTGATGAGCGTAGTGATGTATCTGCTGGGAACTCGAACTTGGTCCATCCCGAATGATGACTTACTGTACTTCTTGACTGAGACTGAGCTTGTGCTTGTATATTTTGGGCTAGTTTCCATGTTTGGGGCCTTGTGCTGATCTGTAGAACTCCTACGGAGCATGTTGAGCTGTTTAACCTCACTTTACCTATTGGACACATACCAGTTGTCCTGACCTTGACTGTAAATCATGAAATACATCGGACTTTGCAACTTGCAACCTCAATGAGCAATACCTAGGGTTGAATACCCTGTCTTAGCTGAGTGGGCCCGAGAGGCCAAATCTATATTGACTGAGAGGGGCCAAGGACCCCGTAGGGAGGCTATGTGATATATATACATATATATATCGGGTCAGGCTGCACGCCGGCCCAGTATATACATATACATGTGTGGATCGGACTGCACGCCGCAGTAGTATATTATATGGAACAGACTGCATGCCGCAGTAATATATTATAGGGATCGGACTGCACGCTGCATTGATATATGGATCGGACTATACGCCACAGTATTTTAGCGCATGGGCTGAAGGCGCCCCTCCGGAGTCTGTACACACCCTCAATTAGCGTAGCCGACTATATTTATTGGATCGGGCTGCGCGCCGCAGCATTATATATATTTATTGGATCGGGCTGCACGCCGGAGCACTATATATATTATATTGGATTGTGTTACTCGCCGTTGCAGCATATATATATATATATATATATATATATATATCTTGTATTGGATCGGGCTGCGCACCGCAGCAGTGTTAGTAACTGGTCGGACAGAATGGAAAGTAATTATCAGATTCTCTTCCCTGTTTGGTACTTATTTACGGTTCTTGCTGTTGAAAATAGCACTGTACAGTATTATTACCGGATTTCTTATATTCAGTTATTTTATTTTATTTTATTTTATTTAAATTTAGGATCATTTCATTGATTTCAAAAGAATGTACAGTGCAGTTCTATAGTAGTAGCATGGACAAGCTACTACTCATTTACAATTAGCTCTAAACTAATACAAACACGTACAAGTTATCCTAATATGTATCTATTTAGCTATAGCTAAGGATAACAGTTTAGTTGACGCAACCCCTCATGCCATCTTTTACATTTTCTGCTTCGGGTATGAATCAACAGTGCCACTTCTCTACAAAACTGATCTTCAACAAAACCCTTGCTATCAAAACGAATAGAGTTCCTGGCTCTCCAGATCAATGCAACAGAAGTGACAAAAGCAGTAGCAGTGAGTGCTTTATGCCAAATTTTGCTCCGAGCCTTACTGCATATCCATTGAAGTTCATTCTCCCAAGTATTAACTGTTCGATTATATCCCATCCAACAGCATATTCTGAGCCATAATCGATTAGTGACTGGGCATGCAAAGAATAAATGCTCAAACCTTTCTTCCTGTTGTTTACAAAATACACATTTAACAGGTGCATCAATTCCAAACTTCTACAATCTGTCAATAGTAGGCAGCCTGTGTTGATCAGCTAACCATACTGTGAATTTGTGTCTAGGTTGTACATTAACAGTCAGCATCACATTCCTCCAATCTACCTTATATTCAGTTATTATTTACTGCTATTACTAACTGAGTTGGAAGTACTCACTCTACTCCCTGCACCTTGTATGCAGATACAGAGATCCTGGAGGTGTAGTGGTGATTTGTTGTTGCCTTTCAGTCCCGTACCGGAGTTGTCAAGGTAGTTGCTGGCGTCCGCAGGACCCGATCTCTCCTCTATCTATCTTTTGATTCTGCATTTAGACTTTTCCTTTGTAGTGAATATTGATCAGTTGTATTAGAGGCTCAGACTTGAGACGCCGGATCCTTTGGCCGTATTTACTTTGGATTACGTCTTCCGCAGTATTATCTACTATTTCAAACTGAAATTTTATCTTAAAATTGGTAATTAAGTTAATATTTTGGCTGGAATTGATTATATGGTCGGGCTTGCCTTACAAGGTGTTTAGCGCTATCACGACTGGGGTTTGGGTCGTGATACATTATTTTATGTTTTGAGTTTCTTTTGGCTAGTTTCAAGCCACGGAGGTTGATACGCACATGATTGCATTTTTAGAGTGGTGTTTCACTTACTCGGTCATTGTTTTGGCATGTTTGAGGTAAATATCTTATCTAAATTTGGTTGAGGCACTAGTTGCCTCAGTTAGTTGTAATAGCTACGTGCTATGAGTGAGAACATGTGTGGATAGAGTCCTTGTGCGAGCATCGAGTATTTATCCATACTCGGGGTAGTGCTTAGGTTACGATATGCCTTGAGTTGACTATTAAGCTTTAAATTATTATTTGTAGCTTTGTTGTGAACTATTTAGTCCATGTTTGAGATTGTGTAGAGGTTAATCTCGTTATTTAGCCAGCTGCTATTTTATGATGTAATAACCTGTTTTGAGCTTTGATATCACACTTACACATGCATACTCCTTAGGATGTCACTTAAACCAGTCCAAGATTATGAAATTTGATACTCTATGATTATGTACATAAATTCTTGTGTATCTACTTTATGTCTGATATGGTTTGGACTAGTAGCTGGTGACTACATCGGGTGGATTTTAATATTGTACATGTGACCACGCCAAACGGATTGGGATATTGAACATACAGACCACGCCAGGCATATTGTAATTATTAGCACATAACTGTCTGTGTGGTTGTTATACTATTAGCACATGAGTTGTCCAAGCAGTACGTGAGTTACCCATGCCGTTGATCTTATTAGCACGTGAGTTATCCGTGCAGCGTGTAGATGCGGATCCATCCCCGTGGGGTCACCCTCTTATGTACATCTCTTGATGATGTACACGCAGATGGTGAGAAACCAACGGGTTTCTGGTAGATGTGATCTCTGGGAAAGTTGGTTATTATTATTATTATCGGATTCCATGCCACAACAGGTCTTATTGGCTTATTGTTATATAGATCGAATTTCGCGCCGCAACAGAATGATATGTGGTTATTGTATTTTATCTTTATTTTTAATTTTCTTGACTATTTACTTGATTTACTTAGATATATTCCTTATATGCTGGATTGTTGACCGGGAAAAATAATTTACATAAAGAATTGTGAGCACCAAGGTGGTTTTACATGAGATTTTGTGATTTGATTATAGATTTGTTTTATACTTGTTGAAATTATGAGGTGTACAGGTGATATCGAGTAACATTTATAATTCTTGCTTCTATTACCAGAATAAGGTTACTTGCGATACTTAGTGAGTCCATGGGGCCTGTTGTATTCATACTACACTTCTGCACTTTATGTGCAAATCTTGGAATTAATGTTACTATGTATGGCGGGACCTAGCATTGAAGATGCACCCGGATTCCAGTTATGTCTATCATTTGTCCTTGGTAGTTTTTAAATACGTATTTTGTTCATGTACATTCCAAACACGTGTTATAATTATTTCATTTCACATTTTATAAATTTATGTCTTAGTGGCTCATGACTTGTATTATCAGTATTTGGGTTACTGTATAAAAGTTTGGTAATTTCATCATTTATTTCTCTTTAATCTCATTTGAATCATGTTATTATTAATTGGTTTACCTAACGGGTTAAGTTAGATACCATCATGACTAATTGAATTTTGGATCGTTACATTAATATTATCTATTTAGTTGGTTATAGTTGCTAGGAAAACAAGAATTTAAGATTTACGTAACTTTATCGAAATGTGAACATGAAAATTTAATAAGACAAACAAATTAGTATGAAAAGATATTAAATTTTTCGAGCATTTATATACAAATTAAATTAAATTATTTTATTATTTTATAAAATCTATTTAATATTTAGATATCCCACCTAGTTCAAATAAACAAGATATAATAACAAAATTTTATTGATTTTAAAATCGTAAATTCTAATGAAATATTTAAATTATATTTTTTTCAAATATTTTTTAAATGATAAAAAGTCAATCAATATTTTTCATGCTTTTATAATATAAATTTAGACGTCTACCATTTAGTATGATTAAATATGCTATCAAATTATTTTGGTTGTTAAATTTAACATAGACCAATTATTGTGTATGATTAAAATAAATTGACTAAATGCATATTTAATTATTGTGTTGAAAAAACTTTAATGTAGAAGTTATTGCATTAAATAATTTTTGTTTGATACGTGGTTTTATGTTCCAAAGTTTCACGTTAATAAGAAATCAATTGAAGACACCATATAAATTCTTTCTCGTTTTGATTTTGCATGTACTGTACAATGGATTTATTTTTCAATTTTTACAATTTATTAAAATATATTGATCGATTTTAAATTTTAAAAAATTAGTACTTCTTACCTAACTAGTGTAATAAGGAAAGATTTGATCTGTAAAATTTAAAATAATTTCAATATCGTAAATATTAGGAAATAACTTAAATTATAATTTCATCCATCGTGAAAGTTCTTTTTTGCAATTAAAAAAAAATGCGAACGATATTTTGTCAAAGATCTCTGTACTTCACGCATGAATTCTACCAATGAATATAAATATTTAAGATCACATAAATATTATTAAACTTTGTATTTTGAGTGAAAAATAATGGATATTAATCTTATTTAGAAAGTGTAATAAAGGCAAAAAGTATATCACACAAAAGTATTCTAATGCCATATCATAAATTTGATATATTTGTATATTTTCTTTAGTAATTCAGATAGAGCAATGATTTATATTCAAATATCATGCAATAATATGCTCATCTTGGCCTTAAAAAATAAATTTATTTTCTCAATAAACTCATATAATAATATAAATTTTATTTTATTCTTATTAAAGCTCAAATTGAAAAATACGAAAAATAAAATGAGACTTCATATTGTTAGGTTTAGTTATCGTTTTACGAATTTAAGGGTAGTACTTAAACGAATTAAATTAATTTACTTTTAGGAAAAAAATTATAACGATTGTCAGAAAAATTCAGGTAGAATATTTATTATTATTATTATTATTATTATTATTATTATTATTATTTTATTCAACATGAAGTGTATCATAATATAATATGATTCATAAAGAATATAAAAGTCTATTAAATTTCATATACATTTTGTGTGTATTTGTATAGAAAATTACAATAGTATTTAAAGTATTAGTTTTATTTCCATACACATTTTAAAAAAGTTTGTATTAAAAAAGGTAGCTGTTTATTGATTAAAACTTAATGATTGATAATATTTTAATGATATGGTATTTGAGTACTGATTGAATGTTAGTTTTCTTAGTTCACGAATGATGTTATTAGTATATATTGTCTTTTATCATTTAGATAACTTTGAATTATAATAGAATTATTATTTAATTAAACTATTAGCATAGAAGGTAAATTTTTAAGATTTCAAATCATATTTAGAACTTTCTTCCAAAAAGCAAAAGACTTTATATTTACAGTTTGCCTAAGTATTTCATGCTACAAAATTATGTGGAATTGGTTTCTTTTTATATATCTTTTTTTGTTATTTTAAATAGTTTAAATAATGATGAACTTAGTAATGAGAACATACATAGTTCTCAACATATATTTCGTTATTAAAGATAATGATAAAGGGGTATTAATTAAGTAAAAGGAGTTAATACAAAAACAACAACAACCCAGTAAAATTTCACTAGTAGGGTCTCGGGAGGGTAAAGTATATGCAGACCTTACCTCTACTCCGGAGGTGTAGAGAGGTTGTTTCAAGGAGACCCTAGGCTCAGAAAAAATAGATCCGTGACAACAACAGAAACCCAAAAAACTAATATCAGCAACGTGAGAGACAACAAATAAATGAAAAAACAGTAACAGAAGTACTATGCAAAAGTGAATACAATATAAACCGATAGCAATGCTAGACAAAACACTATCAGACTAGCCAATACAAAGAGAAAAATCGAGATGAAGAGCAAAATCGCTCGACTACCCCTTAGCCTACAATCCTAATGCTCGACCTCCACACCTTCCTATCAAGAGCCATGTCCTCAAAAATCTAGAGTCGTGCCATGTCCTTTCTGATCGTCTTGCCCCAATACTTCTTAGGTCGTCCTCTACCTTTTCGCATACCAGCCAAAGCCAACCGCTCACACCTCCTAACAGGGGCATCTAGGCTTCTCCTCCGCATGTGCCCGAACCATCTAAGTCACATTTCCCGCATCTTGGCGTCCACCGGAGCCATATCCACCCTCTCCCGAATATCTTCATTCCCAATCTTATCCAGTCTACTGTTCCTGCACATCCATCTTAACATCCTAACTTCTGCTACTTTCATCTTCTGGATATGTGAGTTCTTGACTTTCCAACACTCAGCTCTATATAACATGGTCGGTCTAACCATCACTTTATAGAACATACCTTTAAGTTTTAGCGGCATATTCTTGTCACGTAGGAATCTAGGCGCTAACCTTCATCTCATTCACCCCATCCCAATGCGGTGCGTAATATCCCCCATCGATCTCCCCATATTCCTCGATAATTGATCGTAGGTACTTGAAACTTTCTCTCTTGGGGATGACTTGCGTCAAGCCTCACTTCCGCGTCTGCTTTCTCTGTCACGCCGCTGAACTTATACTCCCAATATTCCTTCTTTGTCCTACTCAACTTGAAACCTTTAGATTCCACGGCCTGCCTCTATACCTCCAGTCTCCCATTACGCCACCTCGTGTCTCATCAATTAGAACTATATCATTATCGAACAACATACACCATGGCACCTCTCATTGAATATGGTGTGTCAGTGCGTCCATCACCAAGGCAAATAAGAACGGGCTGAGTATATATCTTTGGTGTAACCCCATAACTACTGGAAAAGGATCTGAGTCACCTCCCACTGTCGTAACTTGAGTTATAGCTCCATCATACATATTCTTTATCTCTCGAATATAAGCCACTGGCACAACATTCACCTTCACGCAACTCCAAAGGAAATCCCTACGGACCTTGTCATACGCCTTATCTAGATCAATAAATACCATATTCAAACCTCTCTTCCTATCCCTATACTGTTCCACCAGGCTCCTTATAAGGTGGATAGCTTTCGTAGTAGAACGACCCGGCATGAATCCAAACTAGTTTTCATATATAGACACTACCCTCCTTACCATCCTTTCCACCACACTCTCTCTAACTTTCATGGTATGGCTTAGTAACTTGATATCCCTATGATTGTTACAATTCTGGACATCTCCTTTGTCCATGTACACTGAAACAAGCTTACTCCACCGCCGCTCATCTGACATCCTCTTCATCCTAAAGATAACATTAAACAGCTAGTCAGCCACTCCAAGCCTTCTCTGTCAGCATACCTCCAAAAATTTTATTAGAATCTCATCTGGTCATGTCGCTTTTCCTCGACTCATATTATGAATCACCCCCACGACCTCCTCAACCTTAATACGCCTACATTACCTAAAGTTGTGGTGACACTTAGGGTGACTCAATTCCCCTAACACGATGTTTTTGTCCCCCTTCTCATTCAGAAGTTTATAAAAGTACGATTATCATCTTTGCTTAATCTGGCCCTCTTCTATCAATGCCTTACCTTCCTTGTATTTTATGCACCTAACTTGATTCAATTTGCGAGCCTTCCTCTCTCGTGCTTTGGCCAGTCGAAATAACTTTCGGCCCCCACTTTTCCCCCCACTTCCTCACACATCTGACCGAATGCAATAGTCTTAGCCTCTACGACATCTAATTTTGCCTCCTTCCTAGCCTCCTTATATCTTTCTTTGTTTTCTCTCCTTTGCTCCTCGTTGATGCTCACTACTAACTTAAGCTAAGACGCTTTCTTTGCTTCTACTTTACCTTGTACCATGTCATTCCATACAAGTCGCCTCAGTGCCCGCCAAAGTAACCCTTCGAGACCCCTAATGTCTCTTTCGTGGCCTCCTTTATATAGTACGTCATCACCGTCCACATAACTCTTGCATCCCCACCACTCTTCCAGGCTCCAATAGCCATTAGTTGCCCCTCTAACTTCCATGCATTATCTTTAGTCAAAACTCCCCACCTGATCCTCGGTTGACCCCGAACAAATATTTTCTTCCTTTTTATCAAGATACCGACGTCCATCACTAGGAGCTTATGTTGTATCGGGAGGTTCTTACTCGGGATCACCTTACAATCCTCGCACAATCCCCTATCGTACCTCCTAAGGAAAAGATAGTCAATCTGAGTCTTAGCTACCATACTCTGGAAAGTAACCAAATGCTCCTTCCTTTTCAGAAAATTAGGGTTCATGATAACCAACTCAAAAGATTTAGCGAAATCCAACTATGAAGTACCACCTCTATTCCTATCCTCAAAGCCGAAGCCACCATGCACCTTGCCATATCCACTAGCAGGCGACCTCATATGACCATTGAAATCCCCTCATGTGAGTAACTTTTTTGTAGGCGGAATACCACGCACCACCTCATCCAATATCTCCAAGAAGTGCCTTTTAACCTCCTCGTCCAGACCCATTTTTCAGCGCATAAGCTCTAATGAAATTTAGAGTACTCCCTCCAACTACTACGTTAATCACCATCAGTGTTTCATTCGCCTGTGTAACCTCTACCACTAACTCTCTAAGCTCTCTATCCCCCAAAATACCCACTGCGTTGTTGCCTTTCACGACTTCGAAGTACCATAATTTATATTCGTCTGCATTTCTGCCCATCGATCCTACTCACCTAGTCTCTTGTACACACGTTATATTGACCTTCTTCCAGAGAATCTTTGCTAGCTCTATAGACTTACCCGTAAACATCCCTATATTCCATGATCCAATTCTCAACCTACAGGCGTCCTTGTTCCCCTTTCGATTTGGTATACTCTTGACACTATGGAACCAGAAGTATAGTTGCTGCTCTGCTAGCCACTTTTGCACGTGCACCTCCCTACCGTCACCAAAATATCACAAAAATGATACTTGGCGAAACACACAAACACCATAGAACCAAGAAACAGGTGTAACAAATAAGGAGCACTTCAAAAGGGGGTTGGGAGCTGGGACTGCAGCTGAAACTACTTAGAATAAGAATGAAGGGGAGACACTGGTGGTGGAATGGTCACTGAAAAAAGTTTTCCGCAATGGATATGCAAGGGGAGAAGAGAAAGGAGGAGAGAAAGAAAAATAGTGTAGAGAGAGAATAGGAAGAGATGAGAGAGAGGGAGGAGGTGGTGCTATTTCCCTAGCTTGCTCGCCAACGACGGTGCCGGCATTGGAGAGATTTTCTATTAGAAGTGGAAGTGACTGTTAAGTTTTGAAGAGAGAAAGAGAGAAGAAGCGCATGGTTTTGATATAAATGATTCCTTTTAGAGAAGCAACTCCAAATTCAGGATTTATAAATGCTAGTTTATAAGTTGTGACAATCACAAACAATTGTAATAAATAGCTTAACCCAATCGGAGAAGACACATGTGACGATCCAGCCAGTCGCATCATATGTTGATGCTCTATTTTATCCATTTCTACTTCTTTATTCTTTGTTATTTGTGTTTTATGTGGTTAAGTTGATTGGTTTTCGTTCAGATTGGATTTGGTAAGAAATGCGACACTTAGTCTCTTTTAAGAAGGTTTAAGTTAGAAAAGTCAATCGGACGTTAACTTATGTGGTAGAGGGCTCGGATATGACTTCTGATGGTTTGCTTAGATTTGGGAAGTGATTTCTAACTTAGGAGTGTGATTGGAATTGGTTTTGTAGGTCCGGTGTAGAATTAGGCCTGAATTGGCGAAGTTAGTATTTTGGCAATTTTCGGTTAATAGGTGAGATTTTGATCCGGAGGTCAGAATGGAATTCCGAGAGTTATTGTAACTTTGTTATGTTATTTGGGATGTATGTGCAAAATTTCACATCATTCAGACATGGTTTGGTTAGGTTTTTTATCGAAAGCGTATTCCGGAAGTTTTTAGAAAACTTAGGCTTAAATTCTGTGTGAATTGGTGGATTTGGTGTTGTTTGAGGTGTTTTGATGATTGGAACAACTTTGAATGAGGTTTTAGGATGTTTCCGTGCTTGCTTGCGGTACTGAGGGCCTCGGGTGAGTTTCGGATGGTCAACTGGACCACTTTTGCGTTTGGAAAGTTGTAGAAAATTGATCTCAGCAGTTGCAGCAATTTATCTCTTCGCGTTCGCATAAGAGTCATCGCGTTAGCGAAGAGTATACAGAGGAGGGTGTGAAATTGGCCTTTGTGTTTGCGAGTCAGGCTACGCATTTTTGTGAATGTGTGTGATCTCAGTGCATTGCATTCGCAGGGGTTTATTTGCATTTGCGTAGAAGGATTTGAGTCAGTAGATTAGAAGTTAAATTGTGCTACGCGTTCGCAAGTGTATTATCGCATTCGCGAAGAGTCGCGTAGGCAAAGCATCGCGTTCGCGAATTCTATGTTGCAATCGCATAGAAAGGAAATCTAGTCAAGATATGATGTGCATCGCGAATGCAAGAGTTTGACCGCATTAGCGAAGAAGGAATACCAGAACTGGGAGAAAGTTTATACATTATTTCATCCGCGATTTTGAGCCATTTTGTTCCTCCATAGCTGAGTATTTTTAGAGCTTTTTGAAGGTGATTAAACAGGGATTCAAGGAGAATTAATTGGTGATTCAAGGCCCGTGGAGGCCGATTCAAGGGGCAAAGGCGTCACGAGCTAGTGTTATAGCCAGTTCGAGGTGAGTTGTGATTGTAAATGATGTCTTGAGGGTTTGAATCCCCGGATTTCACAACGTAGCTCTATATTGAGGTAAGAAACGCACTTGATGATGAGCGTGGGGTCATTTACTACAGGGGATTGTGACTTGGTCCATCCCGATTGATGATTTTATCTTGTATTTGACTGAAATTTACTTGTTATCAACATGATTTGGGTTAATTACCATATTTGGGCTTTGTGCCAACAATTTGAACCTTTCATGGATATTTAGCACTGTTTTGACTTAGTACTTGAACTTGGTCCTGTTGAAATATAATGTTTTACAAACTCAGCCACTTTTACTCAAATTTGAAACTTAAATGATATTCTAAACGATGTTTTAGGATGAGGACTACTGTTTTACTAATGCCCGAGGGGCTTGTGATGATTTTCGGACTGAGTGAGGTCGAGGGTCATATGTGAGGATATGCCGAGTGATATAATGCCGAGGGACTGAGATACTTTTATATGCCACAAGGTGGCTTGAGTGATATGAGGCTTAGTGCCGAGAGATGATACCACGAGGTGGCTTGATATAGCGTTAGAGCTATAAGGGGTCCTTCCCGTGTCTGCACACCCACAGTGAGCGCGGGTACCCGTTTGATCTGGGAGTGAGACCGAGGGGCTAATACTGTACTGATAGTGAGCCTGAGGGGGTGATATTGTTCTGGGTGATTAATATTGTGCCCGTGGGGCGGATTTCTACTTCTTATTTAATTACCTACTGAATTATCTATTTTTACTGTTTTTAAAGTGATTTTCCTTAACTGCTTCACGGATTTACTACTTTAAGTGATTTCATTGTTTTGATATAAAATTGCTTTGTACCTTTACGTGTTTTCATGCTTCAGCCAATATTTATAATTATTGCTCACTGGATCGGAGTACTCACATTACTCCCTGCACTGTATGTGTAGATTCGGGTATCACAGAGTCTGCTCCTGAGTGCTGATCCTCCCAGTCCACGCAGTGATTTGGAGACTACGAGGTAGTTATTGGAGTCTACATCCCCATTGCCTCCCTTATCTTATCATTTCATGCTTAATAGTATCAGATTCGATGTTTAGTATACTTGTAAAGGAATTTCCTAGTTACTCATGACTTGTGATACCTCGGTTTGGGCTGTGCCGGGATGGTTCTATTGTTGTTATCATTATGTCTGCAAATTATGGCTATTATATCATGTTTGGAACTTTTTATGACATTTAACTATTTAAAAGAGGTGTTCTGTTTTGGTCTGGCTGGCCATATCTTGACGAGAGGAGCCATACCGGGTTCCGTAATTGGATCGTGACAAGTTGGTATCAGAGCCTAGGTTACATAGTTCTCACTAGACATGAGCAGGTTTAGTGGAGTCTCGTGGATCGGTATGGAGACGTCTGTATTTATCCTTGAAAGGCTACAGAACCTTTAAGTAAAAATTCACATTCTTGAAATTCTAGTCGTGCGACCTTGTTGATCCGAGAATTAAACTTCAATTATTCTATTCTCTCACAGATAATGAGGACGCGAGCTACCGGACGAGGTGTACGACCATCAGTGCCACCCACTGAGGTCACTAGAGGTCGTTGGTACGATTGTGGTCGTGGCAGAGGCATAGCAGCAAGGGCAGCACCTTTTGATCCACCAGTTGCCTCAGCTCCGGATTAGAATCCAATAGTAACAGTTCAGGCACCAGCAGTGCCCATTGTGATCCCGGGCCTATAGGAGGCCTTGGCACATATCTTGTCAGTTTGCATTGGCCTAGCTTAGGCAGTTTTTGCCAACACAGCAACAGCTACTTCATAGGTCGGGGGAGGCAATCAGACCCCTGCTGCTTGCATACTGAGCAGGTAGTGCATGGACTACAAACACCGGAGGCACCTCTAGCCCAGCTAGTTGCACTAGCTCAGGAGTTCATAGTACCTGTTATGCCAGAGGAAGAGCAGCATCGTCTTGAGAGATTTGGTAGACTCCACCCTCCGTTATTTAGTGGTGCTGAGGGCGAGGATGCCCGGGGTTTATATGATAAGCATCAGCGGATGCTCCATACTGCATGGATTTTTGAGACTAGTGGCATGCCATTTACCACCTTTTAGTTTACTGGGGCTGCTTTCACTTGGTGGGAGGTGTATGAGAGGTGTAGGCCAGTTGGTGCAGTGCCCCTTTCTTGGCAGGAGTTCTCCACTCTCGTCTTGGAGATGTATGTGCCGCGGTCCCATAGAGAGGAGCTGCGTAAATAGTTTGAGTGGGTGAAGCATGGTGATATAACTGTGCCTCAGTATGAGGAAAGGTAATTTGATTTAGCTCGTCATACCATATGTATGGTTCCGATAGATCGTGAAGGGATCAGGAGATTTTTTGATGGCCTTAACTACTATCTCCATATTTTTATGACCAAAGAGAGTATTGGGTAATACGTTTGAGGAGGTAGTTGATATCACTCATGAGATTGAGATGGTTCATCATCAGGATCGAGAGGAGAGGGAGGCCAAGAGGTCTCGAGGTTCTGGAAGTAACAGTGGTGCTCCTTCGAGGGGCAAGTTCCAGCATGGTAGATGTCATTCTTTCAGGCCAGCCCAGTTGGCCCATCCAGAGTATCATGGGGCATCTTCAGGCCGTGGTTATCATAGGCCTCAACAAGTTCAGTCTTCACTCCCTCGCCAGCTCAGAGTTCATCTCGTGTCCGATCAGCTTAGGGTTCATCTATGCCGAGCACATCAGCTGGTCACTCTAGTGCAAAGGGTTCAGTTCAGTCCCCTTCTCCAACACCTTGAAGTTGTTTTGAGTGTAGAGAGTTTTGGCATATGTGGAGGCAGTGTCCTCGTCTTATTGCAAGTTCATCTTAGCAGAGGGGTCCGCCCTCGACTTCTTCTCCAGTTACTTCGCCACCCGCTCAGTCAGCTAGGGGTGGAAGTCGAGCAGCTAGGGGTTGCCCCACAGGGGGAGGTCGATCAGACGGTAGCCATGCTAATTTCTATGCTACTCCGGGTAGGCCAGATGTTATTGCTTCAGATGCTATCATTACAAGTATTTTATCAGTCATCCACAAAGATGTCGTTATATTATTTGATCCTGATTCTACCTATTCTTATGTGGCCTCATATTTTGCTCATTATTTGGGTACACCATGGGAGTTTCTTGCTTTACATTTTCATGTGTCTGCCCCAGTGGGCAATATTATTGTTATAGACCATGTGTACCACTCATATGTGGTGACTATTGGGGGTATAGAGACCCGAGTGGATCTATTGCTATTGAACATGGTGGATTTTGATGTCATTCTGGCATGTATTGGTTATTGTGTTGTGCTATTCTAGACTGTCACGCTAAGATAGTCACTTAGGCTATGCTGGGTGTACCGCGAATCAAGTGGTGTGGAATGACTGATTATGTTCCTAAGGGTTACCTTTCATATCTAGCATTTGTGAGCGATTTTGGAGTTGCGACTCCTAGCATTAATTTGGTTCCAGTGTTGAGGGATTTTTCTGATGTGTTTCCTACAGACCTGTCGGGCATGTCACCTGATAGGGATATTGATTTTAGTATTGTCCTGGTACCGGTCACTCAGCCCATTTCTATTCTTTCAAATCGTATGGCACCAGCGAAGTTGAATTAATTGAAGGAGCAGCTTCAGGAACTGCTAGAGTGGGGTTCATTCGGCCTAGTGTGTCACAGTGGGGTGTGCCAGTCCTATTTGTGAAGAAAAGGGATCGAAAAATGAGAATGTGCATTGATTACAAGTAATTAAACAAGGTAACAATTAAGAACAGTATCATTTGCCTTGCATTGATGATCTATTTGAACAGCTTCAAGGAGCAAGAGTGTTCTGCAAGATTGATCTTCGTTCGGGCTATCATTGAAGATCAGGGATTCAGATATTCTTAAGACTACTTTCAGGACTAGATATGGTCATTATGAGTTTCCTGTTATGTCTTTCAGGCTGACCAATGCCCCAGCAACTTTCATGCATTTAACAATCAGTGTAGTTCCACCTTATCTGGATTTATTTGTTATTGTATTCATTGATGATATCCTAGTGTACTCACGTAGTCAGGAGGAGCACGTAGAGCACTTGCGAGTCGTATAACAGATATTGAGGGAGGAGAAGCTTTATTCAAAATTCTCCAAGTGTGAGTTTTGGCTAAGTTCAGTGGCTTTCTTGGGGCACGTGGTGTCCAGCGAGGGTATTAAGGTTGATCCAAAGAAGATAGAGGCAGTTCACAGTTGGCCTAGACCATCCTCAGCCACAGAGATTCATAGCTTTCTTGGGTTGGAGGGCTATTATCGCCAGTTTGTTTTGGGATTTTCATATATCGCATCTCCCTTGACCAAGTTGACTAAGAAGGGTGCTCCATTTGTATGGTCGAACGAGTGTGAGGAGAGCTTTCATAAGCCCAAGACAGCTTTGACCACAGCTCCAGTATTGGTTTTGCCATCACCATTAGGTTCATATAATGTGTATTGTGATGCTTTGAGAGTTGGGATTGGTTATGTAATAATGCAGGAGGGTAGAGTTATTGTTTATGCTTCTCGTCAGTTGAAGCCCCATGAGAAGAACTACCCTGTTGGTTGTCATAGTTCATGCATTGAAGATTTGGAGGCATTATTTGTATGGCGTATCTTGTGAGGTATTCACTGATCATCGCAGTCTTCAGCATTTGTGTGGAGATGGTTAGAGTTGCTTAAGGATTATTATATCACCATATTGTAGCATCCAGAAAAGGTCAATGTAGTGGCGATGCTTTGAGTCGAAAGGCAGTGAGTATGGGGAGTTTGGCATATATTCCAGTTAGGGAGAGACCCCTTGAAGTTGATGTTCAGGCCTTGGCCAAACGGTTCGTGAGATTAGATATTTCGGAGCCCAGTCGGGTGTTCGCTTGTGTGGTTTCTCGGTCTTTTTTGTATGATCACATCAGATATTGGTAGTATGATGATCTGTATTTGCTTGTCCTCAAGAATAGAGTTTAGCATGATGATGCAAGAGATGTGACCATCGGTGATGATAGGGTGTTGACGATGCAGGGCCGAATTTGTGCGCCCAATGTGGATGGGCTTACAGAGTTGATTCTGGAGGAGGCCTAAAGCTCGCGGTATTCCACTAATCTGGGTACCGCGAAGATGCATCAGGATTTGAGGTAGCACTATTGGTGGAGAAGAATGAAGAAAGATATTGTGCGCTTTGTAGCTCGATGTCTTAACTGCCAGCAGGTAAAATATGAGCATCAGAGATTGGTTGGCTTGCATTAGCATATGGTTATTCCTAAGTGGAAGTGGGAGAGAATCACTATGGACTTTGGTGTTGGACATCCATGAACTTTGAAGAAGTTCGATGCTATTTGTATGATTGTGGATTGGTTGACCAAGTCTGCGGCACTTCATTCTTGTGTACTACCTATTCTTCAGAGCGGATGGCAGGGATTTATATATGAGAGATTGTTCGGTTTCATGGTGTTCTGGTCTCCATCATCTCAGATTGAGGTACTCAATTTACTTCACAGTTTTAGAGAGTCGTGCTGAGAGAGTTGGCTACTCAGGTGGAGTTGAGCACCGTGTTTCATCCTCAGATGGACGGGCAGTCCAAGCGTACTATTCAGTTATTATTGGAGGACATGGTGCATGCCTGTGTAATTGGTGTTGGAGGTTCATGGATGAGTTTCTACCGCTTGCGGAGTTTGCCTACAACAATAGTTACCAGTCGAGTATTCAGATGGCTCCGTATGAGGCTTTGTATGGGAGACGGTATAGATCTATTGTTGGTTGGTTCATGCCCGGCGAAGCTAGGTTATTAGGGACTGACTTGGTTCAGGATTCCTTAGAGAAGGTGATTCAAGAGAGGCTTCGTACGGCGCAGTCGCGTCGAAAGAGTTATGCAGACGAAAGGTTCGATATGTGTCCTACATGGTTGGTGAGAAGGTTTTACTGAAGGTTTCGCCTATGAAGGGCGGAAAGAAAGGGAAGTTGAGTTTGCAGTTCATTGGGCCTTTTGAGGTGCTTTGGAGGATTGGGGAGGTGGCTTATATGCTTGCTTTGCCGCTCAGCTTGTCAAGTGTGGATCTAGTATTTCATGTTTCTATGCATCGGAGGTATGTTGGGGATCCGTCTCATGTTTTAGACTTCAACACGAATTGGATGATTATTTGACCTTTGATGTGGAGCCAGTAGCTATTTTGGGTAATCGGGTTCAGAAGTTGTGGTCAAAGGATATAGCTTCAGTGAAAGTACAGTGGAGAGGTCGGCCCATATAGGAGGCTAGCTGGGAAACTGAGCCGGAGATGCGAAGCAGATATCCTCACCTATTTGAGGCTTCAAGTATGTTTCTTGACTCGTTTGAGGACGAACATTTGTTTAAGTTTGGGAGGATGTGACGACCCGACCAATCATCTCATGAGTTGTCGCTTCGTTTTTCCCATTTCTGCTTCTTTTTACTGTGTTTTATGTGGTCGATTTGATTAGTTTACGTTCGGAGTGTATTTGGTAATAAATACGAAACTTAGTCTTTTTAAGAAAGTTTAAGTTGGAAAAGTCAACCGGATGTTGACTTATGTATTAGAGGCTCAGATGCAAGTTCTGGTGGTTCGGTTAGCTTCGGGAGGTGATTTATGACTTAGGAGTGTGATCGGAATTGGTTTTGGAGTGTGACGAACCAAAGGGTCATCACCTATTTTTTTATCCATTGTGTGCTTTTGAGGTCTCAAAACTTTATTTAGAGTCGCCTCAATTTGTGTGCATAATTCGGGCGCATAGCCAAAAAGCTTAAATGTGAAAGTCTGTGAAAAATACTAGATTTTGGTAATAAAATGATAAATCTAACTTCGAACAACATTGATAATGAAAATTGATTAGAACGTGTTGGTATCGGGCCCATATTTTGGTTCCGGCACCCGGTAGAGGTCCTATACGTGATTTAAGATGTTTCTATAAAGTTTTGTTGAAACCAGACATCGTTTGACGTGTTTCAGGCTTAAAGTTCTAAATTTGAAACTTAATGAAGTTTGGAGAAAAACTCTTGATTTTGAGGTTTGATTCATCGTTTTTTATGTTATTTTGGCAATTTGATTACATGATTAAGTTTGTATGATGTTGTTGAGTTAGTGCATGTGTTTGGTTAGGAGCCCCGAGGGCTTGGGAGTGTTTCGGAGGTGTTTCAGAGTGGTTTCCAACTTGTGGAAATAGCAGATTTTGCTTCAACTATTGCAGACCCCATTTCTTCTTCGCATTAACGATGCATTTTTCGCGTCCCCGAAGCTTTTTGTTTTTCCTTCATCGCGTTCGCATCCCTGCCCTCGCATTTTCATAGGGTTATTTGACCATGAGGGTTTAGCCTTCTTTTACTCTTCGCGTTCGCATACATGTAACGCATTCACGTAGCTTCGTACGATCTCTTCATCGCGTTTGCGTGATGGCCCACGCGTTTGCGTAGCTCAACTTCTAGGCCACAACCTAGTTGCTCTCCGCATTCGCGTCCCCTTTTTCGCGATCGCGATGGTCTGCCAATTGTTACTCATCGCGAACGCAACTAGCCTATCGCGAACGCGATGAGTAATTTTGCCCAGTCATATTTAAAATCTGAAATAGAACCGGTGATGGGATTTTCATAACACTTCACGAACTCCTTCTTCTCCAAGGTTCTAGGGCAACTTTTGGAGTATTTCTTCACCAAAGCTTATTGGGTAAACATTGTTTAACTTGTTTTCTTCATTTTCCATTATCATCTATTGAAATTTTAGGCCTAAAATATGTAATTAAGGGTAAAAATTAGGGAATTGGGTAGAGTTAGGTCTTTTTTATTTTTCTTGATTTAGACCTAATTTTGGGGTCGGATTTGAAACCAATTTTTATATTCGGGCTCGTGGGTGAATGGGTGATTTGATTTTGGTTCAACCCTCGTGTATTGACCAAGCAGGACCGTGGTCGATTTTTGTGATGTTGGGTATAATGCTTGGAAACCTATAATTAGGCATTGAGCTTGATTTGTTTAGCATGTATTGATGCTATGAAGTTATTATTGTATAAATTTGATTGATTTGAAACAAAATTCAAGAGGGAAAACGGTTAGTGTGGATTGAAGTCACGACCCATTTCCATAACAGGTCATGATGGCGCCAAACAACCTTGCCAGGCAAGCCAGTGCGGAAAATATTTCTACATTTAAAAACATCACCATTTTTAAGAAAGGGATAAGCATCCCAAAAGGGGTTTTTAGAAACCCGATACAGTAATCAATGTAGGGACACAATATTACAACCCAAAACTAGTCTACAAAAGTGTGTGTGCCAAGACCTGGTGTCACAAGTACGGGCATCTAGTAGAATTTACAAAACATCTCTATCCTACTGTTTGAAATACTGAAGACAGCAAAAATACAAAAGAAAACTCCATCCGGCTGCTAAATGGCGTAGGAAGGGAAGCAGCTCGCCGTAGAAGTCTCTGACGCAGCTCACTGGCGCGCGCCAGATCGGCAACCAGATTAATCAGCCTCAGAACTTGAATATTAAAGTACAGAAGCGTAGCATGAGTACATAAATAATATGTACCCTGTAAGTATACCGCCTAATCTCAAAGAGGTAGAGACGAGAAGTCGACTTGATACCCACTAGGTCAAAATAATATTATAATAATGAATTTAGAGCATAAATAGTTCATTTATACGACAGTTATCATGGAAATCATAATCTTGCTCTTAATCGCATTTTTGTTTTATCATTTTCCCTCTTTTGCAATAATTAGCAATAAATCATGGAAGGTCTAAGCTCGAGCATACATACATATATATATATATATATATATATATATAGATATATATATAGATATATATATATATATATATATATATATATACATACATACATATATATATACATATATACATATATATGTGTGTGTGTGTGTGTATGTATATAAGAATCATGCGCAATAATGCCGAGGTCGACGGCCCGCTCCAACAGAATATAAATCGTGCACTACCAAGGGTCGAGCAACCCGTACCATATATGCATCTATTTCACCAAGGCGATCGGCCTAATCCACAAATATCAATTAAAACATCAAGAATGCACACAAAGGCATTATTCATATACAAGGAAATCCTTACAAGGTTCAACAATAATTGTATGATCACTTTTCATTATTCACTAGTCTCTATCATATCATAAAAGATCATTTAGATAATTCAAATAATGGATATCTCACATTAGGCATGATGTGGGTCCTAAACTACTCAAACATTTAATATCATACTAGCTACGCACGGACTCTCGTCACCTTGTACGTACGTAGCCACCTTGAGCTTCTGGAAGCTCTCCTCACAATCATCGGACCAACACAATGGGGCACCCTTTTGGATCAACCTGGTCAGAAGTGATGCAATAGATGAAAAGCCCTGCACAAATCGCCGTTAGTAACCTGCTAACCCTAGGAAACTCCTAATCTCCGTCACTGAAGTAGGTCGTGGCCAAATCTGAACTGCCTCAATCTTCTTAAAATCCACATTAATACCCTCTCCTAACACTATATGCCCCAATAATGCCACTGACTCTAGCCAAAACTCACATTTGGAGAACTTAGCATATAGTTTCTTCTCTCGCAAGGTCTGAAGCACTACTCTCAAATGCTGCTCATGCTCCCCCAAGCTACGCGAGTATATCAAATGTCGTCAATGAATACAATAACAAAGGAATCAATATAAGGCCTGAACACCCTATTAATCAAATCCATAAATTCCACTGGGGCATTAGTCAAGCCAAACGACATCACCAAGAACTCGTAGTGACTATATCTAGTCCTAAATGCAGTCTTTGAAACACCTGAATCCCGAATCTTCAGTTGATGATACCCTGACCTCAAGTCAATCTTAGAGAACACCCTAGCACCTTATAGATGGTCAGACAAATCATCAATAAAGGGCAATGGATACTTTTTCTTGATGGTGACTTTGTTCAACTGGCGGTAATCAATGCACACCCGCATAGTCCCATCCTTATTCTTCATGAATAACACTGGTGCACCATAGCGGCGATACACCAGGCCTAACTAACCCCTTTGCTAGCAACTCCTCCAGTAGCTCCTTCAGCTCCTTAGGATCCATATGGTACGGTGGGATAGATATAGGCTGAGTGCCTAGAGCCAAGTCAATACAGAAATCAATATCCCGATCTGGAGGCATGCCCGAAAGATCAGAAGGGAAAATGTCAGCGAACGCTCGAACTAATGGCACTGAATCAATCGTCGAAGTCTCTACAGTGATGTCTTGAACATAAGTTAAATAAGCCAAACACCCTTTCTCAACCATGAGTTGAGCCTTCAAGAAAGAAATAACTCTGCTAGGCGTATCTTCCGTGGAACCCTTCCACTCTAATCTCGTCAATCCTTGCATAGCTAGCGTAATAGTCTTAGCATGAAAATCAAGGATGGCGTGATATGGGGATAACCGATCCATGCCTAAAATAACCTCAAAATGAAGCAAATCAAGCAATAGAAGGTCTACTCTAGTCCTATAACCACGGAAAATAATCATGTAGGACCGGTAGACCCGATCCACTACCATACAATCACCCACAGGAGTGGACACATGAACAGGAACACCCAAGAACTCACGAGAATTAACCAAAAAATTAGCAAACAGAGAGGACACATAGGAATAAGTAGATTCTGGATAAAATAATACCAAAGCACCCCTACCGCTGACTGAAATAATACTTGTGATAATTGCATCTAATGCCAATGCATCTGGCCTGGTCGGGAGAGCATAGAATCAGGCTGGAGCGCCTGACTGAGAAGCATCTGGCTGACCTCTCCCTGTCTGGCCTCCACCTCTGAGATGACATCTACCGGTCTGTCCTCTACCTCTGGGCGGCTAGGTTGCTGATGCTGGAACCATGGGCTACTGTCCCTGCTGTATAGCCTTGCCTCGAAGCCTAGGCAATACCTCCTCATGTGACATGGGTCTCCGCACTCAAAAAATGTGGTGCGGCGACCTGCTACCCCTATGGCTGACTCTGAAAACCAGAAGATCCAGTAGAACAAGCCTGAATGGTCGGCAGGAGGTATGAACTCTCTATCATAGCACTAAGATAAGAACCGAAAAAATCTGGAGGACCTGAATACCTACTGGAAGAACCCGGAATGGTTTGTTGGCAAAAGGAACTCTCTGGCATGGTGCTGAAATAAGAGCGCGCTGGCGCACCCCGAGCAAGTGGTGGTGCTGAAATCGGGGGCCTACTAGGCTGACACCTCCCGGAGTGAGCTCTAGCCCTAGCCAGGGTGCCTCTAAAATCTCCAGAGAATATGGCTCACTTCTCCTGGTGCATCTGCTCAAAAACCCTCTAACAGTAACCCTCAATCCTACGAGCAATCTCAAGTGTAAGCGGATAACCTGTGCCTATCTCCACCTCTCGAGCCATACTATTTCAAATAGAGGGATGTAATCCCGAAACAAATCGACGTACCCTTGTTGCCTCTATGGGACGTATCATTAGTACATGGCAAGACGACTCGGAGAATCTCGCCTCATAATCAGTCACAGACATCATAACCTACTCTAAATGCTCAAACTGATGACATAGCCATTCCCTCTCAGAGGGTGAAATGTACCGATCAAGAAATAACTAGGTGAAGTGACCTCAAGTGAGGGGTGGAGAACTTGCTGTCATGCTAAGAGCATAGGACTGCCACCATCTACGGGCCCTGCCCTCCAACTGAAAAGTGGTGAAGTCAACTCCATGTGATTCAAGTATCCTCATGTTGTGCAATCTATCCCTGCACCTGTCAATAAAATCCTAGGCATCCTTATGACGCTCACCCCCCCCCCCCAATACTGGAGGGGGCAACCTCGTCCATCTGTCCAATAGCTTATGTAGATCATCGTCCACAGCTGGCCCGGGTTGGTATGCCACTACATCAACTGGTTGAACCCCATCTGCGAGTAGTGCACCCGGAGTTTGATAAACTGCGGTTATATAAACTGGGCCCTGAGCAGTAGGGGTCTATGCTCCCCCTCCTACCTGTGAAGTAGCTGGATCCACTGCAAATAAGCTAGCCTAAGTCATAGTATCAATGAACCTAATCATACGGCCCATGACCTCCAAAAATCCTGGTGCTGTCATGAAATCTGTCGGGGTAGGCTCAGCTGCAAGTACCTCACCCTGCTCCTCAATAATGGGATCCCCCACAGGGTCTGCTAGTGGTATGACCGGAATGGCTCTGGGGCGCCCTTGTTCCCTACCACGGGCCGGTGCCCTCCCTCCACCTCAACCTCAGCCTCTAGCAACGGAGGGAGCAGCTTCTCCTGGATCCGAAACGTCAGCCGTATGAGTTCTCACCATCACTGAGAGAATAGAAATTGAAATTTAGCACGTCAACCATTGCATGATAGGAAGTGAATATAAATAGTAGTCTTTCCTAATACCCTATAGCCTCTCGAAGATAAATATAGATGTCTCCGTACCGATCTACAAGACTCTATTAGTTTTTTCCGTAACATATGAGACCAATGTGAACCTAGTGCTCAGATACCATGTTGTCACAACCCATTTCCATAACAGGTCATGATGGCGCCCAACAACATCACCATTTTTAAGAAGGGGATAAGCATCCCAAAAGGGGTTTTTAGAAACCCGATACAATAATCAATGTAGGGACACAATATTACAACCCAAAACTAGTCTACTAAAGTGTGTGTGCCAAGACCTGGTGTCACAAGTACAAGCATCTAGTAGAATTTACAAAACATCTCTATCCTACTATCTGAAATAAAGGAAGACAGCAAAAATACAAAAGAAGACTCCATCCAGCTGATGAACGACGTAGAAAAGGATGCAGCACACCGTAGAAGTCTCTTTCGTAGCTCACTGGCATACGCCCGATCGGTAACCAGATGAATCAGCCTCAGAACTTGTACATTTAAGTATAGAAGTATAGCATAACTACATAAACAATACGTACCCAGTGAGTATCCCGCCTAATCTCAAAGAGGTAGATACGAGAGGTCGACTTGATACCCACTAGGTCAAAATAATATTATAATAATAATGTACAATTTAGAGCATAAATAGTTCATTTATACGAAAATTATCATGGAAGTCATAATCATGCTCTTAATCACATTTTTCTTTTATCATTTTCCCTCTTTTGCAATAATTAATAATAAATAATGAAAGGTCTAAGCTCATACATATATATATATATATATATATATATATATATATATATATATACATATATATATATATATATATATTTCATGCGCAACAATGCCGGGGTCGACGGCCCGCTCCAACAGGATATAAATTGTGCACTGCTGATGATCGAGCGGCTCGTACCATAAATGCATCTATTTCAGCGAGGCGATCGGCCCGATCCATAAATATCAATTAAAACATCAAGAATAAACACAAAGGCATTATTCATATACAAGGAAATCCTTACAAGTTTCAACAATATTCGTATGATCTCTTTTCGTTCTTCTACAGTCTCTAACATATCATAAAAGATCATTTCGATAATTCCAATAATGGATATCTCATATTAGGCATGATATGGGTTGTAAATTACCCAAACATTTAATATCATAGTAGCTACGCACGGACTCTCGTCATCTAGTACGTACGTAGCCCCCGCATTTAATAGCAATTTATCATTTATTAGTCCTAAAGGGACAATTCCCCATCACGAGATTGGAAAGGAGACTATCCTTTCTCCATTGCTCACTCCCAACTATTAAGAACAAGACCGAAACCTCAAAGTGAAGTGGAAGTGCATGAACTAGTTGAAAAATATAGGAATTAGTCAATAAGGGCTTAGAAGGTTGAATTCTAACTATTTAAGTGATTTTCCAACCTTTCCCATAAATTTCCTAAATTCTGACCCCGGGCCCACATGCCCGGATCCCGAGATTTTTCGAAGAAATTTATTTTATATAACCTAAGGATCACTAATATGTGATTTCTAGTTCATTACATGGCAAAATACATGGTTAAATCTTACTTTTAATCGAACCCTAGGTCTAGCTTTAACCCCTTGGTTTTACTTAATTTTTAGTGTTAAATCTACCTAATGTTCATGTATTTGAACTAAAAGTGAGCGTTAATTACTTACCTTGCAATAATATGTTGAAACCCCCTCTTTGGAATCACCAAAATCGCCCAAGTATTGAGAAAGATGTGAAAGAAATGAGGTTGAGATCGTAATAAAAGAAGCTTACTGCCAGCCCTTTTTGCTTTTGCATGTAGATTTCCGCTTCTGTGGAATCTGCTTTTGCTTAAATGGGCTGCTTCTGTAGCTTTTTGAATTTGGGGCTGGACCGCTTCTACGGTCTGGGGGACACATAGGTGGAACCGCTTATGCGGTCCCTTGGCTACATTTGCGGTATTTTTCACCGGCCTGCCCTGCTTCGCTTATGTGATCAACTAACCGCTTCTGCGGTCCAGGAGCCGCAGAAGCAGTTAAAACAAGCAGCAAAACTTGGTTTTTCCTAAGTTTTCAACTTCACTCGAACCTCGACCATTTAAAGCTTGGGGCTCCCGAGCCCCACCTGAACATACCAACAAGTCTGAAATCATGAGCCGGACCTACTCGAACCTGTGGAACACTCAAAACAACACTAATTAAAGGAGTCGAACCCCAAAATCAATAGAATCAACTTAATAAATTTCAAGTTCTTAATTTCCTTTCAACGGGTCAAAACGCCCTAAACTACTCGGTTCAACACCAAATTTTCGGACGGGTCTTAACTGATATTTTAGACTTGTACCAACTTTCGGAACTGGAATATGAACCTGATACCTAGGTTTTTAATGTATACATATATTCTTTAATTCTTTAATTCTTTAAAACTTCGATTTAACAATTTTTACATAAAAATTTTATACTCGGTCTAGGGACCTTGGAATTCAATTCTGAGCATACGTCCAGGTGCCATATTTTCCCACGGACCTTTCGGGACCATCAAGTCACAAATTTGGGTCTGTTTCCCAAGAAAGTTGACCGAAGTCAAATTTGACCTTTTAAGAAAATCTTAAGGAAATAATTGGTTTTATTTTTACTCAAAACTCTTCTAACTTCCGAACTAATCGCCCCCACAAGTCCTAACTTAGCTAAGGAAAATGTTAAAAGTTTTTATTTAAGGGAACGGGGTTCTAAACAGTAAAACAACCAGTTGGGTCATTACAATTAAATTGGCCTTGGAAGTTTGAGGTAAGTGTCCGGTCTAACCTTATCTTGAGGGATTAGGAGTTGAGTCATATTTCCTACTTGTTTTGTGTCGAGTACAATGTATAGGCATGGTGACGAGTATCTATACGTTGGTGTCTAGCATGACCGTGAGTCTTTAAATTGTGAATATCTTAATACATGTTGTATCTTTCATGCCTTAGTGATTATTTCTAATTGTTGTGAAGCGTTGTGAAAAGAATCATGATTTTTGAACTTTGAGGAGCATTGGCTCAATTATTTTACGAATTGAGAAATTATACGAGATTATTGTACCCTTTGGAGCATTGGCTCAAGTGGTAACGTGAGATATGAAATGAAAGTTAAAGAAAAAGGAAGAATCGTTAAATTGTACCCTCGCCAGGTTATTATTGTTTTATTGATTATTTTCTCTTGCTAGGATGTTGAGGTATTGATATTGTTCCCTTGCCGGGATTTAACTATTTACTTGATGCTCCCTTGCCGGGATTTATTTGTTTAGATGTTGTTCCCTTGCCGAGATTTCTATTATTATTCTATTTATTCCCTTGCCCTTGTTTGTGGTTGTTGTTTGCGTGAGGAAGAGTAATAAAGCACGAAAGGTGATGTTGTACAGAGATTGATATTTTGAGGAAAGAGTGTAAAGCACGAAATGTGATGTCGTGCCGTACGATGTACCATTCCGTACCGAATTTCATTAATTATATGGTGAGAAAAGAGAGTAAATGTACGAAGGGTGATGCCGTGTACCTTGTTATTTTATGATTGAATTGGTGAGAACGATAGTAAAAGCACAAAAGGTGATGCTGTAAAATCGTTGATTTCCTACTCTTGTTGACATTCTAGTTATGTTTTTTCTTTCCTTGCTTGGTGTTTCTATTTCTGAACTATTATTTTCCCCACAGCACGGTTCCCTCCCACATTGACTGGTTATTTTCAGTATTTCTATTCCATTGAATATATATATATATATATATATATATATATATATATATATATATATATATATATTGAACTGCATAGGTTTTCTTGGTAGTCTGGTCCTAGCCTCATCACTACCTCGTCGGGTTAGGCCAGGCACTTACCAGCACATGTGGTTGGTTGTGTTGATGCTACACTCTGCACTTATGCGCAGATACCGAAGCAGCATTCGGAGCACAGCGGTAGTCAGGGAGCCAGCCTTCAGTCCAGTGAGACACTGAGGTAGCCTTACTGGTGTTCGCAGTCCCGGCGTCTCCTCTATCTTTTATTTCAGTCTGTTATCTCATGTATTCGAGACAAAGAGTTTATATTTTCTTTCAAACGGTTGTATTTAGTACTCTTAGTAGTTCGTGAGTAATGTGACACTAGTTCTTGGGCTGAGTTTATGTTGAATTTTCGCATTATTCAGTTTTTTTAAATTAAGTCTTCCGCTTATTTCTTTAATCTCATTGTTTCTATGCAATCATTGATAATTTTTAAAAGAAGTAATTTGTTAATGAAGAAGGTAACTAAGGTTTGGCTTGCCTAGCTACCACTAGTACGCGCCATCACGACTTTCTAAAGTGGGGAATCCAGGTCATGACAAGTTGGTAATAGAGCTTCAGATTGCATAGGTCTCACAACTCACAGACAAGCTTAGTAGAGAATGAGGGATCGGTATGGAGACACTTGTATTTATCCCCAAGAGCCTACAATGTTAAGAAAATCTCACATTTGTTCTTTCTTGTTGTGCGAATTTGATCCTCAAATGCTAATTGATTTCTGCTCTGTTCTTTCGCATATGGCGAGAACTCGCACTTCCTCATCTACCAATCAGCAGCCTGAGCGCCTAGCAGCAGCTCCTACTAGGGGCAGAGGGTGAGTCTGAGCCCGTGCCAGAGGCTGAGGTAGGGGAAAAGCTCAGCCCCGAGTAGCCATACCGGTGGCGGATCCTCAGGTTGATTTTGAGGAGGGGGTTCTGGCCCCATCGGTTCTAGTGGGCCCAGCTTAGCCTGAGGGGTTCATTGCCACCCGTGCCTTCAAGACGCTCTAGTCTGATTGCTGGGCCTCATGGAGAGTGTCACCCGAGCGGATTTTCTTCCAATAGCACTAGCCGCTTCTCAAGCTGGAGAATGGGCTAAGACTCTTGCTACATGCTCTCTAGAGCAGGTATCTCCCCAGGTTTAGGTTCTAGCGGTTCAGTCAGCCATGGCATTTCAGGCGAGGGATTTGAATCAGACCGACGATGGGGCAGCGATGTCCACTGATGCTTTGTGCAAGCTGTATAGGTTCACCAAGCTCTTCACTCAACATTCAGCGGTGCAGCTACTGAGGATCCCCGAGATTATTTGGGTAGTTGTCACGAGGTTCTTCGGAACATAGGGATTGTTGAGACCAATAGAGTTGATTTTGCTACCTTTTGACTATATGGATCCGCCAAGACTTGGTGGAGGGATTATTGCTTATCCAGGCCAGCTGAGTCGCCATCTTTGACATGGGAGCAGTTCACAGCATTATTTCTGGAGAAGTATCTCCCCGTTACTCAGCGAGAGGCCTTTCGGAGGCAGTTTGAGCGCCTTCATTAGGGTTACATGACGGTCACTCACTATGAGATAAGGTTCATTGATCTAGCTCGCCATGCTCTTGTCATACTCACCACCGAGAGAGAGGGAGAGTAGGTTTATTAATGGTCTTATTTAGCCCGTTCGTCTTCAGATAGCCAAGGAGGTCGAGATTGAGATCCCTTTCAAGAGGCGACCAATGTGGCCCGCCGAGTTAAGATCGACCTGTAACATGTAGGAGGTCATATGTCGGTAAAGAGGCCTTGTCATTCAAGCAGATTCAGTGGTACCTCATCGGGGGTAGAGATTTATATGGTACAGGCCATCCTCCTAGGCCCTTTGAGTCAGCTCTCCATGTCTCCAATGGTACTTCAGGTGATCGTGGTTCGCAAACGTACTATTCTGATCAGTAGCCTTACAGTATACTACCAGCTCACATCAGTGCACCATCGCCTTAGAGTTTTCGAGGTGGACATTCAGGTCGATAGGGCCAGCAGCCTCAGCAGCAGAGAGCTTGTTACACTTGCGGTGATCCGGGTCATATTGCAAGATTTTGTCCTCGAGCATCAAGTAGTTCTCAGCATTAGAGTCCTCATGCCATGGTACAGGCACCATGTCTTCCACAGCCTGTCAAGCCAGCTAGAAGTGTGGGTAGAGGTGCCAAAGGTGGAGGTAGAGGTCCTAGAGGTGGAGCTCAAGCTGCCAGAGGTGGAGATCAGCCAGCAGAAGGCCGTCCCAAAGATGTGGTTCAGGGTGGTGGGGCCCAGCCTTGATGTTATGCTCTTCCAGCTAGGCCAAAGGCTGAGTCTTCAGATGCAGTCACTACAGGTACAATTCTTGATTATGATAGAGATGCTTCAGTGCTATTTGATCCAGGGTCTACATATTCGTATATGTCCTCTTATTTTGGACTGTACCAGGTCATTCCTAGTGATTCACTGTGTATTCCTATTTATGTGTCTACACCGGTAGATGATTCTATCGTGGTTGATCGAGTCCATCATTCTTGTGTTGTGTTGATTGGGGGTCTTGAGACCCGTGTTGATTTGTTGCTTTTAGATATGGCTGACTTCGATGTTATATTAGGGATGCACTGGTTATCCCCATACCATGCTATCTTGGATTGTCATGCCAATATCGTGACCCAAGCCTTACCAGATTTGCCCTGTTTGTGGTGGAGGGGGACTCCTGGTCATTCTACCGGCAGTGTTATATCGTAACAAGGCTCGACATATGGTCGAGAAGGGGTGTTTGGTCTATTTGGCTTATGTTCGTAATTCCAGTGCCATGTTCCCTCTATTGATTCAGTACCCATGGTTACTGAGTTTCCTGAGATCTTCCCTTCAGACCTATCGGGGATGCCACCCGATAGGGATATTGATTTCTGCATTGATCCGGCTTCGGGGACCTAGCCCATTTCTATTTTTCCATATTGCATCGCCCCGTTGGAGTTGAAGAAGTTGAAGGAGCAGTTGCAAGACTTTCTTGAGAAGAGTTTCATTAGACCTAGAATTTCGCGTTGGGGTGCGCCAGTGTTGTTTGTAAAGAAAAAGTATGGTTCTATGAGAATGTGCATTGATTACCGGAAATTGAACAAGGTTACAATTTAGAATAAGTATCCAGTGCCGAGGATTGACAATTTATTGATCGACTTGAGGGTGCCAAGGTATTTTCAAAGATAGACTTGAGATCTGACTACCATCAATTGAGGATTAGGGCATCCGATGTCCCTAAGACAGCTTTTCGCACTCGGTACAAGCATTACGAGTTCTTGGTTATGTCATTTGGGTTGACTAATGCCCTAGGAGCTTTTATGGATTTGATGAACCGAGTGTTCAGGCCTTATTTGGACTCATTTGTCATAGTCTTTATTGATGATATTCTGATATACTCCCGCAACCATGAGGAGCACGAGCAACATCTTAGAGTGGTTCTTCAGAATCTGAAGGATAGTCAGTTATACGCAAAGTTTTCAAAGTGTGAGTTTTGGTTGAGTTCAGTTGCATTCCATATTCAGGTTGACCTGAAGAAGATTGAGGCAGTCAAGAACTGGCCTAGACCAGCATCAGAGATTCAGAGTTTCTTGGGACTGGCACGCTACTATCGTTGATTCATTGAGGGGTTTTCATCTATCACAGCGCCGATGACTAGGTTTACCCATAGGTGTGCCAAGTTTAGATGGTCGGACGAGTGTGAGGCAAGATTTCAGAAGCTCAGATAGCTCTGACTACGACGTCGGTATTGGTCTTGCCTACAGGTTTAGGGCCTTATACAGTATATTGTGATGTTTCTCGTATTGGGCTTGGTGCACTGTTGATGTAGGATGGTAAGGTCATTGCCTATGCTTCGAGGCAGTTGAAGATTCATGAGAAGAACTATCCGGTGCATGATTTGGAGTTGGCAGCCATTGTTCACGTATTGAAGATTTGAAGGCACTATTTGTACAGTGTGGCATGTAAGGGTTTACTGCTCACAAGAGTTTTCAATACTTGTTCAAGCAAAAGGAGTTGAATTTGAGGCAGAGGAGGTGGTTGGAGTTGTTGAAGGATTATGATATCACTATCTTATATCACCTGAGGAAGGCCAATGTGGTGGCCGATACGTTGAGTAGGAAGTTAGCCAGTATGGGCAGTCTTGCTTTTATTCCGGTCGATCAGAGGTTGCTTGTTTTGGCTGTTCAAGCCTTGGCCAATCGATTCGTGAGGTTGGATATATCTGAACCTAGTCGGGTATTAGCTTGCACAGTCGCTTGTTCTTTATTATTGGAACGTATCTGTGATCAGCAGTTTGATCATCCCTATTTGTGTGTCTTTGGAGACACTGTACAGCCAGGAGGTTCCAAGCAGGTTATATGAGATGCTCATGGAGTCTTGAGATTGCAGGGGCGAGTTTGCGTTCCCAAGGTGGATGGGCTTCGAGAGGTGATTTTAGATGAGGCACATAGTTCCTAGTACTCTATTCATTCGGGCGCGGCGAAGATCTATCAGGATTTATAAAAACATGATCGCTGGCGTAGAATGAAGGAGGATAACATTACATATGTGGCTCGGTGTTTGAACAGTCAGCGAGTTAAGTGTGAGCATCAAGCCTGGTGGATTGTTTAAAAGGATTGAGCTCCCTGAGTGGAAGTGGGAGAGGATCATTATGGACTTCGTTACTGGATTTCCGCTAACTCGAAATAAGTTTCACACAGTTTGGTCATTGTTGATAGGCTGACCAAGTGAGCGCATTTTGTTCATGTGGCAGTCTCTTATTCATCCAAGAGGTTAGCTGAGATCTATATCCATGAGATTGTTCGCCTTCATGGTGTGCCGGTATCTATCATTTCGGACCGAGGTACACAGTTCACTTTGCATTTCTGGAGGTCAATTCAGCGAGAGTTTACAGCATTTCATCCGAAGATGGACGGACAGTCCGAGCGGACTATTCAGATATTGGAGAATATGCTCTGAGCTTGTGTCATTGACTTTAGAGGTTCGTGGGAGTTTTTGCCTTTAGCGGAGATTGCCTACGACAACAGCTACCAGTCGAGTATCCAAATGGCTCCTTTTGAGGCTTTATATGGTATACGCTGTCGATCTCTAGTTGGATGGTTTGAGTCGGGAGAGGCTTGATTGTTGGGTACAGATTTTGTTCAATAGGCCTTGGACAAGGTTAGGATCATTCAAGATAGGCTTCGTGCAGCCAGTCCAAGCAAAAGAGTTATGTAGATCGTAAGGTTCGAGATATGTCTTTCATGGTTGGTGAGCGGGTATTGCTCCGAGTGTCGCATATGAAGGGCGTGATGAGATTTGGAAAAAAGGGCAAGCTTAGCCCTAGGCTCATTAGCTTGTTTGAGATTCTTGATCAAGCGTGAGAGGTGGTTTATAGACTTGCATTACCTCCTAGCTTATCAGTGTGCATCCAGTTTTTCATGTGTCCATACTTCGGAAATATCACCGCGATCCATCCCACATGTTAGATTTCAGCACTATCCAGTTGGACAAGGACTTGTCTTGCGGGGAGGAGCCGGTGGCTATTTATAGACCGGCAGGTTCGTCAGTTGAGATCTAAGAGTTTCCCTTATGTTCGTGTTCAGTGTAGAGGTCAGCCTCCTAAGCAATCGACCTGGGAGTTTGAGTCTGATATGCGGAGTCGTTACCTTCATCTGTTCCCAGACTCATGTACTTCCTTCTTCTGTCCGTTCGAGGAAGAACGGTTATTTTAGAGGTGGAGAATGTGACGACCCAAAGGATCATCACTTATTTTCTTATCCATTTTGTACTTCCAATGCCTTAAAAACCTCATTTAGAGTTGCCTAAATATGCATGTACAGTCTGGACGCGCAGCCAGAAAGCTTAAATGTGAAATTTTGTGAAAAATGCTAAATTTTGGTGTTAAAATGAATTAATTTGACTTTAGTCAATATTTTGGGAAAATGGACCCGGACCCGTGATTGGACGGTCCCGAAGGGTTCGTAGGAAAATATGAGACTCGGACGTATGCTCGGAATTGAGTGCCGAGGTCTCGAGCCTGAGAAATAAATTTTGAAAGGAAATTATTTTTTTGATATTATTAAGAAAATTGAAATGAAATTTGATTAGAACATGTTGGTATCGGGCCCGTATTTTGGTTCTGGTGCCGGTACAGGTCTTATGTGTGATTTAAGATGTTTCTGTAAAGTTTGCTTGAAATCGGATGTTGTTTGACGTGTTTCGGGCTTAAAGTTCTAAATTTCAAACTTAATGAAGTTTGAAGAAAAACTCTTGATTTTAAGGTTTCATTCATTATTTTTGATGTTATGTTGGCAATTTTATCGCATGCTTAAGTTTGTAGGATGTTTTTCAGTTAGTGCATGTGTTTGGTTAGGAGCCCCGAGCCTCGGCAGTGCTTTGGAGGTGTTTCGAAATGGCTTCGAACTTATGGAAATAGCAGATTTTGCTTCAGTTGTTGCAGACCCCATTTCTTCTTTGCGTTCGCGAAGCTTTAAGTTTTTCCTTCATCGCGTTTGTATCCCTGTCCTCGCGTTCGCGTAGGGTTATTTGACCCTGAGGTCTTAGCCTTCTTTTCCTCTTCGCGTTCGCATACATGTATAGCTTTGTAGGATCTCTTCATCGCGTTCGCATGATGGCCTACGCGTTCGCGTAGGCCAATTTCTGGGCCACAGCCTTGTTGCTCTCTGCATTCGCGTTCCTGCCAATTGTTAGTCATCGCGAACGTGACCATCCTGTCGTGAACGCAATGAGTAGTTTTGCCCAGTCATTTTTAAAATTCAAAATAGAACCCGTGAAGGGATTTTCATAACACTTCACGAACTTCTTCTTTTCCAAGGTTCTAGGGCGACTTTTGGAGCATTTCTTCACCAAAGCTTCTTGGGTAAACGTTGTTTAACTCGTTTTCTTCATTTTCCGTCATCATCTATTGACATTCTAGGCCTAAAACATGTAATTAAGGGTATAATTAGGGAATTGAGTACAGTTAGGGCTTTTTTATTTTTCTTGATTTAGACCTCATTTTGGGGTCGGATTTGAAAATAAATTATATATTTGGGCTCATGGCTGAATGGGTGATTTGATTTAGGTTCTAACCTCTTGTTTTGACTAAGCGAGCCCTGGGTTGATTTTTGAGGTTTTGGGAAGAATGCTTGAAAAACTATAATTAGGCATTGGGTTTGATTTGTTTAGCATGTATTGATATTATGAAGTCATTGTTGTATAGATTTGATTGATTTGGAGCCGAATTCGAGAGGGAAAGTGGTTGTTGTGGATTGAATTGGCCGTGGAAGTTTGAGGTAAGTGTCCGGTCTAACTTAACTTGAGGGATTAGGAGTTGAGTCATATTAGCTACTTGTTCTGCGTTAAGTACGACGTATAGGCATGGTGACAAGTATCAAGACGTTGGTATCTATCATGATCGTGAGTCTTTAAATTGCGAATATCTTGATTTTTGTTGTATCTTTCATGCCTTAGTGATGATTTCTAATTGTTGTGAAGCGTTGCGAAAGGAATCGTGATTTTTTAACTTTGAGGAGCATTAGCTCAAGTTATTTTGCGAATTTATAAAGTATATGAGATTATTGTACCCTTTGGAGCATTGGCTTAAGTGGTAACATGAGATATGAAATGAAAGTGAAAGAAAGAGGAATAATCATTAAATTGTACCCTTGCCGGGTTATTATTGTTTTATTGATTATTTTCCCTTGCTGGATGTTGAAGTATATGTTGTTCCTGTGACGGGATTTAACTGTTAACTTGTTGCTCCCTTGCTGAGATTTATTTGTTTAGATGTTGTTCCCTTGTCGGGATTTCTATTATTATTTTGTTTATTCCCTTGCCCTTGTTTGTGGTTGTTGTTTGGGTGAGGAAGAGTGATAAAGCACGAAGAGTGATGCCGTGCAAAGATTGATATGGTGAGGAAAGAGTGTAAAGCACGAAAGGTGATGTCGTGTCGTGCGATGTACCATTCTGTACCGACTTTCATTGATTATATTGTGAGGAAAGAGAGTAAAAGCATGAAGGGTGATGCCGTGTACCTTGTTATTATATGATTGATTTGGTGAGAACGAGCGTAAAAGCACGAAGGGTGATTCCGCGCAACTGTAGATTTCCTACTCTTGTTGACATTCAAGTTGTACTGTTTCTTTCCTTACTTGGTATTTTTATTTCACAATTGTTATTTTCCCCAAAGCATGTTCCCCTCCCTCATTGACCGGTTATTTTCAGTATTTCTATTCCGATGCATGCATATATATATATATATATATATATATATATATATATATATATATATATATATATATATATATATATATATATATATATATATTGAACTGCACAGGTTTGTTTGGTAGTCTGGTCCTTGCCTCGTCAGTACCTCGCTGGGGTTAGGCCAGGAACTTATCAGCACATGATTGCGGTTGTACTGATGCTACACCTTGCACTTATGTGCAGATACCCGAGCAGCATTCGGAGCGTAGCAGTAGTCAGGGAGCCAGCCTTCAGTCCAGCGAGACACCAAGGTAGCCTTGCAGGCGTCCCCAAGCCCAGCATCTCCTCTATCTTTTATTTCAGTCTGTTATCTCATGTATTCAAGACAAATAGTTTATATACTTTCAAACTGTTGTATTTATTATTCTTAGTAGTTTGTGAATAATGTGACACCAGTTCTTAGGTAGAGGCTTATGTTAAATTTCCGCATTATTATTCAGTTTCTTTAATTTAAGTCTTCTGTTTACTTATTTAATCCTGTTGTTTCCATGCAATCATTGATAATTGTAAAAAGAAGTAATGTGTTAATGAAGAAGGTAACTAAGGTTTGGCTTGCATAGCTCCCACTAGTAGGCACCATGACGACTCCCGAAGGTGGAAAATATAGGTCGTGACATGGAGGTCCGGTGTTGAATTGGCGAAGTTAGTATCTTGAGATTGCTGGTTGATAGGTGAGATTTTGATTCGGGGGTCGGAATGGAAGTTCGAGAGTTGTTGCAGCTTCGTTATGTCATTTGGAATGTGTGTTCAAAATTTCAGGTCATTCGGATGGGTTTGGTTGGGTTTTTGATCGAAAACGTATTACGGGGCTTTTTAGAAAACTTAGGCTAGAATTCGATGTGAATTGGTGGATTTGGTAGTGTTTGAGGTATTTTGAAGATTGGAAAAATTTTGAATGAGGTTTTAGGATGTGTTGGTGCTTCTGGTTGAGGTCTCGAGGGCCTCGGGTGAGTTTTGGATGGTCAATCGGACCACTTTTGAGTTTGGAAAGTTGTAAAAAATTGATCTCACCAGTTGTAGCAATTTATCTCTTAGCGTTCGCATAAGTGTCCTCGTGTTCGCGAGGAGTAAGCAAAGGAAGATGTGAAATTGGACTTCGCGTTCGCGAGGTAGGCTACGAGTTCGCAAAGGGGTGTAATCTCAGTGCATCGCGTTTGCAGGGGTTAATTCGCGTTCGCATAGAAGGATTTGAGTCGATGGATTAGAAGTGAAATTGTGCTACGTGTTTGCAGGTGCGTTTTCGCGTAAGTAAAGTAACGCATTCGCGAGTCCTATGTCCCGATCGCGTATAAGGAAAATCTTGTCAAGATAAGTTGTGCATCGCGAACACGGGAGTTTGACCGCGTTCGCGAAGAAGGAATACCAGAACTGGGCAAAAAGTTTATAATTTATTTCATCCGCGATTTTGAGCCATTTTTTTCCTCCATAGTTGAGTATATTGAGAGCTTTTTGAAGGTGATTAAAGAGGGATTCAAGGAGAATTGATTGGAGATTGATGCATGTGGAGGACGATTTGAGGGGAAAAGGCGTCGCGAGCTAGAGTTGTAGTCGATTCGAGGTGAGTGCTGATTGTAAATGATGTCCTGAGGGTTTGAAACCCCGGATTGCACAACGTAGTGTCATATTAAGGTGAGACACGCGCTTGATGACGAGTGTGGGGCCATTTACTACTGGGGATTGTGACTTGGTCCGTCCCGATTGATGATTTTACCGCGTATTTGACTGAAATTTACTTGTTATCATCACGATTTGGGCTAATTACCATATTTGGGCTTCGTGCCAACTATTTGAACCCTTTGGGCATTTTTATCACTATTTCTATACTGTTTTGACTTATTACTTAAACTCAGTCTTATTGATATCTAGTGTTTTACAAACTCAGCCACTTTTGCTCATATTTGAAACTTAAATGATATTTTAAACGGTGTTTTGGGCTGAGGACTACTGTTTTACTAATGCCCAAGGGGCTTGTGATGATTTTCAGACCGGGTGAGGCCGAGGGCCATATGTGAGGATATGCTGAGTGATATAAGGCCGAGGGCGTGAGATACTTTTATACTCCACAAGGTGGCTTGAGTGATGTGAGGTCGAGTACCGAGTGATGTGAGGCCGAGTGGCGAGAGATGATGCCACGAGGTGGCTTGAAATAGCGCTTGGGTCGTAAGGGGCCCCTCCGGAGTCTGCACACCTACAGTAAGCGCGGGTACCCATTTGATCTCAGAGTGAGCTCGAGGAACTGATACTCTACTGAGAGTGAGCCCGAGGGGCTGATATTGTTCTGAGTGATTGATACTATGCCCGAGGGGCGGATTTCTACTTGTTATTTACTTGTTGAATTACTTGTTTTTACTAGTTTTAAAGGGATTTTACTTGATTTCTTCACTTATTTACTGTTTTAAGTGATTTCACTGTATTTGATATAGAATTGCTTTGTACATTTACATGTTTTCATGCTTTCATCCATTATTTATAATTATTACTCACTGGGTCGGAATACTCACATTACTCCATGCACCGTGTGCAGATTCAGGCATCGCAAAGTTCGCTCCTAAGTGCTCCCAGTCAAGGCAGAGATTTGGAAACTACGAGGTAGTTGTTGGCGTCGGCAGCCTCAGTGCCTCCCTTATCTTGTCATTTCATACTTTTAGAACTATTGTATCAGATTCATTGTTTAGTAGACTTGTAGTGGAATTTCCTAGTTGCTCATGACTTGTGACACCCCGATTTGGGCCGTGTCGGGATAGTTCTACTGTTGTTATCGTTATTTTGTAAATTATGGCTATTATATCATGTTTGGAACTATTTATGACATTTAACTATTTAAAAGAGGTGTTCTGTTTTTGTCTGGCTGGCCTTATCTTCACGAGAGGCGCCATCACTATCGGGTTCGAGAATTGGGTCGTGACAACACAAAGCATTGCAACATTCACATTCGATATATATATATATATATATATATATATATATATATATATATATATATATATATATATATATATATATATATATATATATATATATATATATAAAGAGAGAGAGAGAGACAGAGAGAGAGACAGAGAGAGAAAACGTACATAAAGCCAATATTGCCGGTGGAAGGAATCGTGAGGAGTTTGCCGGAGAAAGGGGGGTTGGAATTTAAAAGGAGTTTATATAAGGTAAAATTTTAATTAATTTACTTTAAAACTCCTATAGTCAAATAAGGAACAATTTAGTAAGCAAAATTTTAGTTGATTTTAAAGTGTTAAATATAAGAAGAAAAAAAACTTAAGTTAAATGACTATTTTGTATAATGTGAAACCTTTTTTAAAGAGTAGGAAAGACGAAAGATATTTCGCTAAGGACGTTCATGCTTTTAAATAGTATAATAGATATTGATAGATAAATAAATAGATATATTGTATAAAAATATTTATGCAATATTTAAGGTTTTTATAAGAAAATCACTAGGAAATATTTTACGTATATAATAGTATCTGATAACAATGATAAGCAACATATTATATATAGGTATATATAAACAACACTAATATTGTAAAACATGTAAGTTAAACCCATTATATTCCTTTTAATAAGAATTCCACAAATTTGAAAAAGGCAAGTCTTTTTGACTGCCAAATGCGTGTCATACTTACTCATCGGTTAATGGTTAAGAATGCTCAAAGATTACTCCTTCCTTACCCCTCAACTATACCATCTTTCATTTTTCATATTCATACGCTATTGCCACCATTTTAAACGCAACCTCCTCTATATATACCCTTCAAACTCTCCTCAATTTCTCCAAGCAACTCTTATTTTGTTATGTATGTTAACAATACGAATAGAAGCAGATCTATTCATACAATTATTTTCATTGATTACATATCATACATAATAGTACGTACTTCTAATAATTAATTATGAATCACAAGTATTCCAGTAGTACTATTATTATTCTCAGTGTTGTCCTTGTCATCCATGCCTTTGCATATTCCGGCGAGTCGCGGCCACCGTTTGCATGCGACCCCGCCAATGCGGGGACGCGAAACCTGCCATTCTGCAAGGCGTCTCTGCCAATACATGTGCGTGTCCAGGACTTAATCAAACGATTAACGTTGCAGGAGAAAATCAGGTTGCTGGTGAACAATGCTGCACCAGTGGAGAGGCTGGGTGTTAATGGCTATGAGTGGTGGTCCGAGGCACTTCACGGCGTCTCCAGCACCGGCCCTGGCGTTAGGTTCGGTGGTGCTTTCCCTGGCGCCACCAGCTTTCCTCAAGTCATCACTACTGCTGCTTCTTTTAACGCCTCCTTGTGGGAACAAATTGGCCAGGTAAGTTTTAGATTATACAAATATAAATATATGTATACGTGTATTTGTATATTCATACTAATATCGACGTCTTTTGGTTACCCCTTATCTTATCGAAATATCCTTATTCAACGTTGGAAAACTAATACAAACAAGAATTTGATTTATGTTGCTATCACTAAGGAGAAAAAGAATCTTACGTGAAAATGACTTTATAAATTGTGCCAATACATCATTAATTTATTATGATGGGCAACTTTAGGTATGAATAGTAGGATAAGATACAAATAATATTTCTCAATTATCTCATATTGTGATAGTATTAAAGCAGATTTTAGTTTGTTAAACCAGTATTTTTCAACTTATATTTAAGTAATTTGAAAATTAAAACTCCATATAAATGAGATGAACTAGTATACTTTTTATTGCATATACAATATTATAATCTAGGTCTATTATAGGTATATTTTAATAATCTTTCACTGCAAGAATGGTCACAGGCCACCAATATAGCTAAGTGTTTCCTTTTGTTTGTGTCATGAATGGAAGACCTTTCAGCGGATTAGGTACGCATGTGACTGACTGAAACTGTCCATTACAGACTTTAGTAGTACTTACTAGTCGTATAACTGTCATGTGATATATGATCCGCTAGCTAGCTTATTTTGCATTAGCATTTCACATATGATTATTGGTCTCTAGACCTTTTTTTCCTCTCTTTCTACAATAGCGCGCTGCTTCAACAACAATAACCTAGTATAATCACACGTATCTTTACTCTGGGATAGAGAGGTTATTTCCAAATAGACCCCTGACATCCTTCCCTGCAAAAGATAGCGCAGTACTTCATATTCTAAAATGGATAATATTGGAAATGTTCGAGGATTCCAAATATCTAAAATCTTTTTGAAAGCGTTCGAACAGGATTCCATAAAAAGGGCCGCTCATGAGATAGTTACGTTTATATGATGATTATCCAGAGTACGTATGTAAAACAGAGCTGTCTAAAATAATGTAATGTAAGGGGCTGTTTGATACGTGGAATAAGAGATAATAATCTCGGAAATAGATGTCACAGCATTGTTTTGTCTCGCATTTGGTTGAATTTTTGAATCTAGAATTAGCAATTCCGGATTAATTAATCTCAAAATTGTAGTATTATTCTATTTTACTTTGAAGGTGAGATAAGAATCCGGGGATTAGTTAATTGACACTAAAATGACAAAGATGCCATTATTCAAGGCACTTCCCCCAAAAATTTATAAACAATCCAAGGTCAAAATAAAAATAAATGTTGATTCCAACTTAACAAGTATACACCAAATATATATTTATATTATACCCTTTATATTTCATTTTTCAAGTATACCAAAATTTTCGTATTATAATCTTATTTTCCAAACAAACCCACATAGGTTTATAACTGGAAAAAAGAAATTAAAGGGTAAGCTTTTGCCCATGCCTACACATGCCTATATGTTTTGTTTTGTGGTCACAAACATCACAAAAAAGTAATAGGCCCAAAAGCAACTCCTTTAAGTTGCACTGGCAGTGGGTGGACCATGGGTCGCTTCTGTTGCATGATATATATATATATATATATATATATATATATATATATATATATATATACAAAGGCAGGAGACCTAGTGACTGTTCTCTGTCTCTCCCTAGAGTCTAAAACCGGAACAAAGATTATGTCAAAACTCATCTCTTAAAAATAGCAAAACTTTCACTTCCACGTATAGATATTAGAAAAGCAAAGAAGTTAATCCAAGTTCCCTTTAAATTGTTGTCATAACGACGAAAATTGACACTAATTGTTTTATGACGAATTCTTCCTTTTTCTTTAGGTGCACAAGTTTAATAAATAACAACAAAGAAAACAGCAAACTTGTCTTTCATGCAAGTTGACGAGTTGTTATCATATCATTTTCCTTCTCTTGATATGAGGTGTTCAAGCAATATAATGGTCCACATCCCATAAGTTTCTTGTTTTTGGATAATGATATCAAAAGAATCTACCCAACCATTATCTATATTCTATCCTACTAGATATGTACACCACACATATGTACAAGTCCACTTAAACATTAACTTCAATTTTTAAATCACTGTCGCTCTGCTTAATTGTTGAGTTGTCCCACGTTGGAGGGATTTGAAGTCCTTGATCTCCTTATATTGCTTGGGCAATCTTCATCTCATAAACTAGCTTTTGGGGTTGAGTTAGGCCCAAGGTCTATTCTTTTCATTAATTCCACACAGACAGCGACGCCTAAGGACTTACGATATACTGATACCTAAAATAGGGAGTTTATATGAAATATGAGGATATAATCATAGGACAAAGGTGTAAGGTACGGCTTGATTCTGCTGTTCATTTATCTTGGAAATGAAAAGTTAATTAAACTTTAGTATACGAAAACAAATAATCTTTATTACATAACTAAAATTAAAATATCATGTTGAATTATTTATTCTTTAATGATATTTGTTTCTAGAGATGTAGAGCTGTAAAAGTCTATCACTACAACTATTGGCACGGAATTTAACTAAATTACTACTCCTGTAATAATATTTATTAATTTATTATAACGTTAAAGAAAAAAGAAGTCAAGTGAGCATAAGTTATTAATATTATCCTAGTTTATGCAGAAGGGCTACTTTGAAAAGCATTATTAGACAAAGAACGTAACTGAGTGTCTCAAAGATATATTGACGGCTTTTTACATCTCATTATCTCTTTTTCAGTTTCGAAGTTGTAATTGCATTGCTAGAGAATATATCCTGTGTCACAATATTAACTAAATGGCAATACATTTCTTTGACGTGGGATAACCTAAGACAATAGGGTTGCTCTGATGATAAGCAACTCTCACTTCCAACCGAGAGGTTGTGAGTTCGAGTCTCCCCAAGTGTAAGGTGGGAAATTCTTAGAGGGAAAGATGTCGGGGGTCTATTTTGGAAACAGCCTCTCTACCCAAGGGTAGGGGTAAGGCCTCCCAAGGGTAGGGGTAAGGTCTGCGTACATACTAACCTCCCCAGACCCCACTAAGTGAGATTATACTGGGTTGTTGTTGTTGATGATGTGGGATAACCTAGTATTGTTTTCCATATATCAATTTGATGTCCAGCTTTTTCATCCAAGTTGATGTAATCACATATATATATAAGTACTTTTCTGAGTAAATAACTCATCCTTTTCCTTGTCATTGCGTGACAATTGAGGAAATTTTTAAATATAATTAGCACCAAAAATACATATAATTACCCAGTAAGGCTGAAGTTAGAGAATTCTACGAATCAAACTGGATGTGATATAAATTCGGATAAAAGCTTCACACTTATAACCAACAACTTCCTCGTCCCAATATGAAATAAAATTTACATATAAATTTTTCTTTAAATGTGATATTTTTATATGCCTTTAAAATTATTAAATTGTGACTTATGTATTTTCATATATAATTTTAAATATGTAAAATTTATTTAAAAAAACTTAAAATTTTATGTTCAAATTCATGGTAAAATTAAGAGGTTTAATTCTTTGTTTTTGGATCTATTCATTCTGCGTGTAAACTGTTGTAACAGATGTGATTAATAGGTTTGGGTCCCGTAAGTTTGTCCAATTGCCAAGTTTTTCCTTATAAGTAACACTTTATCTTTCACTTGCTCTTTTTTTTCTCCAATATCCAATCATACTGTTTTTTTCACTGAATTAATATTTCTTCTGTTCACTTTTACTTCTTTACAATATTAAAAAAGTATTTTAATTTTTATTTGTGTATTATATTAAATCAAGAGAAAGATAATTTTTGTTTGTTGTTTACCCTTATCATTAACTACTCATTTTTTTCAAATTATTTTTCAAGACTTTTAAAAATGTTATCCGTAATAAGGCTCAAAGACCTCCGACTGGATTTGAAATGGATCAGGTAGGGCATCCGTTTACGACGTGAGTGGGATTAGCAGTTTTCTCTATTTTCTTCAATGGTAGAAATACGCATTAGCGGGGGTATATGGGAGGAAACCAGTAGTCTGCAGTAATTCAAATTGCTCCTGGATAAAATTGTAAGATAAATAGTTTTTATTTTATTTTTTCTTAGAGGAAGTGTAAAATTAAAAGTGGACGGATGGGGTATTTCGATTGTTTTGCAGTAATTTTAGTATATGACGCACCATCGGAAGAAAGATGAAAGCATCAAGCCTGTGTAATGAGCTAGGCACAGTACTTAAACTGCAGGATTGGTCTTGTCCTCCCTACCTGATTCATGAAAGTTGTGATTTCTAAAACTCGTATATGCAATGGTAGACTAGAGGGGTTGTTCTGATGGTAATCAATCCCCACTTTCAATCGAGGGGTTATGAGTTCAAGTCTCCCCAAGAGCAAGGTGGGAAGTTCTTGAGGGAAGGATGTCGGGGTCTATTTGGAAATAGCCTCTCTATCCCAAGGTAGGGTAAGGTCTGCGTACATACTACCCTCCCCAGACCCAACTAAGTGTGATTATACTAGGTTGTTGTTGTTGTATATGCAATGGTAGCATCTAGTTAATCTGCTGAAAATTGATGTAACATGGTATCTGTTAAATATGGATCAGGTGGTCTCTGATGAAGGAAGAGCAATGTATAATGGAGGAGCAGCAGGACTAACGTTTTGGAGTCCAAATGTGAACATATTAAGAGATCCGAGGTGGGGAAGGTGTCAGGAAACACCAGGGGAGGATCCCCATTTGGTTGCACAATATGCCGTCAGCTACGTGAAAGGACTCCAAGGCGGCGGCGGCGGCCGTGGCAATAACCGACTGAAGGTCGCCGCTTGCTGTAAGCATTACACTGCCTACGATCTTGATGATTGGAATGGGGTTGATCGTTACCACTTCAATGCTAAGGTAATTAACTACTCAGTTGTTATTTTAATTTTATTTTTATATAATATGTTCATGGGATTGAAATTTTAGACCAAAATGTTTGCTTGCACGTTGAAAAGACATGCTAGTTAATTTTTAGTTCTCTTGATATAAGATTATTAGAGCTTTTTCCGAAAATTACGTATGGAAGGTGTAGACAGCTAGCTAGGTGTTTTTATCATATTATATTATTAATAATATCATTTGATCATTTTCTCTGATGTACTTTTACTTACTTCCCCGAATCAAAAAAGAGAAAAATCTTGAAGTGTGATGAGAATTTTGTTATTTTTGAAAATGTGTAGGTAAGCAGGCAGGATTTAGAGGACACGTACAATGTGCCATTCAAGGCATGTGTGATTGAAGGGAATGTAGCGAGTGTTATGTGCTCTTACAATCAGATCAATGGAAAGCCATCTTGTGCTGACCCTACTCTCCTCCGTGACACCATTCGCTCCCAATGGCGCCTTAATGGGTTAATTTTTCTCCCTCTCCTTTAATAATTTCCAATGTCTACAAAGTGCTTGGGGTGAGGTTTTCGTAATTGCAAAAAAAAAAAAAAAATCCCCAATAAAAAGTATGATGTATCACGAATAAATAGTTGTCTTATTTATAGATAGAAATAAGATATTCATCTCTTTTGGGATGTTATCTCTTCACTCAACCATCAAACTATAGTGTATATGATTAGTAAATTCTTTTTTTCCACGGCGAAATAGACGAAAGAAGGAATCCATAAAAATGTTTGGCCTAACTCACTAAGTTTTGTTGGTTAATAAGATTTACTATAAATTATGGGTTGTTTCTGTTTGATTCACCACTTAAGAGAGCCAGTTATATGTACTAATAATAACACCTTAACTGTTACATTAATGCACTTGTTACATCACTTCATGGAGAGCTTAATTATTACACGCAACAAGTTTCAAATACGCTTGAACACAGTAACAGTACCAATATTAAAGAATGTAGTACTTTCAATTTTCTGATACTACTTTTAAGATAAAAGTTCTCCAACAAATTAAATACTTACTGCCAAACTTTTAACGGCGTGTTGAGTTATCCCACATCGGAGGGATTTGAGGTCATTGGTCTCCTTATATAGCTTGGGCAATCCTCACCTTACAAGCTAGCTTTTGGAGTTTAGTTAGGCTCAAGGTCCATTCTTATCATGGTATCAGAGCCAGGCCCGTCCCAATTATTGTTACCGATGTTGGCCCCCATTTATGTTGTCCACGTTCCAGAGATCTGGGCGTGAGGGGGGGTGTTGAGTTGTCCCACATCGAAGGGATTTGAGGTCCTTGGTCTCCTTATGGCTTGGGCAATACTCACCTTACAAGCTAGCTTTTGGGGTTGAGTTAGGCTCAAGGTCCATTTTTATTACGGTGTGCCATAAGCGTATCGTAATATAATTTTCTTCTTTTCATTTGAACTAATTGCTTGTAACGCTCAACGACAAATAGGGACACGAGACTTCAGATAAGTCAGGGTTATCATAGTAAATTACTGTGGTGGAAAAAGTAAAAATATTGTTGTTGATTGATCACATGCTACCAACTACTAAAGTAGTGGCTTTCGGTTGTTTTCTTGTAAGAATATTTTGGTTGACTCTTTGTTGCCTTGTGTAACAGATACATAGTATCAGATTGTGATTCTGTTGGAGTTTTATACGAGCAACAACACTACACTCGTTTTCCTGAAGATGCTGTAGCTGCCACTATCAAAGCAGGTCAGTTTATAATAATATTTTCTTTATTTTTGGTGACCACACAGACAGAAGATATGACTAGTTTATTGTCTTATAGGCTTGGACTTGGACTGTGGGCCTTTCCTTGCGATCCACACAGAGAAGGCCGTTCGTACAGGAAAAGTTTCAGAAATGGAAGTTAATTATGCTTTAGCAAATACAATTACGGTCCAGATGCGTTTGGGCATGTTCGATGGGCCAAATGGGCCTTATGCAAATTTGGGCCCGAGAGATGTGTGTAGTCCGGCCCATCAACAATTGGCCCTTCAAGCAGCTCGTGAAGGCATTGTTCTTCTCAAAAACATTGGACGGGGTTTGCCACTGTCCCCACAACGCCACCGGACCATTGCTGTCATTGGACCCAATTCAGATGCTACTGTTACCATGATTGGCAATTATGCTGGTAAATATATTAATCTCATTTTCCGGTATTTCCATCACTTATGATCAAGTTGCAAATTATTTCTTCTTTAATTTGGGTTGGATGCGTGTGTTACATATATAGGTGTTCCATGTGGTTATATTTCTCCATTACAAGGAATAGCAAGATATGCAAGGACAGTTCACCAGCATGGATGCATGGGGGTGGCTTGTCCAGGGAACCAACAATTTGGAGTTGCGGAAGTGGCAGCGAGGCATGCCGACGCCACTGTCTTGGTGATGGGGCTCGATCAAACCATCGAAGCCGAAGCTAGGGACCGAGTTAGCCTACTTCTGCCAGGATACCAACAGGAGCTCATTTCTAAGGTAGCCATGGCTTCTAGAGGCCCCGTCGTATTGGTTTTAATGTCCGGTGGCTCCATCGATGTTACATTCGCCAAAAATGATCCTCGTGTTTCGGCTATACTGTGGGTTGGCTATCCCGGCCAAGCTGGTGGAGCAGCCATTGCTGATGTTCTGTTTGGAGCAGCCAACCCAGGTATAAATATATGATATGCCTCACCTATATATACTTGTAATTACTAGTATTACTCTTCCTATATATTTACAACATTCATACTTCAGGAGGGAAGCTTCCAATGACATGGTATCCACAAGATTATGTAGCTAAAGTAGCCATGACAAACATGGACATGAGAGCCGATCCAGCAAGAGGCTATCCTGGTAGAACCTACAGATTCTACAAAGGCCCTGTCGTTTTCCCATTTGGGGCTGGCTTTAGCTACACTAGATTCAGCCAGAGCATAGTCTCCGCCCCAGCCATTGTTTCAGTGCCAACTCTAATTCATTCTCTTGATGGAAACAGCACGAGGAAGAAATTCGCAGTGAGAACAACACATACCAACTGTGACTCCCTTAACTTAAACTTGCACATTAATGTGAAAAATATAGGGGACATGGACGGGACACACACGCTCCTCATTTTCTCAACCCCACCTCCAGCAAACGCTGCGAAACAACTTGTCGCGTTTGAGAAAGTTCATGTCCCGGCTGGAGCTCAACATCGAGTCAATATCAACATCAATGCCTGCAAACACTTGACCGTATCTGATCAATTTGGAATTCGAAGAATTTTCATGGGTGAACACAAAATCCATGTCGGTGAGGACATCAACCATTCCATCACATTCCATGCTTCTTTGGAACAGATCAAAGTCTGACATCACTTTTAAAGACTAGATCATAGTGTTTTCGTTTCTATTCTTACAATACTTCTTATTTCTTTCTCTCAAAAAAGACAACAATAGCAAAAGCATTGTTGATTGTGAAGACGGAAGATTTAAGAACAATAATAGAGATTTATGGAGTAGTATTAAGTGTTTAAGACCAAAAGTTAGAGAAAATGTATCAATTGGGTTAAAAAAAAAAAGAAAAAGTAGATGAACCTTACATGTCACATGGAATTTCAAAGTTGAGTATATTAAAGGATTAGTGTGATCTATTTGTACCTTTTTCTTTTATTTTTAGCAAGGCAAACAAATCTTTCCATGTCAATTTCTTGAGAGTTTCACATAAAGCCAGTGAGTTAGGGACTAGGGCAATTGGGCCAAAGATTTTGATTTTCTTAAAAATAATTGCTATATATGTCATTTGAAATAAGCATTGAAATAATTGATAAAATTCTTGAAGAGCCTATAATAAGATTTTAACACGCATTCGCACATGTACCTTCCTAGCGATGATCAGAAAAAGGCTAACATCTACCGAGAATATATAGAACTAGAAAGGATAAAAGGAGAAAGAAACAGTAGTAATTATGTAATAGACTAGTAATTTTATCTCAAGAATGAAAAGAATTGAAGAAATGAGAATGAGGAACCAAAGCTTTATTGATCACTGTCAAAAGAATTGAGATTACAATGAATTTATCAAATTAAGTACAATAGATCCACCATAGCTACTTAACAATTGAAGAAGAAGAAGAGAAGTTGGTTAGGATTTAGAGATAGAAAGTAGAGAGAAGAGAAGATAGTTGAGAATTATAACAACATTTGTACCGTAAAATGCTAAGGTCCTCAACTACTTCTGTTGGTATTTATTATTGAATGGCGCTGGCCCTAGTTGGTTGGACATCTTTATTAATCAACTGAAGCCCAACAGTTGAGGCTTATTCCTTATCAGCCCACATCTTCAATATAAGAGGGTTACTTTCCTAATTGGTGACTTAGGAATCTCCGAACATTACATCTCCTTCCTCTTCGAGAAAGAACTTATCCTCAAGGTCGTAGCTGAGCCACAAACTATGAAAATCGATGCTTGATATAGTTCCAGTCCTCCCAAGATACTTCCTTTTCACTCAGATTAGCCCACTGAACCAACACTTTCACCCAACTCCATTATTGATCCTTACCATTTTCCTCTAAATAATGGTGATTGGTTGATCAAGACTTTTCCTTCCATATCGCTGAGGGGAGGTTGTTGTGCTGGAACAATGGTGGGACCTATGCGACGCTTCAGCTGCGAGACATGAATCACAGATGTATTGCGACCCCGGTGAAAACTGTAATCGGTAAGCTACAACTCCTATTTTATGTTCAATAGTGTATGGACTATAGTATTTGGCACATAATTTTACATTTCTTAGCACATCTATAAAGGATTGTCCATAAGGCTGTAGCTTTAGGTAAACTTGGTCCCCCACCGCTAGTATTCTTTCTGATCTCAATCTATCTGCGTAGAAATTCATACGAGCTTGTGCTTGGGTTAAGTTGTCCTTCAGTGTTTGTAGCATATGTTGACGTTGAGCTACACTCACTCTTGCTGGTGACTGGCCTGTGTTAGGTAAAGATCCTATAGGTATTTATGATGGTGGATAACCATACAGTGCTTGAAAAGGGGTGATTTTCAGTGCACTATGGTAATTGGTGTTGTATCACTACTCCGCCAAATGAAGCCATTTGGTCCATTAGCTTAGGATTATCAAATACCATTGCGCGTAGATAAGTTTCCAGGCACATGTTTAGCCTTTCAGTCTTCCCATCTGACTGCGGATGATAGGATGTGTTCATGTTCAGTTTAGTGACCATAGAAAAGATGCTGCCAGAAATGGCTAGTGAATATAGGATCCCTATCAGACACTATTGTTTTAGGTAGCCCATGTAATCTATAGATCTCTTTGAGAAATAGATCTGTAACCTCAGGAGCTGAAATGGGTGTTTAATGTCCAAGAAATTGTCATACTTGGTGAACCTATCGATCACCACTAGCACTGTATTTTTGCCCCCTGAATTGGGTAATCCGTCCACAAAATCCATGGATATATCTTGCCATGCCTAGTCTGAAATTGGCAGTGGCTGGAGCAAGCCTAGTGAATGAACATTTTCAAATTTGACCTTTTGACAAACATCACCACTACTCCACCCATTTACACACTTTTTTTTCATATTTGACTAATGAAACAGAAGTTGCAACCTCTTGTAAGTACCTTGCTGACCTGAGTGTCCACCAATAGCAGAATGATGCATAGTTTGTAGAATTTTTTCCCTTAGGTCAGTGCCCTTACCCACATAGATCTTCTGCTTGTATCTGATGACTCCCCGGTGTAAGTTGTAGTCCTCCTTACTGTTAGTATTGATAGTTAACTCCCTCAGTAGTTGTAAGGCTATAGGATCCCCTTCATAACTATCAACAATATCCTGCAGCCAAGTAGCATGTGGGCTGGATATGGCTAATAGAGTAGACTTATCTTTTTGTCTCCTTGAGAGAGCCTCTGCCAACCTGTTCCCATTGTACTTTTTGTATTGAACCTCATAGTTAAGGCTCATAAGCTTGGTTAACATTTTTCGTTGTAAGGTTGTAGTTATCTTCTGTTCCAATAGGCATTTCAAGATTTGATGATCAGTCTTAACAATGAAGTGCCCCCCTTATAATTAACGCCTCCACCTGTCCACAGCTGAAAGAACTACCATATACTCTTTTTTATAAGTAGATAGTCCCTTGTGCTTGAGTGCTAGTGATTTGCTGAGAAAAGCTACAGGGCTACCTTCCTGCATCAACACAAAACCCATTCTAGTAGCACATGCATCAGTTTCTACCACAGAAGGCTTGGTGAAATCAGCCAAACCAAGCATTGGTATTGTTGACATAGTTGTCTTAATTGCTGAAAGGTTGATTCTTCTTCTTCATTCGAGTGAAAGGCATTCTTCTTAAGCATATTAGTTAATGATCTGCTTATGATTCCATAAGATTTAAAAAATCTCCTATAGTAGCCAGTCAATCCTAGGAATCGCCTTAAATCCTTCACAGATTTCGGTACAGGCCAATTTACCATTGCTTCAATTTTAGTAGGGTCAGTAGAAACCCCCTCACCTGAGATAATGTGTCTCAAGTATTCCACTTTATTGTGTCCAAAAGCACATTTAGACATCTTTGTATAGAGTTGTTCCTTTTGTAAAATCTCTAGTACTTTTCTGAGATGTAGTACATGAGTCTCCATTGAAGAACTGTAGACTAATATATCATCAAAAAAACACCAATGCAAACTTCCTCAAAAAGGATTTAAACACCTGATTCATGAGGCTTTGGAAAGTGGCTCGGACATTGGTCTAGTCAAAGGGCATGACCTTAAATTCTTAGTGCCCTATATATGTTCTAAAGTAAGTTTTGTAGATGTCTCCTTCCTTCATCCTTATTTGGTGATACCCAACCTTGAAGTCAATTTTTGAATAAATACAAGAACTGCTATGTTCATCTATAAGATCATCTACCAACGGAATTGGAAACTTATCCTTGATTCTCATTTTGTTTATTTCCCTATAATCAATGCAAAATCTCCAACTTCCATCTTTTTTCTTAACTAATAATACAGGGGAAGAGAATGGGGAGTGGTTGGGTTGTATAGTTCCATTATTAAGCATTTCATATGCTTTTCTATCTCACTTCTGAAAATAATTGTACATATATGGTCTGATACTAATAGGTACTGCTTCAGGTTTGAGTGGAATCTAATGACCACGACTTCTTTTTGGTTGCAGACACTTTGGTTCAGCAAACACTCCTAGAAACTTAGCTATAATGTCCTGAATCTTGTCAGGTATGCTACTTGGTAACTCTGTAGTTTGTGCATTAATAGTGAACAAATATGCCCATAGCACCTGTCCTTTCTTCAATAATTGTTTCACCCCAGTGGTTGTCATACTCTAGAGTTTGCCTTCCTCATAGTATCCCTTTAAGTCTACCTTTTTTACTTTCACACCCACTTGTAGTCTATACGAAATAAAGTCAAACAAGATAGGATTATGTTTTATCATCCAATCCACTCCTAAGACTACATCACAAACCCCAATATCTAATAATCTCAGCTTGTATTCAAATTCAATTCCATGAGCTTTTCACTTGAATTGAGGACAAGGGTGATAACTCATCATATGCCCCCATTTGCCACATCTACCCTTATTGGTACAGCTTCTTGAATTGTAATAACGACCCGGCCAATTGTTTTTGTAATTTACACCCTGATTCTTTTTTAACTGCTTCACCTAAGTTCATTTATGCTATTTTAATTTGTTGGGACGTTCGGGTTATGATTCGGAGTGTTTTGGGACACTTAGTCCCTAAATGAGAGCTTAAGAGTTGAAAAGTGGTCCATAATTGGAACAATGTGAAGACAGTCTCGGAATAGAAATTTTATGGTTTATTTAGCTCCGTTAGGTGATTTTGGGGTTGGAAGCATGTTCGTAATGTATTTTGGAAGTCCATAGCTCATTTAGTCTTGAAATGCCAAAGTTTATATTTTTAAAGTTTCCGGGCTGATAGTGAGTTTTTTTATATGAGGGTCGGAATGGAATTCTGGAAGTTGCAGTAGCTTCATCATGTCATTTGGGATGTGTGTGAAAACTTACAGGTCATTAGGATGTATTTTGGTTAGGTTTTTGATTGAAAGCGTATTTGGAAGAAAATGGAAGTCCTTAGGCTTGGATAATTGATTAAATCAGGTTTTCGATGTTGCTTTAGGTGTTTAAAGAATTGGTGAAAGTTTTAAAGAGGTATTAGGTGGTATTGGTACTTTTGGTTGAGGTCCCGGGGGCCTCGGGATGATTTCGGGTGGTTGGCGGAAGACTTTGGAGTGAATGAATTGCTTAAGGCTTATGTCTGCTGTCATAACCGCACGTACATTTTAGGTTCTGCAGGTGAGGAGCCACATATGCGGCCGGGCCATCGCATATACGGGTTTTGGGCTCCTTCGGTTTTTCACAGGTGCAAATGCTTTACCGTAGATGCGGTTACGCACCTATGAGTCTCCCATCGCAGATGCAGCCCCTGCACCCTTTAATGAAAACCGCAGAAGCGGTCCTTTTTTTGCATAAGTGAGACCTCATAAGCGGTCTCTTATCCGTAGAAGCAGAAATGTCTGTTCAGATAATCAATTTTCGAGTGTTAGTTTTCATAAGTTAGAAAAATCAAATTAAGTTCGGGGACGGGCGATTTTGAAGGGGTTTTGAAGAAAAGATTATTGGGTAATGTTTATTTGATACCTTCTAGTTATATTTCATCATTATGTTGTTAACTCTATCATTAAAATTCGAATTGAGGATCAAACATTGGAAATTTTGGGTGAAATTTTATAGGCTAAACTATTGATTTTTGAGTGGGCATTTGACCTCCGGTTTGGGAGATTGTTATTTGGTTAGACTCGTGAGAGTATGAGGGTTCTGAAAATATGAAAATTATTCGATTCTGAGATGTTGGACTGAGGGGAATTTTGGTCATTTTACCTATTTTCGCGCCCTAGCTTTTAATTTAATAGTGGAATCAATTGTTTGCAATGTTATTTATGATATGTAATTGAATTGAATAGATTTGCGCCATTTGGAGTCGGATACTCGTGGCAAATGCGTGGTTCCTAGTTGAGTTTGAACTGGTTCGAGGTAAGTGTCTTGTCTAACTTTGTGTGAGGGACATTCTCCCCTTAGGACTTGTTATTTGATGATTGAGTGCCTTGTACATGGGGTGACGAGCGCGTACTTATTCTAATTGTTGTACACCCAATTTTTACTTAAAATGATCAAGTTGGTATTCCTTTCTTATCTACTTTGTTTACTTGTCATATAGCCTGTGATAGCCTAGAAAAGCATGTTTAGCTAACTTAATTGGTTTAGTTGCTTAATTTGCCTTGTTGCATAACGTGAAGCATGTTAGGCTAGATTCCCTGTTGCCTTGGTATTTAATTTTGTCTTCGATTTATTATCTGGCTGTTGTTGTGTATTTATATTGGGACTACGGACGTGGTATTTTGATAGATCCCCCCTTGTTTGTTTACTTTGAGACTGCCGTTTTGATTCCCGATAGATCCCCCTGCACATTTATAGTTGGACTAGGGGATGGAATCGAGTGTGTCGATACACGTCATATGGTTAGGGACTGCCCCAGACTTGGTAGGGTTGTATCTTCACAGATTGCTCAACCACAACGTGCTTTTCAGAGTTCCCAGGCCATGATCACAGCTCCAGCTGCCACCCCATCTGCCCAGCCAGCCAGGGGCATAAGTCGGGGAGATAGAGGTTGCCCTATGCCCTTCCTTCTCCATACCGAGGTTGTTGCCTCTGATTCTATCTTCACAGATATTATACTGGTTTGTCACCGAGATGCATCAGTTTTATTCGATCCAGGATTCACCTATTCTTATGTGTCTTCTTATTTTGATCCGCATTTGGGTATAGCCCAAGATTCATTGAATTCTCTTGTTTAAATTTCTACTCCCCTGGGAGATTCTCTTGTTGTGGACTGCGTTTATCGATCGTGTTTTGTTACTATTTGTGGTTTTGAGACCCGAGCGAATTTATTGTTACTCGGTATGGCTGAATTTGATATTATTTTGGACATGGATTGGTTGTCACCCCATCATGCTATTCTTGATTGCCATGGCAAGACCGTGACGCTGGCTATGCCAGGTGTTCGACGTATTGAGTGGAGTGGTACTTTAGATCACACTCCCAATAGATTTATCTCTTTCCTTAGAGCTCAACGTATGGTTAAGAAGGGGTATGCGGCATATTTAGCCTATGTAAGAGATGTCAATGTTGTTACCCCTTCTGTTGATTCTGGCCTAGTGGTACAGGATTATCCCGGTGTATTCCCTGATGATATTTCGGGTATGCCACCTTATTTAGACATTGATTTTGGTATTGATTTGTTGCCGGTCACTCAGCCCATTTCCATCCCTTTGTATTGTATGTCTCCTCCTGAGTTGAAGGAATTGAAGGATCAGTTACAGGAATTTCTTGATAATGATTTTATTCAACCTGGTGTTTCACCGTGGGGTGCTCCTATCTTTTTTGTGAAGAAAAAGGATGGTTCTATGCGCATCTGTATCGATTATTGTCAGTTGAACAAAGTTACAGTGTTTTCTAAGATTGATTTATGCTCAGGTTATCACCTATTGAAGATTCGGGAGCCGGATATCCTGAAAACTACCTTCAGGACTCGGTATGGGCATTACGAGTTCCTTCTTATGGAATTTGGGCTGACCAATTCCCCAGCAGCTTTTATGCATTTGATGCACAGTGTATTCAGGCCCTATCTCGACTCGTTCGTCATTATTTTCATAGATGATATTCTTGTATACTCCTGAATTCCGGAAGATCATGAGCATCACCTAAGGACAGTGCTTCAGACCTTGAGAGAGAAGAAATTATATGCGAAGTTCTCCAAATGTGAGTTTTGGTTGAGCTATGTGGTATTATTGGGCCATGTGGTATCGAGTGAGGATATTCGGGTGGATCCAAAGAAGGTGGATGTCATGCAGAGTTGGACCATGCCCTCCTCAGCTACAGAGATTCACAGCTTCCTTGGCTTGGTGGGTTACTACCGTCGTTTTGTGGAGGGGTTTTCGTCGATTGCGGCCCCTATGACTAGATTGACCCAGAAGTGTGCTCCATTTCAGTGGACAGAGGAGTGTGAGGTGAGCTTACAGAAGCTCAAGATAGCTTTGAATACATCCCCTATTTTGATATTGCCTACTAGTTCGGGGTCCTATACAGTTTATTATGAATCCTCAGGAGTTGGACTTAGAGCGGTGTTGATGTAGGACAGTAGGGTGATTGCCTACACGTCCAGACAGTTGAAGATACATGAGAAGAATTACCTTGTCCATGACCTTGAGTTAGCTGCTATTATCCATGCCTTGAAGATCTGGCGTCATTATTTGTACAGCGTGCCTTGTGAGATTTACACGGATCATCAGAGTTTGCAGTACTTTCTCAAGAAAAAAGATTTAACTTGCGCCAGAGGAGGTGGTTGGAGTTACTCAAGGATTATGATATTACTATTCTTTATCACCCGGGCAAGCCCAATGTGGTAGCCGATGCCTTGAGTCGCCGGGTGGAGAGTTTGTGGAGTTTGTCATATTTACCAGCTTTAGAGAGACCTATGGCGATGGATGTTTAGGCCTTATCCAATCAGTTTGTGAGATTGGATATTTCGGAGCCCAGTCGAGTTCTAGCCTGTGTAGTTTCTCGGTCTTTATTGTTTGATCGTATCAGGGAGCGGCAATATGATGACCCTCATTTGCTTGTCCTAAGGGACACGGTTCAGCATGGCGATGGTAGGGATGTGAACATTGGAGATGACGGGGTATTTAGGATGCAAAGTCGGATCTGTGTACCCAACGTTGATGATATTCTGGAGTATATATTGGCAGACGCTCATAGTTCGCGGTATTCCATCCATCCGAGTGCCGCGAAGATGTATCAGTACTTGAGGCAATACTATTGGTGGAGGCGGATGAAGAAGGACATAGAGGGTTTTGTAGCTAAATGCCTCAACTGTCAGCACGTAAAGGCTGGGCACCAGAGACCGGGTGGGTTTCTTCAGCAGATAGAGATTCCGAAGTGGAAATGGAAGAGGATCAACATGGATTTTGTACTTGGGCTCCCTCAAACTGCGAAGAAGTTCAATGCCATTTGGGTTGTTGTACATCGGTTGACCAAGTCCGCGCACTTCATTCATGTGTGTACTACTTATTCATCAAAGCGGATGGCAGCGATTTATATCAGGGAGATTGTTCGTCTGCATAGCATTCCAATTTCTATTGTTTTTGGACAAAGGTACTCAGCTTACATCACGGTTCTGGAGAGCCGTTCAGTAGGAGTTGGGTACTCGGTTGATAATGAGTACAGCATTTCACCTCCTAACAGACGGACAGTCCGAGAACACTATTAAAATTCTTGAGGCTATGCTCCGTGCGTGTGTGATTGAGTTTGGAGGGTCTTAGGATCAATTCTTACCACTAGCGGTGTTTTCCTATAATAATAGTTATCAGTCCAGCATTCAGATGGCACCGTATGAGACTTTATATGGTAGGGGATGCAGATCCCTAGCGAGTTGGTTTGAGCCGGGAGTGGCCAGGCTATTGGGCACTGATTTGGTTCAGGATGCGGTAGAGAAGGTTAATGTGATTCAGGACAACTCCGTATAGCCTAGTCCAGACAGAAGAGTTACGCAAACCGGAAGGTTCATGATGTTTCCTATATGGTTGGTGAGCAGGTTCTGCTTCGGGTCTTGCCTATAAAGAGCATCATGAGATTTGGGAAGACAGGGAAGTTGAGTTTGATATGTATGGCCCTTTTGAGATTTTGAGGCGAGTTGGGGAGGTTGCTTATGAGCTAGCCTTGCCTCCCAGTTTGGCCGGAGTTCATCCGGTTTCATATTCTGGTGCTCCAGTGGTATCATGGTAAACCGATGCACGTGTTGGATTTCACTTCATTCTATTTGGACAAGGACCTATCCTATGTTGAGGAGACAGTGGCTATATTGGACAGGCAGATCACAAAGTTGAGGTCAAAGAGGATTGTTTCAATAAAGGTTCAGCGACGGGGTCAGCTGACTGAGGAGGCGACTTGGGAGATCTAGCAGGATATGCGCAGCCGATACCCTCATCTTCACTACTTCAGGTATGTTCTCTATACTCGTTCGAGGATGAATGAATGTTTAAGTGTAGGAGGATGTAACGACCCGACCAGTTGCTTTTGGAATTTACGCCTCGATTCTCTATTAACTGCTTCCTCTGAGTTCATTTATGCTATTTTGGTTTGTCGGGACGGTCGGTGTTAGTATTCGGAGTGTTTTGGGACACAGTCCCTAAATGAGAGCTTAAGAGTTGAAAAGTGGTCCGTAATTGGAATAGTGTGAAGATAGCCTCAGAATGGAATTTGATGGTTCCGTTATATGATCTCGGGGTTGGGAGCGTGTTCGGAATGTATTTTGGAAGTCCGTAGCTCATCTTGGCTTGAAATGTCGAAGTTTGTATTTTTAAAGTTTCCAGTCCGATAGTGAGTTTTTGATCCGAGGGTGGGAATGGAATTCCGAAAGTTGCAGTAGCTCCGTCATGTCATTTGAGATGTGTGTGCAAAATTCCAGGTCATTCAGATGTATTTTGGTTAGGTTTTTTATCAAAGGCATATTTGGAAGAAAATTGGAGTCCTTAGGCTTGAATAATTTATTAAATCGGGTTTACGGTGTTATTTTAGGTATTTTAAGGATTTGTACAAGATTGAATGAGATATTATGTAGTATTGGTGCTTTTGGTTGAGGTCCCGGGGGCCTCGGGATGGTTTCGGGTAGTTTGCAGAAGAATTTGGAGTGAATGAATTGCTGAAGGCTTCTGTCTACTGTCGAGACCGCACCTGCGGTTTGGGTTCCGCTGGTGTGGAGCTGCATAAGCGGCTGGGCCATCGCAAATGTGGGTTTTGGACTCCTTCAGTTTTCCACAATTGCAGACGCTCTACCACAGATGTGGTTACGCACCTTCGAGTCTCTCATCGCAGATGCGGCCCCTGAGCCCTTTAATGAAAACCGCGGAAGCGATCCTTTTTCCACATAAGGGGGACCGCATAAGCGGTCCCTTCTCCGCAGAAGCGGAAATGTCTATTCAGATATTGAAATTTCGAGGGTTAGTTTTCATAAGTTATAAAATTCAAATTGAGCTCGGAGAAGGGTGATTTAAAAAGGGTTTTGAAGATGAGATTATTGGATAACGTTTCTTTGATCCCTTCTAGTTATATTTCATCATTATGTAGTTAAATCCATCATAAAATTCGAATTGAGGATCAAAAATTGGAAAAATTGGGTGAAACTTTATAGGCTAAACTATTGAGTTTTGAGTTGGCATTTGACCTCTGATTTGGGAGATTTTTATATGGTTTTACTCGTGAGAGTACGAGGGTTCTGAAAATGTAAAAATTATTCGATTTTGAGTTGTTGGATTGAGGGGAACTTTGGTTGTTTTACCTATTTTCGCGTCCTAGCTTTAAATTTAATAGTGGAATCAGTTGTTTGTAGTGTTATTTATGATATGTAATTGAATTGAATAGATTTGGGCCATTTGGTGTCGGATACTCGTGGCGAAGGTGTGGTTCCTAGTTGAGTTTGAGCCAGTTCGAGGTAACTGGCTTGTCTAAGTTTGTGTGGGGGACCTTCTCCCCTTAGGACTTGTTTTTTGATGATTGAGTGCATTGTACGTGAGGTGACGATCACGTACTTGTGTTAATTGTTGAACACCTAGTTTTTACTTAAAATGATCAAGTTGATATTCCTTTGTTACTTGCTTTGTTTACTTGTCATATAGTTGTGATATCCTAGAAAAGCATGTTTAGCTGACTTAATTGGTTTAGTTGCTTAATTTAACTTGTTGCATTACTATATATATATATATATATATATATATATATATATATATATATGTGTGTGTGTGTGTGTGTGTGTGTGTGTGTGTGTGAAGCATGTCAGGCTAGATTCCTTGTTGTCTTGGTGATTAATCTCGTTTCTGATTATTCTCTGGTTGTTGTTGCGTATTTATATTGGGACTACGGATGTGGAATTCTGGTATCTCCTCCTTGTTTGCTTACTTTGGTATTGCGGGTTCGTTTCTCGGTAGATCTCCCTGCACCTTTACTTTGGGACTATGGGTTAGATTCCCTGTAGATCCCCCTGCACATTGATAGTTGGACTACAGGACGGTATCCCAGGAGATCCTCCGGACATACATATATGATGGACTACGGAAATGTATCCCGGGAGATCCACTGGATAGTTGAGAAAGGACTACAGGACGGTATCCTAGGAGATCCTCAGAGCATCATTTGGTATTGAGCTGTACTTTTTTCGTGTTTATTCTTATTTCGGTTATTTGTGGACTTGTAGATTCTATTTTATTTCGTTGTTGTTCCATTATTCTACCTTATTTCATACTGTACATTACTATTATTGTGTTTTCTCAGTAGGACCCTGACCTTCCTCATCACTACCCGATCGAGGTTAGGCTTGGCACTTACTGAGTACCGCTGTGGTGTACTCACGCCTCTTCTGCGCATGTTTTTCATGTGCAGATCTAGGTACCTCCTCTTAGGCGCATTATTAATGATCAGGGAGAGCTACGGAAACTTGAGGTATATTTGTCGTGTCTGCGAACCGAAGAGTATCCCTCTTACTCCTTCTTGTAGTACTTAGCTTCGTGTCTTTTTATGCAGACGCTTCTGGAGTTTAGAGCCTTTATTATATATTTCTATAGTATGTGTTGCCCATGAGTTTCTGGGTTTTGGGATTGTTGTTTCAGATTTGGGATGTTGAGTTGTATATGTCGAGCGACATTTATATACAGTTTTCTTAAGCTTATACAAATGATGTTGTTTTCGCACTGTCAGGCTTACCTAGTCATAATGACTAGATGTCGTCATGACATGTTCACGAATGGTGAACTAGGGTCGTAATAATTGCAAATCCTAGTTGCTTGTAGTGCTACTAGCTATGAAACTGTGAGTGATGCCACTGTCTGCTAGTATCATCAATAAATGTTTCCCATATACCCCCTTCTTTTTGATATTTGTAGAGGTAATAGTCCCTGATAATGCATTGAAACTAAATGTCTCATCTATGATAGTTTCTGAATTTTCAACAGGAACTATCTCATCCTCCCTTTGATCTTCTACCTCTAACTGCTATTGTTCTGTTATTCCTGACAGTGTGTTGAGTAGTTTATTCTTACACACATGCCCAGGGAAGTATCTCTCCCCACACTTATAGCATTCTCCCCTGGCTTTTCTAGCTTCAAAGATTTTAGTCCCTGAGATTGAAGCCTGATGGTTATTCTCCTTCTGTACATTACTATAAGGTTTGCTCCCTGTAGTATTAACATAAGTACTTGGTTGTGGATTCTGCCTTCCTCTATATAATTTCTTCTTATTCATTGACTCTATTAATTCTTCTTTGTGTCTAGCCTTTTCTACTGCATGGCTTAATGAATAGGGATCAAGCATTTTAACAGTATGTCTAATCTCTTCTTTAAGCCCTTCTATAAAATACCCCAGAAAAAACTTTTCAGGTATGGTTGGATGTTTAATCAACACCCATGCCTTCAAATCTTCAAACCTCTCCAAATATTCACTAATTGATCCAGTTTGCTCTACCCTCTTAAATCTTCCTAGAAGATTTAGGTTGCTGTTATTAATATTATTTAATCTTTTACAGATTTTCTCCACAAATTCACTCCATCTAACAGTACCCCTACTCTATTGATAAGAAAAATACAATGCTTCTGCTCTTCCATTCAAATGCAGTACAGCAGTCTCAAGTTTATGTTGTGGATCACATATATTAACTGAATATTGTAATGAAAATACCTTTCACATTTTCGCAGCCAAGATTTTGGATTTCCTTCTTCAAAGTAAGGGCAGTCGATTTTGGAGTTGAAATTGCTCAAGTGGAATCATCCCACAGGAACATCATGATTCTTCATCATTCGACCTCTATTCCCAGATCCTTCTATTGTATGAGCAGCTGTTGGAGCACTTCCTAGAAGTCCCTCCTTGCTTCGCGGAGAACTTGTCCATCAAGAGATCAAATTGATGATTCAGTTCATCCATTTTAGAGTCGTTGGATTCCAGCTTTTTACTAGTTTCTGTCATGTAATTTTGTAATTGATTCTCTAATTTTTTTGACACTTTCTTCTATAACTTTGGATCTGGTTTCTGGTGTTGTCATGGTGCCAGAACTTGCGGTGATACTAACTTATAATAGACTAGTAATTTTATCTCAAGAATGAAAAGAATTAAAGAAATGAGAATGAGGGACTAAAGCTTTATTGATCACTGTCAAAAAAATTGAGATTACAATGAATTTATCAAACTAAGTATAATAGATCCACCATAGCTACTGAACAATTGTACCTGAAAGAGAGAAGAATAAGAAGAGAAGTTAGTTAGGATTTAGAGAGAAAAAGTAGAGAGAAGAGAAAGTAGTTGAGAATTGTAACAGAATTTGTACCGTAAAATGCTAAGGTCCTCAGCTCTTTCTGTTGGTATTTATTATTGAGTGGCATTGGGCCCTTGTTGGTTGGACTTCTTTATTAATGAGCTGAAGACCAACAGTTGAGGCACATTTCTTATCAGCCAACATCTTCAAGATAAGAGGGTTACTTTCCTAATTGGTGACTTGGGAATCTCCGAACATTACAAATTAAAACAAACTGCTACGGTCCACACGAAAATAGGTAGAAAAAGTTGAAAGTTTTCTCAAAGTTAACATGGCCCATATGCACGTTATTCAGCCAATCTCGTGTAGGAAATGCATCAGCTTATGAAAATACCAGTCGTGGTTGCCCGTGCACACACGGGCCCAACACGAAGATTTGTGTCACGGCCCAAATTTCCATCTCAGATTGTGATGGTGCCTGACCGTACTTGCTAAACAAGCCAACTCAAAATTAACAGAATACAATCCAAATTCCTGTAATTAACAAATTCATTTCATAAATAAAGATAAGAATAATATCGAAACAATATAATATCTGATACAATCAGAACATGTTCCAAACACCAAAATAGTATAATGTCCAAGACCTATGTGACACAAGTACACGAGTAACTGAATATATAATTGAAACTATATGAGAGAAAGAAAACAGATAGGAGATAAATAAGTAAAGGGACTCAGGCACAGCAAAATGAATCCATGCGGTGCAGCTCGTCATAAGTCTCTGAGTGAACGCCTAGGATTAACAATAGGCTGCGCTAGTATCACATAAAAATTTGTACAAAAAGATAGTGCATAAGCATAGTAAGAGTACACCATAGTCTATACCTAGTAAATATCATGGCTAGCCACGAAGAAGTAGTTACGAGGCTATAGGCATGAAGATACTTACAATACAAATATAAATAATAGAGCATGGAACCGAACAGTAAATATCCTCATGAACAACAGGTATGAAAGATATAAAACAGTCGAAAGATGTAAATAATGCGTTTCCGACTCAAGAGATGATCATAATGTTGCTCATATATTGTATTTAAAGATGGAATGCTTCAATCGACGGAGTCGAGACTCCCAACTAACATATATTGGTGCCATGCAATAGTTAGCATTCAAATTCATGCTTCTAGACGAATCATGAATTTCTATGCATGCTCAAGAATCTATCTTTTACCATGACCGGTGCAAGATCCATGTACCCAAATACAAAATTTATGTATCACTGAAATCCAATACAAAATTCATGTATTGACGTGAAACACAATTTATGTATCGGCTGCGCTCACAGGGCCCAAATAACATGGGTAATCACCTGACTCTGGAGAGATGAATCCTTATCCAAGCTCAAAAGAAGCTTCATAGATCACTTATATTCAAATTTGAGCTCATCATGTCTTGTGTTGTAACTGTATTTAGCCACGCGACATTACCTTTCGTGCCACAATGTCAATCCAAATCAAGTATCCCATATATACATACATATATATATATAAAATATATATATGTGTGTGTGTGTGTGCGTGTGTGTGTGCGCGCGCGCGCGCGCAGGTGCGCGCATATTCCCAAGAAGTTAATAGATAAAAGATGCTTTAGGACATAATAATATTCATGAAGATATGTGCTCATAGAATTTCTATGTAACTAAGGATGATTCAAGCAATTCACATATCAAGAATAAGTTCTCATGCCTTCATAAGTAATCAAAAATTTAGGCATGATCTCTAGCATGAATAATTGAGAAAATATAGTCATGTATGCCAAATAATTTATGAATCAGGATGAGCACATAATCAAAACAGGGCATAAAATATCTCAATTCTACCTCTGACATGAAATAAACTTGGTACGTGTATATACCCTTGCCACCCCACAAATACACCGTCCCCAATACCTTAAATACATAGCAATCAAGTCAAATTCTAGGGCTTTCCATCTTAACAAGGTTAGCCAAGAGACTTACCTCTCCTCGAGCTACCTTAAACCTAAAATCGCGTCAAAACCTTGTCTAACCCTCCAATTATGAAATCCCCACTCAACACTGTAAGCACGTGATTTTTTCCCTACATGAACATAACTCCTAAAAATAAGTCAAAATAATTCAAGGGAAAGCAATGTCGACGGGAGATAACTCAAGTTCAAAGGAAAGCGAAACAGTTCAAGTTTCAAGGGAAAATAGTTTAAGGTGCCGAGTAGGTTTGACCTCGAGGCACAAGATTTGAGATGGCAGAAAGAATGAGTCTCAATCCAAAATAAAGAAAAGAACAAAAAGAACAAAAGAAGTTAGCTCCAAAATTCAGAAGCAGGAAAAGATGTGAACTGCTCAAGACATGGTTGAAGTCATGAGCACTACATGTCCGGTCTTGATCCAAAAGCTGAAGAAGATTGAACCAACACCTGCGGCTAACAAGCATCAAGATTCAGGTCAGGGTCCGCATGAAGCACCAGCCAAGACTCAAGATCAAGCTTCAGAAGACTCATACATAGGAATCTTGTAACTAGTAGCTAATATGCTTAGTTAGTCTTTTTCAATTTTGACTTTGATGTAATAACGGGACAGCGAACCGGAGCCTCGGACGGAACCTCGACTCTCAACCTCGGTACTCCATCACCTCGTTCACTTTTGAACTACACCTGACCTGATTCCTTTATAGTCAAGGATATGTAGGCAACCTTTGAAGCAAGGTTCGGTCAGACAGTTTTCAAAAATTGTTTCTCATGGAGTTTCAAATGGACAAAAATCCCTCACAGTGCTTACGTTATCTTTGCCCAAAAACTCTTTGTGTTTCCGAGCGAAGAGGTGCAGCTGTAAGCACGTGATTTTTGCCCTACATGAAGATAACTCCTAAAAATAAATCAAAATAATTTTTATTGCTTTTTGTAGAAATTTTTTTACTTTTGTAGTCGCATTTCATGCATTTTAATATTTTAAAATCACAATAATAAAATACAAAAATACGCACTTGCATTTAGGATCTAATTTCATATTTTAGGAATAATTTAGGATTAATTTATTTTAGAATAAAATAGGAAGAAAATAACAAAAATAGTACCTTTTGCATTTTTAGTTTAAATTGGTATTAGTTTGCATTTTAATTAGAAATTAATTAGGAAATCTAATTTTTAGTGTTAATTTGGCTTTGTGTTTTAATTTAGCATTTAACAAAATCAGAAAAACAAATACAAATTAAATAAATATTACCTCACATAACAACCTTCCCTCAAATAGAATTACCCCACATAACACCCCCACCCGTATACACTCTATAAAACCACTTGCCTCACAAAATTTAGAGGAAGGAAAAAAAAAACTACAAAAAAATAGACACAGAAAGACGGACGAAAAGTAACAAAACAAAAAGGGAAAAATATACACAAGGCATGAAAAACTAGCTGCTTCTTCTTCAACAAATACACAGCAGCCCGCCCCCTCCGATCACGTTCTCCTTCTTCGCACCGCTTCAGCCTGAGAATGAGCTGAAAACAGCTCTAAATGCTCTCGGTCCTTGCTCGATTTCAGCTGTTGCCGTTTTCATCTTGTTCGAGATCATGTATTCGTCTTCATGTATATAAAAGTTTTTCGTGTATGAATCCGTTTGTACTCAACTTTCAGCATCAATCAAATTTCGAATTTATGTTCTGGCTAAATCTATGTCCATGTTTTCGCTGAATCTCTGGCTGTTCGTCATTGTTGTCGCTCATTGTTGCTTTTTGCTCGGAGATTTGCTGAGTTTTGTTGGAGAATTATTCACGGCTCGATTTGCTGTTGTCATTTTTATCGTCTTCCTTTCGAGTTCAAGCTGCTGAAACTCGACATTGCTGTAAATCGTTCGAGGTTACAACCGGTCTCCGTCGGGGATCCTGTTTTCCGGTGAGGGAGTCGAGTTCGTCGTGGTTGGCGCTCATTGTTCGAGTTTTCCGATCGAGGTCCTGCGGCTTTTGTCCGGAGAGGTGAAATCGTTGTAATTGCTGGAAATATTCGTCAATTGGAACATCACTCCAGGTCCAATTCTAACTTTATTTGTCGCCTAAATTTTGAGTAGCCAGTTATCTGGCATCACTATGTTTGTTTTGTCTCGATCGAAATTGTTATTTCTGGATTGATTGAATTGGGGTGGGTTTACCTTTTAATTTATGTGCCTGTCTTGGCAAAAGTAATGTTGCAGGTTATTAAAACTTGACCAAAGTATAGGAGAGGAGCATTGATTTTAGTCCAAAATCCATTTGCTGTGTTGGGCATATTTTTAGGTGTGGACTTTGAATTGATTTAAGTAATTAAGAGATTAATGGAAATTGGTTAATATTTACATTCTTCTGTTGTTGAAATATTGTGACATAAGAATTCTTTTTTTTTTTAAACTTTGAAGGAACGTTACTGTATAAAGTGCTATTCAAAACTTTTCCGATTAGTCTTAGTAACGTTACTGTTTTAATCTTAGGAAGACTTTTCGTGCTCGCATTCTCATTTGTTTAACTGCTGTCGTAGCATGCTTTAGGCTTGACTAATAATAAATAAATCGTGATTACGGGTACAATTTTCGTAACGTGGTTGTGATACTGAGTTAGTGTTAATATGAATATTCGTAGTTCACTAAGTTGAGTGCTTAACCTTTTGATTAGAATCAAGGTGCGCCATGCCAAATAAAAATGACAATTGAATGGCCCTCATTTTTAGTGTGATTTAATACTTAGAAATTCGGGACGGGCCATTTAGCGAATTTCATGGCCTTCCCAAAAGATAATAACGCGTTAGCCTCTTTAGGCGCAACTTTAATAAATTACATTCCTAAATACGGGTGGGCATTTTATGCGGCCCAAATCCAAATCCTAAAACGTTGGATATAGTGTGCATAGGATTGCAGGTTCATTTGATACGGCGCAATCTGAAAGCACATTTTAAACGACGTTCGCTTTCTTAAAGAAATATATTATTAAATAAAAGCGGTTAAGCATAAAATTGGCACATAGGTTCTTCATGTAATAAAATCAGATAAAAACTAAATACAACAGTTGAGCGATCGTTCTAGAACCACGGAACCCGGGGATGCCTAACACTTTCTTCCGGGTTAACAAAATTCCTTATCCGGATTCTGGTTCGCGGACTGTTAACAGAGTCAATCTTTTCCTCGGTTCGGGATTAAACCGGTGACTTGGGACACCATTAATCTCCCAAGTGGCTACTCTGAATAATTAATAACCCAATCCCATTTCGATTGTCCTTTAAGTGGAAAAACTCCTTTACGCTCCTTTCTGAAGTGTATAATGAAAAAGGAGGTGTGACAAACATCATCCAAGAAAATCAAATAATTTTAGAGGAAGCTATCGCAACAATAAAACTTCGATCTTTCATAAACTCCCAAAAAGTCAACAAAAATTAACCCAGGCTCGGTTGCTCAAAATTTGAAATCAATACCAAAATTCGATGACCCATAACCTGTCGAGTCCGTATATATAATTAGTTTTTAAATTTATGGTCCAAATTGATGGTCAAAACTCCAAAATACACTCTGTTAAAGTGTAGACAAAATTCCAAATTCCTTTGAAAAATCCATATTATGCGTTATCAAATTGATGGTACCCATAACCTCTCTCATGTCTTTACACGCCTTATTGACTTTACTTTTTGTATTACTCTACTATGTTATATCAGATTTCCTGGTGGATGAGAAGATGCGAGAAGCGAGTCTGCGGTGGTTCGGGCATGTGCGGAGAAAAAGTCCTGATGCCCCGGTGAGGAGTTGTGAGCGGCTTGCGATGGTCGGCGTACGGCGAGGCAGAGGGAGGCCTAAGAGGTATTGGGGAGAGGTTATTAGGCATGACATGGCTAGAATGCGGGTTTCCGAGGACATGGCCGTTGATAGGAAAGTCTGGGGGTCTAGTATCAGGGTTGTAGGATAGGGGCTCCTAGAGTTTTTCGTACTCCTCACCCAGGGTTGGGTGACGCTTGGCAGGGCTATCCATAGATGATTTGTGTATTGGATTGTGTCTCCCTTATGGTCGTTATTTATGGTAGTTACTGTCTGATATTATTGCATGCTATTTTATTTATGGTATTTATGGTTCTTATGTTTAGATAATTATTTACGTTATTTATGCTGGAGTTACTAATGCTCTTTTATTTTTGTTTTTTGTTTGCCTTTCCTTCACTGAGCCGAGGGTCGATTGGAAACGGCCTCTCTGCCCTTTCAGGTAGGGGTGAGGCCCGTCTACATATTATCCTCCCCAAACCCCACTCTGTGGGACTATATTGGGTTGTTGTTGTTGTTGTTATATCAGATTGCCTTAGAGGATTAATTATGCGTTTTAGTTCCCTTTCATGTTATGCTGTGAGATTTGCGTTGTTACTGATATATCGGATTGGATTACACGCCGCAGCGGTATTATTAAATATATCGGATCGGGCTGCGTCGCAACAGTATTATTATATATATAGGAAGCACTCCGCAACAGTATTATTATATATTAGATCGGATTGCACACAACAATATATTGTTGTATATATTGGATCGAGTTGCGCGTCGCAACGGTATTTATATTGATGTTGATATTTGGGATACTTATTCTTGTTGTTATGCTCTGTTACCGTGTTTTGTTTTGAGGTTGCAATGTGATGTTATTCTGGGGACCGCTAATATCTATTTATTTTGTTCTGTTCATTATGTTGTTATTTGTTTCGCTCCATTGTTATTGCTTCTCTGCTTATTATTCGTACAGATTTTCAGTGAGTATCTTGTCATAGTCTCGTCACTATCTCATCGGGTTTAAGCTCGATACTTACTGAGTACATGAAATCAGTTATACTCATACTATATTTTTGCACTTCTTGTGCAAATCCCAATGTTGGTCCTAGCAGCATAAAGAGGTGATTGCTCGGACCTATTCTATCAGACAGTTTTGCATTACCTTTCAGACTTCATATATAGTATTCTAGTGGCTCATGTACTTGTAACATTAGATTCACGGAATAGTCTTAGACAGCGATAGTTATGGATTTATTATGCATTTTACAAGTTTTTGCTCTTTATTTCTTATTATTATGTTTTTAAATTATTTTACTGCTTCAATTATTTAGCTAATGTTAGCTTGCCTAGGAATCACATGATCGAATGCCCTGCCAAAGCGGCTAAATACTAGTAGTATTTTTAGTGTCTGATCTAAGTAGCCATTTCTGTGAATCATGCAGCTGTTACGAACATTAATTTTGGTCGATCATTACGTCTGAAGGATTTGTAACTAACGATTTAATGATGACTTTTTAACCACTAAATTAAAACCGAATACCAGATATTCTGAGACCTAATGACCGCTAGCTCAATTAAGTGGAGTTTTGAACATCTTTCCAAAGATTGCAAGAGCAGAAGAATAAATTGCACATTGCATGCAATTTTTCAGACAATCTCTATCGCAAAAGCACGAATCATTAAGCAAAATACAGCAGCTATACATGAGAATACTCAAAAATATACATCGGATCTGGCCACCAGTGTCTGTCTATCTATGGGCTCTATTCAGTACAATAATACTGAAACAAAAAACAGAAGAGTGGGTACAAAGAAATGCACCCTACCCAGGTGACAACCTGCAATAATAGCCACAATACATGTATCATATTTTCAGCTCAAAATATAGAAATAGGTTCCTACAAAGAGGTAAACTCCGCTAATCGACCTTGAGACCTTATAATATTATGGCATAGCTAAACACCATCTGCAACCCCTCCCTCCCTCGTGATAAGGATACAAGACTATCCAATGGCTAACATTAACTCATTTTCCAACTAATAGCATAAAGAACAAGCTAGGAACTGAAAGATCCTCACCAGAAATGCCCAATGTCTGTGATGTTGGTAAAGCTGGCAAAGACATTTCTGCAAATTCAAGTGATTCAGTAAAAGACGGTATTTAGCCAGAGACACTAGGTATAGAGTATTCTGTAAAAACAAGCCTCATTTTATTCTCCTGACTTTTGTGGAATCAGCAAAAAAAGATAGCCAATTTTCAGTCAGTTACCAGGAGCACAAAGAGACAAGGATGTCACCGACGATGATGAAGGCCATGGAGCAGCAATATTGTCATTTAAGTCACAAGTAAAGCTGAAGCCTGTTGAATTGTCATATACCAGATCTGCTGGCAAGCTTCGAAGCAAGCACCCTGCTTCATTAATTTGAAAAACTTCATCAGTATAAACTAGACCAAGAATATATAACCATTGTCCTTTGGAAACACAAACTGTTTCCATCAACAAAATGCCAGTACAGTAACATGCAGTTCCATATAAATCTAAAGCCAAAGAGAGTTATAAACTTTAAGTTGTTTCTCATTAACAGCAGATACATAATTTCCAGATCCCAAGAACCTAAATCAGAACCTTTAAGTTCTCATGACCGAATATGTGCAAATAGTGCGCGATCCTAACTTCTTATGCTAAGGGGCATATACATAACTAGAGATACTTGTAGATAAGGAAATGGCTCTGTTGATTTTATGGCTAAACTCCGGACATCGAAAACGACATTTTGATATCACGAATAAGCCTCTTAAAGAAATTGTTAAACTGATTAGAGTAGATCCGCCCTGTTAGGATGATTCAATCTACTCTCCACCCCCACGCCACTCCAACAGAGATATGGATAGTTCATAGAAATTATGGGGAATGCGCATCAACTGTGTGTTAGATCCACGCTGTTAGGAAAGATTCAAGCTGGTCTCAAACCTACCCCCCCACAACTCCAACAGAAGATGTGGACAGCGAGAACATTTCATAGAATCTATCAGGAATGCACGTTAGACAAAAAGCAGCACTAGAGCACTAAAAGGGGGTATCATTAAGCTGTACAAGACACAAAATTTCATAAGATATTTTCAATACTATTTCTCAACCTAAAATTGCAAATCTTCCATTTGGAGATATGCACTGATATCCAGATCTAGAGTCGGATCAGCTGTTCATGGGGTCTCCACAACTTATATCAATATCCATGTTAGTGCATAAGTTTCTTAATCAGTTTTTAAGCTTGATGAACACCCAGCCAATTTTACTTTATCTTTGATTGGTAATACCCACCCAATACTTCTTAATAACACATTATAGTTACAATTCAAACTATAGCTCAGTATTCTCTATTTACACAATACGAATCAACTTCCAAACTCGGACTCTAAAAGAGAATCTGTACCTTCTTGCCCATACGCTGCTCCACAGCAAACAGAAGCCAAGTGAAAAGAACACAAATGTCAGCTCGAAGAAACAAGAGACATAAATATATGGACAAAATCACAAAATGGATAATCACCTTGGAGACTAAAATCTTTCAAGTCAACATCACAAAGCTCATAAACGTTTGTCATAACTCCAGCCTTCTGCAACATAGAACCAAATACAGCAGCACATAAAATTGCTTGCCGATTTGTGATCAACATTTGCTTCTGTATCCCTGTGATGTAAGCATTTAACGAGCTACAACATGAAGGACTTGGAGCAGCTAAATTTCTGCATGCATTGATCACTTCAGATGGCTGCTTGAATTCCAGGGGACAAGCTACATCCAAAAGATAACAGCTTAGAAAGAAGCCTCTAAGGCTTGGAAAACATACGTTAAAAGGTTATTTGTCTGCCAAAAAGAAAAAAAGAAAGTTGATCAAAAAAATTACTTGGGCATAATAGAGGAGCAAATTACTCTCCTCACTTAATTTAGGGAAGAGATGAAAATATCATACAAGTTGACGGCTGCATATTTCTATCTCAAGGATAATTCCCCTTCAAGGACTGCATACAACTTTAATACATTAACAAAGCTGCATCTTTTCATATGAATTTGGCGCATCGGTTCTAACAAGCTAACTGGAATTTCAGTGAATGTTGCATAATTGGACCAAATAGTAGCAACTTTGAACTTTTTTTTTATGACCAAAAAAAAAAATCTCAAATCTCTCTCTCTCTCTCTCACACACACACACACCGGTCGATTTTCGGTGTCAACCCCTCTCATCAGTGCATGCACATGTAAGGTCCCCCCTCCCTTTCTTCTCCTCATTTTCTCTTTTCTTTGTCTCTCCACGCTCTTTCTCTTCCCTTCTCCCTCTTTTCCTCCCTTTCCGCCCCTTCTCGTTTTTTTCCCAGCACCAGTCGCCGGCGTAGGTGTGGTGGGTCCCAGGCAGACCCCTCTTTTCTCTCCCATTTTCTTTCTTTCCAGCTTCTGTTTCACCTCCTCGCGTCTTCTCTTTCACCCGCTCAACCCTTCCTTTTGCCCCGAAACCCTAGACCGCCGGCAATCTCCTTGTTGTTTCTCCCTCTCTCCCCTTTTTGTGTAGCAACTGTTGCAACGAGAAAAATCCTAGACCCCTTTTTTTCCTCTCCTTTTATTTCTGTTGGATATGTGCACTTGTATTTTATCTTGGTCAACACAGTGGAGACGACTTTAACCAGGCTTGAGCACCGACTTTAAAAGTTAGAATAAAGAAATAACAAACACGGGTATTAAAGCTTAAAACATAAAAATAGAGAATAAACAAGGAAACAAAACTAACATTATTTTGTAACCTAGAAATCTCTGAGGGCCACCTGGAGCACGATGTCAAACTCATAATAATAGGTCCTCAATCTCCACTAAAATACTGGACTTAACTAAAGAGTCTGAAATCATGTCATGTGCCTAACCCACACATCATGTATTGCGTTCTCGTCGCTGAACAAAGCCTTGAGGGCGAGGAAACAACAAACTTATGAATCGAAGATGCTAACTATTGAAGGATGTGCAAACTGTTGTTGTTGTAAACACAACACGACATAAGTGGGAATTTGTATAGATTTAGGTCACGCAAAATAAGGTACTCCGACCATGAAAATGAAGAATGTAAAGAAGGAAAAATATAAGGAGAGGAAAGGGGAGAAAAGGAAAAAGATGCGAGGGAGGCATCACTAGTTTGCATGTCACTGCGACATGAGTTCCGAATCTTGTGACGAAATGAAGGTGATGTTGTCGCTACCAGTGTTCAAGAAATCGGGCGCTTTCTCTCTTTAAGCGAGAAGCAACGCGAGGCGGAAGGTAAGTCGCTTCCCCTGTTAGAAGCGACTCAGGTACACTAATGCGAGCGCTTCTGCCCTAAAAGCGTGAAGCGATAGAAGCGGTCGCTTCTTTCATTTAATGACTTACCCGTGTCTATTTCACTTAAAACACCCAAAACCTATTCGGTTCAGCAGCACTAACGTTCTAGGGTTTTGAAGCAAGTCTTTCTTCTTCAGTTCTTCTTCTTCTTCAACATTACAACAAACAAGCTAGGGTTTTTCTTCTTCATCATCAACATTACAACAAAAAGAGCACAAGTTTCAAGTATCAAGACTCAAGAGGTATGTTTTTATTTTCATTCAATCTTCTTCTTCTTCTAATCTTCTTCTTCTTTTTCTTTTTCTTTTTCTTTCTAAACGTCCAAATAGCGCCGAAATGCTGGCGAATTTTTTCTAGAAATTTTCTGCCCCGTTTCTACCCATAATTTTCTGCCCGAAGTATATATTTTTTATTCATAGTTCTTATTGCCTTTCTTATGTGTTATGTAGTTGATATTTTAATGGCGCCAAAAGAAGATAGGAAAGTCCCGACTTGGGTTTACTCGGTAAGAGCTAGCGAGACCAACAAGATGGCAATTAGATGTCTTTTTTGTAATAAGATTACAAATGGAGGAATCTATCGTCAAAAAGCGTATCTAATCGGTGGTGATTCAAATGTCGCATCTTGTCCTAAAGTTCTGGGGTATGTGAAGGAAGAATTGAAAGCATACCTTCAAAAAAAGAAAGAGTTAAAGAGTCAAATGATGCATGAACAAGAACTTTAAAATGTTGATGATGATGATGAAACAGAAGAAGGTGACGATGCTTCGTCGCTTCCACAAAAGCGAGGAAGGATGTTTCCACCAATGTCTTCTAGTTATGGATCCTGATCTACTGGCAAAACCAAAGGTCCTATGGATTGTTCTCCCGCAAAAATCTGGAGATCGGGGAGGAAAAGTAGTAATCCTCAAGTTGATGCAAAAGAGATTTTGCGGGACCGTGCAGTTACTTGCTTTGCCCGGTGGATGTATGATGCAGATCTTCCTTTTAATTGTGTTAATTATAATGACACTTTTGCTGCTTTTATTGAGGTCGTAGGCTTTATCTACAAAAAGAGGTGGCATAGGTGAACAAAATCGTGGAGGAGCACAAAGTAGAATTTGACAAGTATGGTTGTTCTATTATGATGGATAAGTAGACAGCGAGAAATGGAAAAATGATTCAATATCTTGGTGAATTCTCCTAAGGGAAGTCTATTTCTTGAGTCTGTTGATGCAAGCGACTCTTCGACTGATTCAACAAAAATGTACTCCTTGTTCAAGAGTACAATAGACTCTATTGGAGCAGAAAATGTTGTTCAAGTTGTCACGGACAACGCCAGTGAAAATGTTAAAGTTGGTGATTTGATGTCTGTTACGTACCCGCATATCTATTGGACTCCTTCTGCAGCGCATTCTATTGATTTGATTTTTGGTGATATTTTCAAGGAAAGACCCTTCATTACTTCACATAGCTTTTCGTCTCCTTGATAGCTGGAAGTTCTCCAAAAGTATGAAACGCTGGAGGACTTTGGACCATCCATTCCAGTGTGGTTGGATTCTGTTCAATGTCTTTAATTAGGCAGTTAGAGTGCATTCATATATTGTTCAAAGGCCTTTATTATTGAACATGACGAAGAGATTCACTCAACAAAGAAGCTTGGTGAAACCTGCAAAGACAAAATTTGCTATTGCGTTCTTGACTTTGGCTAGGATGTATGAGCAAAAAGGCAATTTGAAGAAGTTGTTTGTTTCAGAAGAGTACACTAGCAGTGCCTATGGAAGGGAAGCCCGAGGGAGAGAATCTGCATATATTATACTTTCTACTTCATTCTGGAACAATGTGATTCATGCATTGAAGATTGGTGGTCCTTTAGTCAAAGTGCTTCGTTTGGTGGATGGGGAGAAAAAGCCACCAATGGGCTACTTGTACGAAGCAATTGATAGGGCAAAGGAGGCTACTTGAAACTCTTTGTGATAAAAAAAAATACAAAAGAGTCTTTGAGATCATAGATAAAAGGCGGGATAGTAAGTTTCATAGCCCTTTGCATGCAGTTGGACTTGTTTTGAACCCGAAATTGTTTTATGCCAATGAAGAGAGGATCCTAGGAGATGAACCTTTGTGGACTTGATACTATGAATGCATTGAGAAGTTGGTACCTGAAGAATCTGTGCAAGATAAAATTACAGAGCAATTTAGTATTTATAGGAATGCTGAACAACTTTTTGGAAAAAACATGGCCATTAGACAAAGAACGACAAAGTCACCAGGTGATCAAGCGCTTATATGTTGCTTTATAGTTAATAAGTTATTTCTTTATTAATATTATGTTTTAAAAATTTGTTCTACTTCTACAGTTGAATGGTGGAAGCAATGTGGTCATTTCACTCCAGATTTACAAAAGTTCGCAATCAAGGTTCTAAGTCTAACATGTAGCTCATCCGGGTGTGAAAGCAATTCGAGCGTGTTTGAGCATGTAAGAACTAATAAGAAAGATTTAGTATATTGACATAATTAAATTATATCACAGTTGTCCTAATCTTACTAATTATTTATTATTTGCAGATTCATACCAAAAAGAGGAACAAACTAACCTTAAACCGTCTCAATGATCTAGTCTTCATTAAGTACAATAGAACATTGAGGCGTCGTTATAACGCTCGCGATGAAATTGATCCAATTAGTTTGGACCACATCGATGGTGCTAATGAATGGGTAACTGGAGTCCCGGAAGATCATGCAGATGAAGAGGTATTTGATGATACTTCTGGTATCACTTGGGGTGATGTTGCGGAGGCGCGTGGAATTGGGAAGAGGATTTATGGTTTGACGGGGTCCGGGCCCTCCAGGGGGAGTACCTCAACTTCATGTTCACAGAGGAAGGGAAAAGTGGCGACTACTTCAACTTTGTCCCAAGTTGATGAAGAAGATGAAATTGAAGAAGATGACGAGTAATACAATAATGATACTGGAATACAAGAGTTCGACAATCTTGTAGAAGAATAGGATGCTCAATTTGTGGTTTCATTGATGTTGCTCTTGACAATCTTGAAGAATATGATGTTTTTTTGTGTTTTAATTGATGCTACTCTTTAGTTTTTTAATTCAAGTATTGAACATTTGCTTACAATTACATGTGTTGTCTAGGTCATATTTATTTTAATTTTTTTTTTTAAATTCCGCTTCACTTCAAAAAAGCAGGCGCTTCGCTTCTCGCTTTTCGTGAATGGGGGTTGTCGCTTTTTCTAGCTTCACGCTATTTTGAACAGTGGTCGCTACTCCGATTGCTTTTTTGGTTTTCCCAGATTTGGAGGAAGAAGAAGAAAATAAAAGCCAAGGGAAGTGGTAAAAAGAAGCTTTGGGCTACTACCAAATTTCAAATCATGAGCGAATTGCAATAATAGGGGCCTGCTTCACACATACACATAAATATATATATATATATATATATATGTATATAAAGAATAAAATGATAACGTATTTACAAAAGGTTATTTATACTTATTTCGAACCATGATTATTTAATTAATTAAAAATAAAAAAGCAATACATAATTACACAATAATTGTTGGCCACTAAATTTAATTAATAGAAATTGAGTTATATCACATTGCTAAATGAGGCATTTTTGGGCAATTCTAAATAAATAATGGAATACATACTAATACTTACATACTTATTAAACGTTTAACGCTACCCCTGTCCTGATCCGCGAATCCTAAGACTTGCGTGATGACGACTCTGATATTTAGATCCGCAAATGTGTTAGATAATAACACAAGAACTTGCTGGTATCCTAGCAAGGGCCTAAATTTTTTAGAAAGATATTGATTCCTAACAACGGCAACTCTCAAACTATAAAAGAACATAAGCACGTATACACTTGGTCCACAAGAAACCAGCATAAGAAGCCATAAGAAGCCACAGTAGAAGCGACTTGCTAATATCAGTCACATGGCTTGCTTGAATTTAGTAATTGAGTCCTTCAACTCTCACATATGAATCTAGTAGTCTTACTTGAGCTTTCCATTCATTTAGTGGGACAAGGTCAGTCATCTTCACCTCCAAGCACGGATTGGCTCACCCAAGGTCCTTTACAATGTAATTATGGAAAATCTTCTACCTAAACTGCTTTGATAGGTCATAACATGGTTTTCAAGCCATGATCTGCTCTACCTAGGGAGACTTCAATGAGAGAAAAACTAAAGAAGTCAAAAAAAGTATCGAAATATAGTTGATAAAGTTAATTCTTAAGACACGCCAAAATTTTCCACAGGCTTTCAAAGAAACACCTTACCCAGAACATCATGAGACTATCAATTAACATAGAAAAATACAGCTTAATACTCTTCCATATAATGAGACTGACGTTGGACCCTAGAATCATAACATACAAAATATGGCTTAAAACTCTTGTAGTATAAGAATTCAAGCACATTCAGAGCCGAACATAACACAAAATGAGATATATAATGGGGCCAACATTTGAGAATTGTCTTAAAAATCAGAGAAAGCTAACTCAAAAATAACCATCTTCACCATTCAAATTAAGCAGAAAACTTAGAGTTGGCAAATAACAGCCAGAAGAATAGTTTCTTAAACTCTGGATAAAGACCACAAACTTGAGTTCAAATCCCTTCCTGACCTCCGTTGCATCTCGGCCATTAGAACCTATATCCTCAATCCAATTCCCATATCATAAAGAACACGAATAAGAGAACACTTAAGGTTTTAACAGAGTGCAGAAAATATGTAGCATGAAGAGCAGAGGAGTAAGGATGGAAGAAAGGTGCACTATGAAACTGAACCAGACATAAGCACTTCAATAATCAATAAGAAGTTCATTATTATGTGCTAAAATCCTTACCTTTGTTAATTTTGCAGGAAGACAACAACCGAAATGCAGTATTGGCATCCTCAAACCTTAGTTTCCTAGCAATCCATGAATAGACCACTCCCTTACAATCATTAAGAGTGTCAATTTCACCAGGTGCTCCAACTATGTTCTTCTTATCACTGAGAACCGTTTTTATCCCAGATATCTGAAGTGCAGCCTCAGAAATTGCAGGCTGGCAAACAGGCCTGCAGCACTCTTTCAGAGGATCAACTGTGCTGCATGAATCTAACAATTTGCTTGTATTTAATGCTTTCTCAAAGGTACTGATGTCCTTCACGGGGCAAGACCCGCCAGTCAGATTGGACGACTTTACAGAACACATGCTAGATAATGAGCTGTTTGCTCCTCTGCTGGCTAGTATACTGATGATATCTTTAAAACAATTATCAGCCACCGCATTTTGTAAAACTAAAGTATCAGAATGGCTGCTGTAAAATCCCTGGAATATGTGGAGTAAGCTATTAAACTGTGGGCAGCATATTACATTCCCTACTACTGTAGACAAAGATTGAGTACAATCAGATGCTGTTTTTCCTGTGATGCTCGAAATGACTGAGAAATTTACAGGGCATCTTCCAGTCAACACAGGGTCATAAGTCTTTGGGAAGGAAGGGTACATTGGTGGCAAAGGTTCTCCAGGAAAAGGATAATGGGGGATCATAGCGGGTGATATGTCAATTGGCTGAAAAGTTCCACTGTTAGGTGTGCTAGGTAGTTCAGACATGGAAGGAGCTTGCCAAGGTTTAGGTAACAGAGGCAGAGCCACTACATTTTGATAGCTAGACAACCAGAGAGCAACTACTAGCAGCAGGTGGCAAAACGAACCTGCAATATGAGAAAAGTCTGTACTTCAGCAAGCATACATAATTTAAAGCCTGGATAGAGATGCCACATGCACAGAACTCTATACGAGTTCAGATATGTCAATTACCTAGTGGTTACTTCATGCAATAATGCCAAGTAAATCCTATGTAGCTTGAGACTTGAGAAAAAATCATCATGAAAATAAACTATGTGATTGAGATGCAAAGAAAACGAGGCAATCAAAACTAAGGTTCAGCAATTATCATTTTCTATTCAGTATGGATACTATAAAGCCGACAAGAGAGGAATTTTCTAGTGGGAAGGACTTTCCACGTCCAAACCACAAGGTTTTTTACCATATCGAGGAAAAAAAGGAAAATACAAAAGCCACCATCAGGCATAAAACATCTGACCAACAAGAGTTGTAGACCAAAGAGTTTCCCTATAACTGCATGCATAACCATGAACTTGTAAAATAAAAAACTGGAAACACCTATGATGCCATTTGTTAAGGACAAAATAGAAAGCCCAACAAAATCTAGAGTAGGCCAGGTGGCTTTTGGGTCACGGGTGGAGGGCAGAGTGACAGTGTGAAGTTTTGTCTTTCCCGATCTCCTACCGGATAAAGGAAAGTGTAGAATAAAACTTTCGTGAGCCCAGTGCTTTACCCTTGAGACGACTAACAATCATTATACAAGCCATGACTCCACTAACCCTCCGGCAACATGGGGACGTGCAACAGGAACCTTTAGTCGGCTGATGGTACACCAATTGAGCTGGTCAAGTCGCAATACCTACACCAGATCGAACCATGTTATAATGCAGAAGAGATCAGGCAACACCATAGAATCCTAAATCACCTTATAAAGCAAAGGCATCCATCCATATATAAGATTGGATCTTTTTTTTGACAAAGGTAACAGTTATGTATTATAAAAAAGGAAACCCGGCACAAAGGTTGTGCTGGTAACCATTTACAGATTCCAAAAGAAGCAAAAACCCATCCTTGTTCTTCTTACAAGGATTCTATGATGTCTAAAATCGATTCTTCATCATTCACATAATTTTTTTTACACCAAAAATGAAACAACAAGATACAGTTCATCTTTAACTTCTAAATAGGACTGCTTCTGTCTTCAAAACACCTGGCGATCCTTTCCTTCCAAACTATCCACCATATGCACATTGGGAAAGAGGAACTACACCATATCCACCATATATAAGTTGGATCTTATTATTAAGAAAGAGGAACTACAACAGAGAGGAGCATAACATGCTTTGTAACCTCCACAAGGCAGTCTAAATGCATCATTTTCTTGTTGGAGAAGCATTAAATAAACATCTAGCCAGGTATAACTCACATCTCATGCAAGATTAATAACCATTTACTGAGTAGACAACTGATAAGCTTGCAATGGTAAACTGGGGTAACGCCGTAAGCGACCTTAACAGATTAAATGCAACTCTTATCCATAGAATCCAAGGAAAGAATCGGACTAAGATGTTCTAAATTGCCTCTCTTTCATCATTGTCTTACCCTAGTTTGACGTATGCAGAATTGAAAAGTAATGGAGGTTAAAATTCACTCTTTTCCAGGTCTTAAAATTTCTACTTCACAATTGGAAGGTTAATAATGTGTAACAATCCAACCCACTAGTGATAGTGTCCTCTTTGGGCCTAGACCCGAACGGCTTTAAAACATGTCACTAGAGTCCAAGGCTTGTCTACTTATATACTCTGCATCTCTTCCGCTTTTGTCGATGTGGGATCCATCTAGGGTTTGCCCCACCACCATTCAAGGTTGCACGCAGAGTGACTCTGATACCATACGTAACAGTCCAGCCCACTAGTGATATTCCGCTTTGTGCCTAGACCCGCATGGCTTTAAAACGCGTCACTAGAGCCTAAGGCATGTCTACTTATATACCACGCATCTCTCCCGTGTTTTGTCGATATGAGATTCGCTAGGGTGTCACATAATGATACAAGAAAATGGCATATTTACATATCACCATCATCCAATTATTCCTTTCTCATCCTACTTCCTATAATTGCATTCCATTTTAAGGCCACGGTCCAAGTTATCCCAATAACGGTGTAAGATCATGACTACAAAGAGTATTCATACCTTAAACTTGTCCATTCTTCCTTATGAGAAAGAGAATAGCTCTCATACACAAAGTTACAGCTAGAAACTTGAAAATACCAAATAATAAAACTCTTATTAAGAGAAGAAAACCAAATCTTTCATAAAAGCCTAATCTTTCTATGCACATAGATCAGCCCTATGAAAAAACACACATACAGGACACTTCTCAAACATACCCCTCAGCACTCGTTTCAAAACTCAAGAGCGAAACAACCAGAAAACAAAATTAAAAAGGAAAATGTAGCTTAAGCCCCTAATATCGCAATATAAGCAAATCCAAACGGGTAGTAGCCAAAAACAAATATACACATACAGAGAAAGAAAACAAAGAGAAGAAAATGATAAGGATGAACCTGAAGTGAAAACCCGGTAAAGAACAGAAACTGTTCTTATCAGTTGTCATTAAAGAATGGCAGGCAAGGGTTCAAACAATCAAGAACACGAAGACCATTTTTCTAAGTGAAAATCAACCCACAAATTTGTTTGCAAAGTGGGTGAATGTCCAAGAAAATATCAATAGAACCCTGTAATAATTATCAGAGAGGAGGGGAAGTAGTAGGTGTTGAGCTCAATGATGGATAAAGTGGGGCACCGCGGCTTGAATTGGGGGGGGGGGGGTCCTCTTTTGCCGGTGGCTCTTTTTATTTTCTTTTATATATATGAAGTGTTAACCCTGCGGTTGTGTAATGGGAAGATCCATCAAACCACCTGATTCTTCCACGTAAAAATAGGATGGGCCCCGCACTTGTTGGCGTACGGGTCCAAGTGAAGATGCATTATATTTATATCAGACTTGTTTATGATTGACTATTTGACTAATTGGAAGAACACTGGAACATGGAAAATTCTCTTGTATTTTTGTGTATTTTCTTTCCGAAAATAAAAGGACTAGTCATTGTGTTGGCGCATTGTGCATGTTCCCATACTAATAAATATAATAATGTATACGGTTAAAATCGGGTCTATTAATTTATTGTGATCGGTGTGAAGGATCGAAGATCGATCACATAATAGATCAGACCGAGGCACGCGAACAAGGTATCGAGTTCGAGATTCGAGATACCTCTCAAGATCGAGGTCGGTAGTGATTGAGACCAAATGAGATAGAAATCGAGCAACATCGAAGGTAGCATAATAACAGAAAGGCAACATCGAAGGTAGCATAATAACAGAAAGGCGAAGTATTCGCGACTAGTCGATGATCATGATGAAAATCTCGAAACAGATCAAATCAAGGACGGTTAATTAGCTAATATGGGATTTTCTTATGTAATTAGAGTTACACCAGAATTAGGATTCTTCTACTATATAAAGAGGAGCTCCAATCATTTGTAAGACACTTACGCTCTGGATATCAAAGCAATAGAACACTTTTTCTTTAGTTCATAATCTTGTTCATCAGCTTGTTATATATTTAATTGTTCTTGCACCAATCAGTTCGAGGGTATTCAAGCTCGAGTGTTGAATTCCATTCAAATACCGGTTTAATTTATCGTAATGTCAATTTTCATTATTAATCTTCATATTCATCAATTGATATTATGTGTAATCATGTATCCTTAAAACCACATTATAAGTTTAACTATTATTCAATTTTAAGGGTAAACAATTTGGCGCCTACCATAGAGCTAAGGATAATAGTGATTGCATGCTATTAATTTTCATGATACACACTGCTTTACGCTTGTTCTCATAAGTGTCTTTGTTTTCAGGAATAAACATGTCAAACGCTCAAGTAGCACCCACTCACACAGACAACGGCCTTGGTCTTCATGGCGAGCACGAAACCATAGCCAACCCGGGAAATGGAGTACCTCCAGTCAACCCCGATAGACCGCCGGTCGTAGACCCAGTCGATGTCAGTTCCCATATTGCCATTAATGGGAATTTAGGCGTTGACCCTAAAAAATGGCATCCGCATATATGTTCGAGTAGCCTATCAGAATGCATAAATCGGTGAAGAAGGCAGAATTATCCTTCGAATGATATTCGAGATGCTACAGACTCAACAAGCTACGATAGCACAACTCTAAAATCAGAATCGAGCACCAAGCACAATTGAGCTCGAAACATCACAAGAGATTGTTCATAGAGTCGAACCAGTATCGAAGAAATCAAACGTACCACATCATTGTGAATATGCTCGAGGATCTCACCAAACGGATCGAATCAAGTGAAAGAAAAATCGAACCTAATGAAAAAAAAGTATAAACGTACAACTCAATGGTTGAACAAATACCGGGGGCACCCCCAATTCTAAAGGTTTTGGATTCGAAGAAGTTCGTGCAGAAGCCTTTCCCTCCAAGTGCAGCTCCGAAGCCAATCCAGAAAAAATTCTGCATGCCAAAAATTCCCAAATACACTGACCCTAATGAACATATCACTTTTTATATGTGTGCAATAAAGGGGAATGACTTAGAATGTGATGAGATAGAATACATTCTAATGAAAAAGTTTGGAGAAACTTTATCGAAAGGGTCAATGATATGGTACCACAATTTGCCGCCCAATTCCATCGATTCTTTCGCCATGCTTTCAGATTTATTCATGAAGGCACACGGCGGAGCAATAAAGGTTGCAACTAGGAAATCGAGCCTCTTCAAAGTAAAACAAAAGGACAACGAAGTGTTTAGGGAATTTGTATCTCGGTTCCAGATGGAACTCATGGACCGACCCACGAGATGATTGGGCTGTTAAGGCTTTTACTAAAGGTTTGAACGAAAGGAACTAGACAGCGTCACGACAACTAAAGCAGAATTTTATTGAATATCAAGTTGTGACCTGGGTCGATATACATAATCGGTACCAATCAAATATTAGGGTCGAGGACGATCAATTGGGAACCCTTTCTAGTTCCATCAACCCAAATAGGCCCATTGGCAGAACTCAAAGAGACCTCGACAAAAAAAACCCGATTGAACACAGATCAGTACCAACCGTACAGCAATAATAGCCCAGGATGTAATCTCGTTCGAAACGATTGAAGGAATGACCGAAGGCAGAACTCTTGAGGGCTCGTGAGTTAAAATGGCTTTGACAAACATGTCGAACCCACAGAAGCACCACAACTGTCCAAGTACAACTTCAGTATCAATGCGCCAGCTATTGTATCAGCCATTGGACGTATTAAGGATACCAGATGACCCAGGCCTTTACAGAACAACCCAGATAAAAGGAACCTTAATCAAATATGCAAATATCATGGTACCCATGGTCACAAAACCGAATATTGTAGAAAGTTGAGGAAGGAGGTAGCTCGTTTATTCAACGAGGGTCACCTTCGAGAATTCCTAAGTGATCGAGCCAAGAAACAATTCAAAAATAGAGATTCAAACAGACAAAACGAGCAGAAAAAGCCACAACATATGATTCATATGATCGTTAGAGGGGTCGATTTTCCTCAACCGGTATCTAAACGCACCAAGGTGACGATCACAAGGGAAAAGCGAACTCGGGACTATTTATGAGAAGTGACCACGTCTTTCAATGATGAGGATGAAGAAAGGATCGAACAACCTTATAACGACGCACATGTAATATATATCATTATGAATAAAATTCAGGTTAAATGTGTGTTGATTGACCAGGTAGCTCGGCAAACATTATTCGATCAAGGGTCGTAGATCAACTCGGCATCCAAGATCAAATCATACCTATTATTCGAATGCTTAACGGCTTCAACATTGTAAGCAAATAACTTTTGACCCCCACAACTTTTAAAAGTAGTATTTTAAAAAATATTTATTTATTTTCATTTTAATCGAATATTAGTCAACTTTTAGTTTTAATTTTAAATCATAAGCTTAAAACCACAAAAATAGTTTTATAATATTTTCTTTTCTTATATATATACACATACACACACGTTCACTCTCTCACCCTCTCTTTATATTATTAGTAGTTTATAATAATTATAACATTTAACAAATACCAAAAATATTTCCATTTTAATATATAGTTCACTTTAATAGTGTATTCTTATTAACTAAGATTAATTAGTATATTTTGGTAGTATTATTATTTTAGTTTTATTTAACGAGAAAGAATTGGATTTGGGCCAATTGGGAGCTTACTTTAAAATTTCAGTGGCCCAGCAAGACAAAGGCACATTCCTCCCAACCCTTTTTAGCCCAAATCCTTTTCTCACCCATAAAACCCTTCCCTTAATCATAGCCATTGATCCACTTTCATCCAAGGTCCAATATTAATTCCTCACCCCAAATAAAATCTAATGAATCTTGCCCAAAACAAAAAGAATGACCTTATTCCAAAAGCCAAGAGAATGTGAAAATGATAGATCCCTAAGCAAAGAGATAGCCGCACCACCCTTGAAGAACCCTAACGCCATTTCTGCTTCACTTTCCCCAATATTCACCATTGACCCTAAATGAAGTTTCAAATCTCTAACTTAGCTATCGAGTGAAATTTTCATTTGATGAAAATGTGGCAACCTTTTTAGTTCGAGGCATTGTTAAACAAGCATTTGAGAGCTAGGGAAAAGAGAAAACATGCATAGTAAAAGTAAGGGGCGGCGATACTGCTGCTTCATTTTTTTTTTTTTTGAAAATTTGGGATAAAAATAAGGCTTCAAAGAAATGGTTTTGTTCATGTATTTTAATATTTTAGCTCCTTTTCTGATTTTCGATTTCGAAATTATGGAATCTGATGGAGTTTGAGTGAGACCGTTGTTTCGAGGTTTCCGGCACCAATTCGAGTTCTTGTTCGTTGTTCGTCATATTTTTGAGTTCAAAGCAGTGAAGCAATTAATTTTTGGCTATATTGAGATTCATTTCATATAACTATCTCATTATGACAGTTGATGAATTGTGTAATTGTTTGATGGAATGATATTTTAGTGCATTTTATTGAGCTTGAATTGCTGAATTTGGTTATTTCTTTGCTTCATGAGATTATGGTTTGGAAATTTTTATTTTTACAAGTAATAAAAATAAATTATGATTTGATGATTATCCTGTTATGACTAGCATAGGCATAATTGTTTAAATGTTGGTTGTTGCTTAGTAATTGTTTAGATTCTGTTAAGTACAAACGTGATCCCTTTAGTTGTGAATTCAGCAAGTGCTCCTGTAAGTGCATCATTAGTCATTTCAATAGCAACAAATGATATTTAAAGAGAAATGTTTATTGGTTGTGTCTCATCAATGTTATACTGTAGATTGATTGTGTATAGCTGGAAATTCACCAGCGAACTTGGGATTCATGTGTTCCTCAAACAATTTCTGTCATAATCATATGCAAATTAGTATGTTCTTCTCCCCAATAATAGTTTGTCCATAAATTTAGCATCATAACAATGTCAAAATGTTCTGTGGGTATGAAAATGTTCTGAGGGTATGAAACCCCGGATTGCACAGCATCGTGCTATATTGAGGTGATGCACACACTAGATGACGAGTGTGGGGCCGTGCACTGTTGGGGATTGTGACTTAGTCCATTCCAAATGACTAATTTTCTATATATTTGGTAGCTAATTGTTTGATATTATTATAATTTGGGGTAAATGTCATATTTGGGCTACATGCTAACTCTTTGAACCCATATGAGATTATTAATGATATTTTCCTCACTGTTTGATTTTATACTTGTGCTCAGTCATGATATATTTTTAATATTTTAAATACTTAGCTATGTTATTCTATCTTAAGCATATTAATTGATATTTTCAAAGATATTTGGGTTGAGCTTCATATTTTACTGATGCCCGAGGGGCTTTTGAGATCCTGACTGAGTAAGGTCGAGGGCCTGTATTGTGAGGATACTTTTGGGTCGAGTTGCACATCGCAGCAGTGATATACTGATTTTGATAATGAGGACAAGGGCCTGAGATTGTGTGCCGCGAGGTGGCTTGATATTGATATGAGGCCGAAAGCCTATCTATGATGCCACAAGATGGCTTGATATTGTGCTTGGGTAGTAAGGGGTCCCTCCAGGAGTCTGCACAACCCCTGTGAGCGCAGTTACCCATTATGATGTGAGATATAGACCGAGGGGCTGGTATTGTCATGAGATATTGCCCGAGGGGCGGATTTGTTGACAGTGTACCCGAGGGGCGAACCTTTATATACTTATCTTTCTTATTTACCTGTCACGTGCCTGTTTAATTATGAAATTGTGCCCAAGAGGTGGATCTTCTATGCTTATCTGTTCTAATTGCTTTGCATTCAATTGCTTAACTGTTGAAAATTCATTTTTGTAGAAGTTTAAACTGCGCTAAGGTGCTGAAGAAGTTTACTGCCTCTATACAACATGTTGATGTACTCTTCGTGATTTCCTATCACTTAATCTTCATTTATTTTTATTACTCACTGAGTTGGAAGTACTCACTTTACTCTCTGCACCTTGTGTGCATATTTAGGTATTTCTAGACCCCGTAGTGGGTATTGGTTTCTCAAAGGCAGAGTCATCGGAGTTTAGCAAGGTAGCTGCCCGATGTTCGCAGAACTACTTTTCTCCTTCTCGATTCCATTAGATTGCAGTTAGTACATTTTTTACTCTAGTTGTATTCAGACATTAGTAGATGTTCATGACTAGTGACACCCCAGAATCGGGCTGTGTTGGATTTATTTTATCGCAAATTATACTGTTAACTGCTTTTTTGAGATTTTATCATATTTACGACTTAATACTTATTATTTTAATTTCTTAAAGTGAATTGGAAGTGGTCGGCTGGACTTGTCTTCACCAAAGGTGCCATCACGATCGGGTTGGGTTTAGAGTCGTGACAAGTTGTTCTCAGAGCCTAGGTTACATAGGTTTCACGAGTCATGAGAAGGTTTAGTAGAGTCTTGCAGATTGGTATGGAGTCATCTGTATTTATCCTTGAGAGGCTGCAGAACCTTTAGGCATATTCTTGAATTTTTATCGTGCATCCTTGATTCAGCTTGAAAAGTAACTCTTGAAATTCCTTCATGCATTCGTATGTGCACATGAGCGCTTAGTATCGGATGTGCATCGATGGCTTATTATTCCCTGATTAAGGGGCGAGATGTTATCTCTGTGTGTTTGACGTTGGTCTAGTCTGCAGGACTTGAGGCCGTATTTTTACCTATAACTTGAGCCCCGAGGCGCTGATTATGTGAGCTGTGTTTTTGAACTTATATATTTGGTAGTGCCCCTATTAGTAGAAGTGATGGTTGGATAGTTACTTGATGAATGTGATGTGACTGCATGGTGTATTCATATGATTTAGAAGCGATGAGAAGGGTCTGCTGGATGATAGAAGAACTATTAGGTGCTTTATTTCCATCTTGATTCGAGGTATAGCCTCGGGTTATGGGTGTGTGAAGACCCTTTTCATGTTTCTTAATTAGGAGTGAAGTAAACTTCATGTTGCGGTATAAGTTCATACTCAGGAAGATCAAGCGACTGCGTATTGTTTATGACAGTAGAATGTATACAGAAATGTTAGTTTGAGGAAAAACAGGTGGGTTATCTCATGCAGAGTGTTCTGAAGTTGTGTGATCCATATGTTGTCCATTAGGAGATCTCATTTCCAAGTGAAATATAGTGTTGAATTTTAAATTTTGGGTCGCTCAAAGAGTGGATTTAACTGTTACGAGTGTGAATGTGAGAATTGCAGAAGATTTTAAGTACTAAATGGCCGGTGTTTCGCGAGTTTATGAAGGATCAAGTTTAATTTCACTATGGTATTATGGCAGTAGTAGAGTATAAGCATTATGTTTTATTGTGTGTGTTTTGATATATGGCTTTGAGCCAGGTGGGGGAGTTTGCTATTGATTAGTTGACTGCATGGTTATGTGCTATGTTGGTTCCAGTTGAGGCATATGTGTGAATCATTTATGGCCTACGGAGATTGAGATCGAGGATTGCTCGAGTAAAGGAAAATTCTTGAAAAAAATTATAATATGCTTCATAGGTGTGTGAGAATCATGGAATCTCTTGAGTTGTTGTGGGTAAAGGACACTGGGTGCATAGAGCAGGAAGTTGTTGTTTAGTTGTATTAGAATGAGGTTACAATCTTTAGTGTCGGAGTGCTAATGAGGCACATGTTGTTCGGTTAGTACGATCAGGTCAATTGTAGTTTGAGTAGAGTAAAGGACTCTCGAGAATGGTTTTAATGTGTTCAAGATTGTGCATGTAATAATTAGAGATTTTCAAGTTGCACTTCTAGTTGGAAACTGAGGTTTGCATTTGGAAGGTGTCAAGACTTGTGGTATTTCGATATCAATTAGGGAGTTCTATATACATCAGCATCAGGAAGGTGAAGGTAACGAATTTAGTTTCGTATGAAGTCTCTTCAAAGTAGGGTATTTTGAATGTGGTGCTTTAGGGATATTTAAGGGAGTATTCAACGGCTTATAGATCGTAGGTCATTGTGGCTTTATGCTTAGGTTTTGTGTGGTAAGTTCGGGTTGAGAAAATTGTGGTGCTACAGCAAGAGGGAGTATCAAGTTGAAGGTAAATAAAAGGAAACTTGGATAGATAGGGTATCTTGATAGTAGGTCGGATCGGTAAGGTAAGGATATGATTAACTCGTTGGATGCTTATGAGGTAATGGGTTTTGTACAGGTGTTTCGCTGCAATGCTCTTGAGTGTTAGTGGCATGTGTAGCCTGATTGAGTTAGAAGGATTCAATCCTGATGGTTTAGTCATGTGCCCCTGGAATTCGGAGAGTCCTTGATGATTTCTACTGCGGTTAGAGATGCATATTTTCTGCGAGTATGAGAAGCATGGATGTGTAGTGATTTTCTTTTGAATAGGATCAATGGAAAGTTCTTGGTTGGTTGAGTATATAGTTGCTTGTGGCTCGGAAGGGATATGAATTTCTCATGTTATCTTAGGATGGAATGGTATGTGAGGTACGTGTAGAGGATTGAAATTGCGTGTGTAAGGTTACGATTCAGTTCTGAAAGGAAGGTCATAAAACTCTTAGGCAGCCGGTAGCTTCAAATAACTAGAGAAATGAGATTTAGATGATTAGTGAAATTATCTTGAGATGATTAAGGAACTGGTATTGCCAATTGGGTTGATTTGACGAGGGTATATGTTTCAGAAAAAAAAAAGCAATGTGATTAAGTTGATGGTACTTCAGTAGTATTGTGGCACCTTCTTGTTAGGTCGACTACTGATGTTCGAGTTTTCTTAGTGGTACGAAAGAATCATAAGAGTATCTCTCATATGAATGATTGGGTATTAGAGGCATGTTGTATACTCGAACGATGGAATTGGGGTCAGATAGTGTGATTTGTGTGCTTTACAGAGTTGGAGACTGGGAGTTCTCATATTCAGGCTATGTTGTGGTTGTGGGTCGCATGCATCGGCACTGAGTAGTGACTATCAGAGTTTAGAGACCCGAATGGATATTTTGCTGCTAGGTATATTAGATTTTGATGTAATATTGGGTATGGAGTGGTTGCCTTTGTGTCATGTTATTCTGGACTTTGCTCTAAGGCGACGATGTTGGTTATGTCGGGAATGCCACGGATTGAGTGGAAAGGTTTGACGGATTTGATGTTCATAGTAGGGTGATTTTATTTTTCGAAGACCCATCGGATGGCTGGGAAGGATTGTCTTTCTTATTTGGACTTTCGTGATGGATGTCAGTGTAGAGACTCCTACCATTGATTCGATTTCGGTGGTGAGGGACTTTTCGGATGTGTTCTTGTGGTCGGGCTTGTCATCGGGCAAGGTAGTTGATTTCGATATTGATTTGATATCGGGCACCATATCGTATGGCACCAGCAAAGTTAAAGTATTCGCGAGAGAAACTTTAGGGTTTCCTTGATAATGGGTTCGTTGGTAGGCTAATATGAATGTGTGTTCTAACTTGAGTCGACTTGGTTGCATCCAAGTTGTATTGCTGAGGGATGTGTGATTCAATTTTTATTGAGCCTATTAGTGTTCTAAGGAGATATATGGGTTACTTTTCCGTGTTGCGAGGCATTTGGATTTGTTGGTTATAGGCACATGTAATGCGGTGTTATTGGGGTCTCTGAGTGGAGCTCGAGCGGGAGGAGTATTGGATATTGCTTGGCAGATGGCGTATCAGTTATGTCCTTTTGGGGTGTGTGGTGTTATGTATTTGATTCACCGTGGTTATGAAGATTTGCTTTTATTCTATATATCAATTGCACGTGGTCGTCAATTTCGAGCAGAGGGACTTGAGGTGTTTCATGTGGACCAGTGTTTGGATAGGGTCACGCATTGCAGCAAAGTTATGTGGAGGTATAACCTTGCGGGTTAGATTCGTATGTTTTATTTCTATGATATGATATGGGTTCTTAGCCTTGTGTTGTGATGGTACTGGTGAGCTTGCGGTACATCTCTTTCATTTGAGTCATTCTCATGATTTGAGTATGCTCGGATTGTTCTTATTGGTGCACGTATTGTGCAAGTTGAGGCTTTAGATTGCGTCGATATGTTGTGTCACTAAAGTGGTCGTGATTGGATCAGATGAGGTCATTGAGATCTAGAATGAATACAAACAGATACGGTTTCAGCGTGTTGGAAGGATAATATCGATGTCCGGATCAGAAATTTGCTAGGGTCATTGACAAAGGGGAAGGCTCCACGAATGGTTGGTCTGAGGAATGGTTACGACATTCTATGTGTTTCATTATCATTGGCAGTATACGTAAATGTTGGAATGGCTTTATATGATAAGAGGTTTATTATTGATATTTGTTTTTCTGAACAACTGTTGTGATCAGAAGTTATTTCCACGAGAGTTTGAGTTATATGGTATATCACGTAATTGCATTTGAGGTTCTAGGTTTGATTTGTTACAACTTTTTCGGGCTTATTAAGAGTATATACATGAGATTCTAATCTTGCAGGTGATTTCAGAAGTGGAAATGTGCTTCAAAGGTTTATGTGCTAAGTTGGATTGTGAAATTTCAATTATATTGTGTTATCAGACCTATATGAGATAGGGTGACGCGAGATCACCCTCAGGTATATGCATGGTGAAAGTGAATGGTTGGCTTTTTGTGACAACTCTGGACATGTTCGAGGATGAACGTATATTTAAGTGAGGGAGGATGTAATGCTCCGACCCGTTGTTTTAAGCTTTTGCACCTGGCTTGTCATTTCTCGAGCATGACTTGCCTTGTATGATGTATTAAGACATGTAAATTGTTGGCTTTGGTTTTCAATGTAATCGAAATGAATTTGGAAGAATGGTTCTCAGTTTGAAGCTTGAAATTTGAAAGGGTTGACCAAATTTTGACTTGTTTGTATATGATCTCGGATTGGAAATTTTATAATTTTGTTAGCTCTGTTAGGTGATTTGGGACTGAGGAGTGTGTCCAGAATACTTTTGTGATGTCCGGTGTAGAATTAGGCTTGAATTGGCGAAAGTTAGTTTTTGACAATTTCTGGTTTGTAGTGGAAAATAGGCTATCGGGGTCAGAATGAAATTCCGATAGTTGGAACATGTCGTAATGTTATTTTGGATATGTTTGCAAAATTTTGGGTCTATCGGAGTTGTTTTGGATATTTTCGACGTCGTTTGTGGAATTTATAGAGTTTAGAAGTTCTTAGGCTTGAATTCGAGGTTAATTTGGTGTTTTGTTATTATTTTGGGTGTTTCGGAGGTTCACCTAAGTTTGAGTAGTGATATATGACTTGTTGAAATTATTGATTGAGGTACCGAGGACCTCAGGTGAGTTCGAATAGGTCTGGGTGTGTTGCGCTCGTTTTTCTTATATTTCGACATCATTTCTTCAAGCATTAATGATACATATTGAACAAATGAGTTCCGATTTTTGTTTGATTGAAGCATTAGATCCGTATCGTAATTACAGACCCGGAGAAAAAAAATCATCGAATTTGAACATTGTATGAGGATTTTATGGTCATTTTACAAAGAACTAGGTTGCCAGATTTTTCAGTTTGATTACGAAATTGCTACTGACGGCGTATCTAAAAATCTGCATTATTTGCAAATATTAAAACCAATATATCTCATTCATTATAAGTCAAATTGAGTGATTAAAAAGTCTAACTTGACTAGAATTTCACAAAGAATCTATTGGAGGCATAAAATACGAGTTTCGGAATCGTTTGGCATGAGAAACGAGGAAGAATAGCTGGCAGAAAAATATATATAACTATGATTTGTTCATTTGGTCATATTTTGAGTTGGGGGGGGGGGGGATTTGGGTGGTTTTGGATGCAATTTTCACCATAGAGATTGGGATAAGTGTTCTCTACTCGGTTTAATTATATTTCATGAATCCATCTTCGTCTTTGGGATTTGATTGATGATTTCAAAGTAAAAAGGGTGGAGTTAGGGCTTGAAATTATGAGACCTTCTATGGATGATTTGAGGGATCAAACGAATTCTGATTTTCGAGTTCTTTATATGTACGAACTCGTAAGATGATGAACAACATTTTAATATAGAGTTTTTCCAGTTCCGGGATGAGGTCCCGGGGGTTGGGTATTGATTTATTTTGGGTTCTGTGCTTAAAATCGATATTTTTCAATTGGAATTCATTCGTTTAACATAATTTGATGATAAATATCTGAAATTTTTAGATTTTGAGCACTCGGAAGTTGGTTCGCGAGGCAAGCGTGTTGCAGAGTAGCTTTTCGGGCTAGTTTGAGGTGAGTAATGATTTTAAATACTGGTTTGAGGGTATGAAACCCTAGATTGCACAACGTCGTGCTATATTAAGGTGATGCATACGCTAGATAACGAGCGTGGGGTCGTGCATCATTGGGGATTGTGACTTAGTCCAGCCCGAATGACTACTTTTCTATATATTTGGTAGCTAATTATTTGATATTATTATACTTTGGGATAAATGCCATATTTGGGCTTCGTGCCAACTGTTGAACCCTTAGGAGATTGTTAGTGATATTTTCCTCACTGTTTTATTTCATACTTGTGCTCAGTCATGCTATATTTTCACTATTTTAAAAACTCAGCTGTGTTATTCTGTTTTAAGCACTTTAATTGATATTTTCAAAGATATTGGAGCCGAGATTTATATTTTACTGATGCCCGAGGGCTTTTGAGATCCTGACTGAGTAATGCCAAGGGCCTGTATTGTGAGGATACTTTTGGGTCGAGCTGCACGTCGCAGCAGTGATATACTGATTATGATAATAGGCTGAGGGCCTGAGATTGTGCACCACGAGGTGACTTGATATTGATATGAGGCCGAAAGCATGTTCATGATGCCACGAGATGGTTTGATATTGTGCTTGGGCCATAAGGGGTCCCTCTAGGAGTGTGCACAACCCTAGTGAGTGTGGTTACCCATTGTGATGTGAGATATAGCCCGAGGGGCCGGTATTGTTATGAGATATTGCCCGACGGGCGGATTTGTTGATATTGTGCCCGAGGGGCGAACCTTTATGTACTTCATCTTTTTTATTTACCTGTCATGTACATGTTTAATTGTGAAATTGTGCTCGAGAGGCGGATCTTCTATGCTTATCTGTTCTAACTGCTTGCATTGAATTGCTTAGCTGTTGAAAATCCATTTTTGAAGAAGTTTAAACTGAGCTAAGGTGCTGAAGAGATTTCACAGCTTTATTGCTTTCTTCCTTTGATGTACTCTTCGTGATTTCATATTACTCAATCTTCATTTATTTATATTATTCACTGAGTTGGAAGTACTCACTTTACTCCCTGCACCTTGTGTGAATATTCAGGTATTTCTGAACCCGTAGTGGGTATTGGTTGCTCAATGGCAGAGTCATCGGAGTTTAGCAAGGTAGTTGCCCGACGTTCGCAGAACCACTTTTCTCCTTCTCGATTCCATTAGACTGCATTTAGTACATTTTTGACTCTGGTTGTATTCGGACCTTACTAGATGCTCATGACTAGTGACACCCCAGAATCGGGCTGTGTTGGGTTTATTTTTTCGCTAATTATACTGTTAACTTCTTATTTTTGAGATTTTATCATGTTTAGGACTTAATACTTATTATTTTAATTTCTTAAAGTGAATTGGATGTGAGTCGGCTGGCCTTGTCTTCACTAGAGGTCCCATCACGATTATAACTTATATCTCTTTCTAACACCTATGTAGCCTTCTACCCGTGCTAGTGGCTTTAGTCTTCTGAGGCATCACTAAAAACGTAACACATTGTTAGGAACATGAAGTCTTACATCGCACGACCTAAGATAAGAAGGGAGGATAACATCCTATAGGTCCTGTAGCCTCATGTCTATAAGTGTGGTGCACAACGCACCCATAAACAAGACTCTACTAGACACGGTATGTAGACAACCCTAGGATAGAACTGTTGTGATACCACTTTTGTCACGACCCAAATCGATGGGCCGCGACGGGTGCATGAGTCTTGCTTGTTAAACACCCATAAGCATACTTGAAAACATCTGCTCCATTACAAAAATAACATACGTGAAAGAAACCTGCTATTAAGTCATATGTACTTATACAGGTAGGATACAGTGGGCGAGCCGACAAGGCTGTTATAGACAATTATACATCCAAAATTGAAAACCATCAAGGCCACACACAATCCAGCTAGACATACTGTCTACAGACCGCTAATGGAAATGTAACTGTGCAAATATGGGACTGAGCCACGTCATACCAATATATATATACACACACACATACATAAATACACACAAAAGCGTATCGTATCAAACTCAAAAGTAGCTCTGAATCAAGTGGAGCACTCTAACTCTCGCTGATCAAGAATCCTAAGAAGGGGACCGTCGGCTTGCCGACCTGCACCTGTGGGCATGAAACTCAAGCCCCGCAAAATAAGGCATCAGTATGAAAACTGTGCTGAGTATGTAAGGCATGAAAATAATTACGTAAAAGACATAGATGAAATATGGAATACATAAATACCTTTAAATCTGAATAACTTTGTAAATTTTGAAACGTTTACAATATCATGCACATGCGTATAAATATAGTGCTATGCATAGGCATGGTGCCATAATATCATCAAGCCACTGAGGGCATCACATCATATCGTCTCGGCCACTATGTGAAACATTATCAACATATACCAGCTGATCAGGTGGTGGTACATATATAACACCATAACCTCTTCCAATGTCCCATATATATATATATATATATATATATATATATATATATATATATATATATATATATATATATATATATATATATATATATATATATCAGCCACACTGGGTTATATCATTATTATATACCAACTGATTCGTTGGGTGCTACTACTGCAAGAATTCGGCCTGATTTTGGGGTAGCGGTTTTACATGGGATTGTCAGATAGCATGAAGAACATTGTTGATGCTTCAGCTGGTGGAACAATTTTTAGCAAAACTTGGAGAGAAGGCCAGAGTATGCTTGACAAGATGGCACAAAATTCGGGATGGACAACCAAGAATGTAGCTATCACTCTAGTGGTTCATTCATTGCCCTTAGATCCATCAAACTCTATGGCTGAAAATATGGCCACCTTATTGACACAGATGAGTATACTCACCAAAAACGTGAAAGAGCCAGAGCAGAAGCAGCAGGTACACATCGCAGATACTACCAATGGGGGCTTGTGCACATCTTGCATTAGTCAGCCAATTGGTAACTAGTGGAATATAGAACATGATCATCATCTCTACCTTGGAGACGTGAACTATGTATCTAATTATGGAGGCCAAAGACATGGTGGTCAGAATTGGGGCCAGCAGAATTAGCCGTACAGGCCAGTCCAGCCAAAGTTCAAAAATGGGAACATGGGAGGTATGATACCTCCTAACAATATGGCACCTTACCCAAGGCCACAAGGATATAATAATCAGAATAAGCAGCAGAGGTATCACCCTCCTCAGCAGCAACATGGTGGATGACAGGAAGATGGATTTGCTAGACTTGAGGCAATGATGCAGCAGATTATTGGGTCTAATGCTAAAATTAGTGAGGGAGTATGTGCATATGATTCATATATCAAGAATATTGAATTGCAAACGGGCCAAATTTCGATGTCTCTGAACAATCGTCCTCATGGGACATTACCTGCAGATACCTAGATAAATCCAAAAGATCAAGGCCCGAAGTAGCTGATGGTAGTGAGTCTACATAATGGCAGAGATTTGGATGTAGAGAAAGAGAGGACTCGAGAAACCAGACAGGCTAAGACACTCATACCAGTCCCATTGAGCTAGATTAGTCAACGAAACTGACAGAGGTGATAGTCCAGCCAGCCCAGGAAGAAAATAACATTCAGATTGAAGTAGAGAAAGAATCTGAGATAGCTCGGGAACCAGTAGTTGAGGTGTCAGCTGATAATGAGCAATCCCAAATCATTAGGAAGAAGAGACCTCCTACACCATTCCCTTATAGGCTGTCTAAATACCAAAAAGAGGAGCAACAAAGAAGTTCTTGGAGATATGAAACAAATCCAGGTAAATATTCCCTTGATTGATACTCTGAAGGAGATTCCTGGTTATGCAAATATGATAAAAGACTTGATGTCCCGAAAATTCGATTTCTAAGACTTGGCCACAGTTACTCTTACTCAAACCTATAGTGCAGTGGTGGCTACACCAATTGACGAGAAGTTGTCTGACCTAGGGAGCTTTACAATCCCCTGCACGATTGGTAATTTTGCCTTCGCTAAGGCACTTTGTTATCTAGGGGCCAGCATAAATCTTATGCCCCTAGAGATTTATAAGAGGCTGGGGAGTGGAATAGCTAGACCCACATTTAAGTTCGGATGATAGGACTATAAAAAGACCCTCTAATATCCTGGATGATGTGTTGATTCAGGTAGGGAAATTTGTGTTCCCTGAATATTTTGTGATCTTCGACTGCAAAGTGGATGAAGAGATTCCCATAATTTTGGGAAGGCCGTTCTTGGACACTAGGAGAGTTGATTGTGAGATTGGAGAGCTCAAGATGAGATTGAACAACAAAGAGATAACATTCAATGTGCAGAAATTTATGAGGCGACCAAGTGAATTTGCCAATTGCTCCCTTATTGATGCCGTGGATGTAATCGTGGAGACTGATGATAAGATGTTGACTATTGGGTACCCTCTTGCGGCATGTATGATGAATTTAGATGAGGCAAATGGAGAAGAACTAGCAGAATGGGTGTTGGCGTTAGAGGGTAGAGGGTTCTGGGATAGAACTCTTGAATTTGAGCCCTTGCACTTGTAAAATAGAGAAAGTCCTCCAGCCAAGCCATCAATTGAAGAACCGCCAAATCTGGAATTGAAGCCACTGCCCGCCCATCTCAGGTATGGTTCCTTGGACCTGACTCCACATTACCTATTATTATCTCATCTAGTTTGTTAGATGTGCAGGTACGACAACTCTTGTAAGTACTCAAGGAGTGTAAGACTGTTATTGGATGGACGATGGCTGACATCAAGGGTATCAACCCCGCTACTGTATGCATAAAATTCTGTTGGAAGAGGGACACGAACCTTCTAGGGATCACCAAAGAAGGCTGAACCCCAATATGAAGGAAGTGGTGAAGAAAGAAGTGATAAAGTGGTTAGATATGGGAATCATTTTCTAAATTTCTGACAGCAACTGGGTTGGCCCGGTTCAATATGTACCTAGAAAGGGTGGCATGATGGTAGTTAAAAATTATAACAATGAACTGATCTCTACGAGAACCTTCACGGGCTGGAGAATTTGCATGGAATACAGAAAGTTAAATCTAGCCACCCGGAAAGACCACTTCCCACTTCCTTTCAGTGATCAGATGCTGGACAGATTGGCGAGGAGGTCATATATCTATTTTCTGGATGGGTACTCAAGGTACATTCAGACCTCCATTGCACCAGAGGATAGAAAGAAGACCTCCTTCACTTGCCCATATGGAATTTATGCCTTTTGGAGGATCTCCTTTGGTCTATGCAATGCACCCGCCACATTCCAATGGTTCATGATGGGCATATTCACTGACTTGGTAGAGGACATAATGGAGGTGTTCATGGATGATTTCTCAGTGGTGGGGAACTCATTTGATGAGTGCCTTATAAATTTGACTTATGTGCTGAAAAGGTGTATTGAGACTAACCTAGTTCTTAATTGGGAGAAGTGTCATTTCATGGTACAAGAGGGCATAGTCTTGGAGCACCGGGTGTCAAGCAAAGGAATTGAGGTGGATCTTGCCAAAGTGGATGTGATAGAAAATCTGCCCCCTCTAACTTCAGTCAAGGCAATCAGGAGCTTCCTCGGGCATGCCAGTTTCTACCGGAGATTCATAAGAGACTTCTTAAAAATTGCCAACCCTCTCTGTAAGTTGTAAGAAAAATATCACCCCTTCTTGTTTTCTGATAATTGCAAGGTAGCATTCAAGGAGCTGAAAAAGTGGTTGGTTATAGCACCAATCATTTTTGCCCCCAACTGGGAGCAACCATTCGAACTCATATGTGATGCTAGTGACTACGCAGTGGGGGCAGAGCTGGGACAGCGGAAAGACAAGCCGATGCATCCAATCTACTATACCAATAGAACGTTGAGTGGAGCCCAGCTGAATTAAATTGTGACTTAGAATGAGATGTTTCTTGTGGTGTTTGCTTTCGACAAGTTCAGTTTATAACTGATTGGCTCTAAGGTAATTGTATAAACTGATCATGCAGCTCTCATGTACTTGGTTGAGAAGAATGAGTCTAAGCCGCGCCTGATTCGTTGGGTGCTACTACTACAAGAATTCGACCTCAAAATTCGTGACCCTAAGGGCATAGAAAACCAAGTCGCTGACAATCTATCACGACTTGAGGGAGCTAAAAACTCAGACGAGGTTGAGGATATTCTAGAAACCTTTCCAGACGAGCAACTGCTTGCTACTAGCCTTGAGGATGTTCCATGGTATGCAGACAATGCAAATTACCTGGCGAGCGGTATAGTTCCCCATGACCTTTCCTCTTTATGAAAGAAAGTGTTTTATCGGATTGCCGCATGTATTATTTGGATGAGCCTTATCTGTTTAGAATATGTGTTGACAATATGATTTGGAGGTGTGTTCCCGAGATAGAACAATATTCTATTTTGCAGGCTTATCATGCAACGACGTATCGAGGACATTTTGGAGGGGTCAGGATAGCTGCTAAAGTGCTAGAGGTTGAATTCTTTTGGCCAACAGTGTTTAAAGATGTGTACCAATGGGTGAAGGGCTACAATGAATGTCAGCAAACCGGGAACATCTCATGTCGCCATGAGATGCCCATAAACCCAATTCAAGAAGTTGAAGTGTTCAATGTTTGGAGGATAGACTTCATGGTCCCCTTCGTCAGCTCCTATGGCAATAAGTACATACTTGTTGCTGTGGATTACATGTCCAAATAGGTGGAAGCTGTAGCACTTCCCACCAATGATGCGAGAGTGGTGGTAGGATTTCTGGAATATATTCACCCATTTTGGGATCTCGAGAGCTGTTATTAGTGACGGAGGCACCCACTTGTTTAATTGACCCTTCGAGAAGTTGCTAGTGAAGTATTACGTGCGCCACAAGGTGGAAACCCCATATTATACCCAGACTAGCGGGCAGGTTGAAGTTTCCAACAGAGAGATAAAGAGTGTGCTAACCAACACTGTGAATGCCACAAGAACTGATTGGAAGAAAAAGCTAGATGATGCACTCTGGCTTATAGAACCACTTTTAAAACACCAATTGGTATGACACCATATAAGTTGGTGTTTGGGAGGGCCTTCCACTTGCCAATGGAACTTGAACATAAAGCTTAGTGGGCACTGAAACAGCTGAACCTAGACATTGAGGCTGCGGGCACAACGAGAATCACTGAATTGCATGAGCTTGACGAGTTCACACATCTTGCTTTTAAGAGCACAAGGTTGTACAAGGAAAGAATGAAGAGGTTGCACGACCAAAGCATTGTTGAGTGACATTTCAAACCCGGGGACATGGTATTGCTCTATAACTCAAGATTACGGTTGTTCCGTGGGAAGCTTATGTCACGATGGTCTGGTTTATTACGAGTGGTCGAAGTATTCCCTTCAGGTCATGTAGAGATTGCCGCAGAGAAAGACTCTCATATATTTAGAGTCAATGGGCAAAGATTGAAACTATATATGAGCATGAAAGAACCAAAAGAAGTGTATGAGATCCACCTGACTGAACCTCAGAGGTTGAGCGAGCCTTAAATACGCTTATCTGCATCGTGCCATGGCGTTAAATGAACCGCTTATTAGGAGGCAACCCAATGGTTAACCTCACTAACCCAAAATTGTAGTTTAGGATTATTAGAATTTAGGAGTTATGAGACTTGATTGGGCTGGTACAAGCATGAATTCGACATAAAATAAGTCTATAATAGAGTCAAGTCGAAAGCTAAATGTCGAAAATAAATTGAGCTCTATTAAAAATGGCCTACCGCGCCACATGAGGCACTGTGCCATGCGTTGCGCTAGGCCAAACGGGTCTATGAGACAAAGTGGAGGGCCTCTGCTAATTTAAACTACCACACCGCATGGGGTTCCGCACCCTGCGATGCGACAGTACTAATTTTTTTTAAAAAAAATATATTTTTCTTATTTTTTTAAAATACCCGTTTCAGCCCCCAACCCCTTGTTCTTTTTTCTCTTTCACTCCAAATGCTACAACCCTTCCCCCAAATCCCCCATTCTCTTTTCTTCTCCAATTCCCTTCCTACACACACACACCACATCCCATGCATTCATCCTTAAGGTAAGTTTCTCTACCCTCTTATATTTTCTTTAAGTAATTTATTGTAATGTGTAGTAAAGTTTAAATTTACCTAAACCTTAGGTAGTGTATTAGTGCTAACTTTTTTTTTTTCATTTAGTTGCTTATTTTGGACATGATTGGTGCTTAACTTGTTGGATTTTCATTATGCTTAACTTGTGGAAGATTTTTAGCATGTCTTGATTCCTATAAAAAAAATTTATGGTGAAGTTGTGCGGAGGTGCGTTAAAAGCCGAAAATTAGTGGTGTATTTGTGCAAATTTGGAGCATTTTGTGCCCTTGTTATATTTTGGTGGTGGTAGGATGGTTTATTGGTATGGTTGTGTAGTAATATTGGAAGAATTAAGGTTGAAATTATGAGGTAACTTTTGTGGAGGCCATGTGTTTGATTAAATGCATCAATGACCTTGAAAGTGTGATGACCCGTCCCGTTGTCACGTGAGTTACCATCCCGTTTCCCTCATTTTATGCTTCTTCATGTTTCATTATTGGTATTCGGTGTGTTAGAGTTAAATTGGATTGGTTTTGATAAGAAATGAAACAGTTAGTCTTTTTAAGGAAGGCTTGTTTTGGAAAAGTCAACTGTATCTTGACTTATGAGTTAGAGGGTTCGGATGTGATTTTCGGTGGCTTGGTTAGCCTCAAGGGATGATTCGTGACTTAGGAGCGTGATCAGAGGTGGTTTTGGAAGACCGGTGTTGAAATAGGCTTGAATTGGAGAAGTTAGGGTTTTAGCAATTTTCGGTTTATCGGTGAGATTTTGATCTGAGGGTCAAAATGGAATTCCGAGAGTTGCAGTAGCTTTGTTAGGCTATTTGGGATGTGTGTGCAAAATTTCAGATGATTCGAAAATGTTTTGGTTGGGTTTTTTATCAAATGCATATTTTGGAAGTTTTAGAAGAATCTACGCTTGAATGCAATGTAATTTGATAGTTTTGGTGTTGGTTGTGGTGTTTTGATGATTGGAGCGAGTTTGAATAATGTTTTAGAATAGGTTGGCACTTTTGGTTGAGGTCCGGGGGCCTCGGGGTGATTTCAGATGGCCAACGAGAAGAAATTTAGACTTATGTGATTGTTGATGGTCTAGTATCTGGTATTTCCGTATATGCGGAAAAAGGACCACTGAAGCGGTTCCGCAGATACAGAAGGGGAGATGCAGGTGCGGTATTGGGTTCCGTAGAAATGGACGTTGGTCCACATAAGCGGTCATCGCAGAGGCGGTAATTGACCGTAGAAGCGGTCCTTGGCAATAAGTGAACTTTCGCAGAAGCAGAATGAATTCCGCAAAAGCGGGAACCATTGAAGCGGTTTAGTGGTCGCAGAAGCGAAAAGGTCTGGGCAAAAGTATTAGTTTTACCTTCACGAATTTTTGAAAGAACTCCATATTTTCACCTCGAACTTGGAAGCTTTTGTGCGAGTTTGGAGAGGCAATCAAGGTACTTCATTGAGGTAAGGAATTCAAAGACTAAAACATAAATATAATGTGTTATTACATGAATTAAGGGTGAAAAATCAAGGAATTAGAGGTCAAAAATTGAGGTTAGGGCTTGAACTCAAGAGAAGGAAGAATGGGGATCTGAAGGGCCATTTGGACTCCGATTCTGGTAATTTTTATATGTATGGACTCGTGGCGAGATAAGGAATCCGATGAGGTTAAATTTTCTGACTTTAGAGAAGTGGGCTCGGTGCTCGGATTTTGCAAATTTCGTAAATTTCAATATTTTTCGAGTCTTTTCGATTGGGTTATGTTTGCTTAGCCTATTGTAACGTATTTGTCATGCCCCCAAATCTGAGGGACATGACCGGCACTCAATCGGGTATCCCCAATCGAGTGGACCTGGGTGCCTTCCCTGACCCACGAGTTACTCCACATTTTCATTACTTTACTAACCAAATGGAAACAACTATTTATAATTGAAATACTTTTTTTTTACAAACCATACATACATATATGATATAAACGTGGTTTACAAATTACATTACCCAAAATACAAGTACATAATACATGCCGCATGACCCACACTTTATGTCTACGGAGCCTCTAAGGATATAAGATGACAGTACTGTACTTGCCGGTAACAACGCTCCGGCTATACCTTTTTAAAAAACTAATATAGGATTCCAATAATATAAAAACAAGGTGGCATGAGCCATGCAGACCCTGGAAGGAAGGAGGCTCACTAATATAGCTGACGCGTGAATGAGGAAGAGCTACGGACGATGGACTGGAGTACCTGCTGAAGATCCACCTACAATCATAACACAAATGTAGCACCCCCGGAAAAAGGGACGTCAGCACATTGGAATTGCACTGGTATGTATGAACAAAACCTGTCCCAAGTAAACACAAGCCATATGCAAGTAAAACACAGCAATGAAAGTAGCAACCAAACACACACAAAAAGGTACAATTAGTCAAACAAAGGGGCCCCACGGGTTATTAACTCTCCTGCTGTATCCTTTCACAATTCCACATCAATAATCTCACAATTTTGTTCAAGTGTTTACATATCAATAGTGATTTCGATCACTTTTCCACCCTTATTACATCGTCCACCCTTATCACACCAACCCACACCTTATTACACCGTGTTGCGGCGCACAACCCGACCCCACCATACAGTTTCAATTCACAACAAACACAACTAAACAGCAAGTCGCAAAAATAAACAACAAGTACACCTCAAGACATCACCACAATAGTGTGACAAGTGTTTCCATAACTATTAGTACCAATTTCATAACTTTCGACAGTTCTTACTCAATTCAAGTTACCACAATTGCCCACATTATTTCAAGTACATTGTTATCATAGATAGACTTCTTTCACCATTTATGGATTCCTTCAATCATCTGTTATTCCACTTTCACCACGAGGTGTATTCACAACCAAACCAGTCACAAGAAGCTCAGAAATAACCAACATAGATATCAACTACCAAACAATTCACATACCAAACAAGGCAATTTCATAAGAATCAAGGTTAGCCATACATACCTGGAGTCGAATTCCCTTTTTAAGCTCCTATTCTCAGTCACCAAGCTATCTAGCACAGCCCTCTATTTCTATCCAATTTTCCCTTCACTAGATTATAGGTTTGAGTTACATGCATGAGGGTTTTCAGTTGTTAGTTCAAAATTAAAGCATACGACTTCATTCCCTTAACTTAGAAAAATTGGGGAAAAGGTTAGGGGTCTTACCTGAAAGAGTGGAGATGGAGACAATAACTTAAAATTTTCCGGCCCGGATGGTTTTGGAGGATCAATTTGATGGAAATTCATTTCTCTCTCAAGAACACTCCCTTCCCTCTCTCTTGTTTTTTTTTTCAAAAAATGTGTAAAAATGAGGGGTTAGGGTGTGTTATTAGAAAAGGTCGGGTTTAAAATTTTTAGAAAACTGATGTTCGCGACGGATCTGCGGTCAATATGCGATCGTATAGCTGATATGCGGTCCGCATATTGGACCGTAGAATGGACCCAAATTGCAGGCCTCTTTGTTTGGGTATGCGGTAAGAATGCGGTCCGTATACACGTTTTGCGGCCGCAGATTGCACTGCAGAATTGACCTCCACAAATCCTCGAGAAGCTTATGTGACGACTATGCGATCCTTATATTGGTTATGCGATCGCACAGTGGACCGCATTTTCAACATCCAATTTGGCTACTCTCTGATTCACTCTGCGGCCGATATGCGGTCCTCATACATGATCTGCGACCACATTCCTGATCGCATAAATGACATTTTTCTTGAAATATTTGACTCTAGATTTTTAAGTGTAAAATCGGTAGAAAAAGGATTCCGACACATTGATGGACCCGACACTATGAGTTGCTAGGACTTGAGCACTTATTTTTACGAGGTCTTAGAATATTCGTTGTGGTTTTGGCCAGATTTGACGCGCGAGGAGGCCGATTCAAGAATAAAATGCATAGCGAGCTAGACTTTCGGCCGGTTAGAGGTGAGTAATGATTTTAAATGATGCCTTGAGGGTTTGAAACCCCGGATTTGGACAACGTAGTTCTATGTTGAGATGAGACATGTGCTGTATGCGATCATGAGGTTATTTACTATTGGGGATTATAACTTGTTCCATCCCGGATGTTGTTTCACCGCGTATTTAACTAAGACTACTTGCTTTCACTATGATGTGGGCTTACTTCCATACTTGGGCTTCGTGCTGACTATTTGAAATACTTTGTGAACTCCCATCACTGTTTCCTCACTAATTGAAATATTATTCGAACTTAGTCCTACCTTAATTACACTGTTTCATGAACTCAGCTATACCTTTTTTCATTTTGAGATTTAAATGATATTTGAACTAATGTTTGAGCTGAGCACTATTATTTTACTGTTGCCCAAGGGTTTTATGATTACTTTCTGGATTGATTGAGGCCGGAGGCCATTTGTGAGGAGATATTAAGTGATGTTAGGAGGCTTTCAGGACTGGAATGATATGTGGGGAGGCATTTAGGACTCGAGTGTATTGTGAGAAGGCTTTCAGGCCTCATGATGATATGTACAGGCTTTCAAGCCTTTTGATGATATAACGCTTGGGCTGTAGGAGACCCTTCTGGATTCTGAACCCCCACAGTGAGCGCGGGTTCCCATGTGATTTGAAACAGTGGTAAGAATAACATTGTATGATGTAAGTTGGTCAGGTAACAATGGCTGACCTAGAACTGATTTGTGCCCAAGGGGCTAGTTGCTGATTATTCCTTATTTGTTGAACATGTTTTGTCTTATACTGCTTTTAAGAGATAATTTTACTGACATTTCATTGTTTATTGCTTGACTAATTTTTACTGCTTAAGATAGCGTTCCTTTGTGCATTTATGAGATTTCTAGCTTTCAGTCATTATTTATTTTTATTACTCACTGAGTCAGAGTACTCATATTACTCCCTACACCATGTGTGCAGATACAAGCAGAGCTGAGTTCGTCCCTGAGCGCGGATTTCTCCATACAAGGCAGACCAGGAGTGACGAGGTAGCTATTGACGTCCGTAGCCCCGTTTCTCCTTTATCTTCTATTATTTACTTTATCCTCATACTTTGTTATTAGATCTAGACTTTGTAGACTTCTATAATAGCTCGTGATTTGTGGCACCCTGATTGCAGGTTGTGTTGGGATGGTTCCCTGTTTTTATCATTTTATTTCCGCACTTATGATAATGCCATTCCACTTCTAGACTTATATATGCTAGTAACTATTAAATGGAAACATTGTTATTTTGTTGGCTGGACTTGTCTTCACAAGATGCGCCATCACGACCGGGTTCGGTAATTGGGTCGTGACAGAATGTGACATTATAGCTTATTGAATAATAATTGCAATTAGAAAATGTGTGCTAGGTGCTAATTGGAATATTCGATTCATGCTTTGTGCTTATGTAGTTTTGTGTTGTATTTTGCGAAGTTTATTAGTAATTCATTAGCATAACTTCCTTTATTGTTCTTCATAGTTACTAGATTAGCTTCTTAATTTTGTATATTTCACTAGCACAGGTCGTGGTTTTGTAGTTGTACTATTATGTTGGTGGTTGGGGGGGATTGTTGATTGCTTGTGGCGCACTTCCATAAGGGTAGTATGAGTCCTGATATACATTTTACTTGTGAACATACCAATAACATAAGTGTAGGGTGGTTACCCTGTTTGGTCTTGTTTTGATTTTTCGTGTTGTGGCTAATATTTTTCGTCTTGTGGAGGTATAATGTCTCGTCGCCCGAGCAAAATCTCTAACACTGGTTCTTCTGAGGTTGCTTCTAGTAGCCGTCACGATAGGAGGAGGGCACCTCCCCCCTCCCCAGTAGAGGAGGAAGAGGAGTGCATTGACCCTGAATCAAATGTAGTGCCACCGTGAAAATATGGCGGGCTGTCCCCGCCCATGCTCGATGCTAGTTTCAGACATTTGTCCCGTCAGTCAACCTAGACCCTGAGGTTGCTATTGACGATGTGAAGTTGGCCCGTAAATATGGCGACATTTACAATAACATTCGGGCTTTAGGTTTCGACAATATATTCCGTCCGGGTTAATATGAACCTAGTGATAGAATTTTATGCTAAATGGCAACCTGACGCGAACCTGGATGCGGTTTACGAAGTGCAGGTAAGAGGTAAAGTGATTTCATTTTCTCCGGTGATCAATCGGATAGGGTTCACAGAACATTCCCATAAGCACCTTCAGAGGTTTCTCTATCGACCAGACTATCCGGTTATTCGCACCTGTTATGTGGTGCTAACTCTTCTACCGCATGGACACGAGATGCCAATGGATTCCATAAAGACATAAAGAAAGGAACATTCCAGTGGCCAGCCAGAGTTGCGGTTGATTAATGCCAAGATCACGCTGATTGGAAGTGACACTTATGTACCCCGACTGAAGGTGTGTTTTATTTATGCATTGTTGACTCAGATGCAATTCGACCTTGGTAAAATCATGCTTGATCATATGGCTAAGTGCGACCACTTGGGGATCGCCGTCTACATTACCCGAGTATGATCACTCGATTGTTGAAAGCACACCTTGTGGAGGAAGAGTAGCACTAATACAAGACTATTCCAGTGTCTTACCCTACTATGCCCTTTGATGTTACATCGGTGATCGACCCCCTACTGATTCTATTAATTCGGACTAGATGATGGTCCGCGTTGAGGAGACTCTACAGCTACTGTTTGATGACTTGCGCCTTTGGGATGATGGGGGGAGGCTGACTTGGAAGAGTTGCAGCAGGATCACCACCTTTCTGCTATCACTCAACAGTGGTTGGGGTTGGCGAGAGGAGGATAACTGCCACCCGATGAAGATGTGAACTCCATTCCCTCATATGATGAGGAGTATTTACGCACCTTTGAGGGTGCTGACGATTAGGCCTTGGGCCTCAAGGAGTCCCCTTTTCACTCTTGATTTTACTATTTTGCGTTGGAGACAATGCAATCTCTTAAATGTGGGGTGGGGTGCTCCTATTTGATTTATTTGTACTTTTCTTTGTTTTTCATTTTCCAGTTGGTTTTGTTTGATTTTTTTCTTGCTTTCTTAGAAAATTGGTCTGTAGACTATAATTTTGCATTCTATCGATCCTGTAATAGTTAGTAATTAAGTATGTCGTTCGACTCTTCCCGGCAATGTATTTCGTCGACTAGTTTCTCGAGGGAGATGAGTCGAAAGAAAGAAAAAAAATCGTATATGTGAAAATCCAAAAATTTGTCTTTTATTTTAGTTTTTTCCTTTTAGGTAGTGTAACAATCCCCCCTTGGTTTTTCTTCTTGTCGCGGTTCTTTTCCAAGGGTTTTGCTTGAACCGAGTCTAGTTAAATCTTTTTAAGTTTTAGGAATTAAGAATCTTTATAGAAAGCTTTGAAGGATCAATTTTACCTTGATTGCATATGCACCTAGGCTCAACTTTTGACTCTAAATAAGTACCTTAAATTATATGACCTTAACTTGCTTAACTGCTTTGACTAGAGTGTCTTGATGAGTCCGACCCTGAGTGAGTTATGTGCCATGTGTACAAGGATTTGTCATATTCTGTGAACTGCATTTGATGCCTGAACTTGCCCCCTGTGTTTGCAAAACGAACTAGTAGTTTTGTTCAGTCTTGGAAGTGACATAGGTGTTTCTTTGTTGAGCCATATATACATATTTTACCCGCCTAATTGTGATATATCGTAGTTAACCCCTTTTGAGCCTATAATCCTGTTTCTTTGGCAATCACATTACAAGTCTTACCCAATTGTTTGAATTGACCATATATTTGAACCTTTTCACCTCTCATGAGCACTTGAATTATTATGAACTTTGTAAAAGTTAAATTGTGGGGGTGGTGGGTGTGCCTTTTAAGTGGAACTAATGGAATAAGGAGAAAGGTGCATTGTATTGAAAAAATAATAATAGAAGAACCACTTGAATTGAAAAATAAAAAAGAAGAAAACACACACACACAAACACACACAAACACACACACACACACACTTATGGAGGTGTAGTCACTCTTATATCTAAATGTATCCTACACGTCCCGCACCCTACATTACAACCAATTAAAATTCTACTTGTTCCTAGACTGAATAAGCTTGATTAGTATAATAGTACACTACGGGAAAACCTATGGTGCATCTTTTGTGGAATAAGAATGTTATTTCTTCTTTCTATCTTCAGTTCCTAAATATTCTTAAATTTTATTGTGTGGGACTACTTTCTTTTATTGTGTGAAGACACTTGATTCATTAAGAAAAGGTAATGTCACTGACCTCTGTGTTAGAGTAAGTGGGCGAGTGATTAATGCATGGTACTTTTGAGTCGAATTTTGAGGGTGGGATGCTATGATAAGGTGCTCGGTCCACGTGCAGTGTAGTTCAAATGCTCGAGGACGAGCAATTGTCTAAGTGTGGGGCATTGATAATAGGCAAGAAACTCGTGTTTCAGCTGTGGTATTATATTCCAATAACTGCGTTTTACGTGCGTTTGAGCTCAAATGATAGTGAATTACACTTAGTACGTATTTTATGCCTCGCAGGAAGCGATCCAGAGCTCAAAAGTTAATTTGGAGCTAAATTGATCAATTTGGAGCTTTGAAGTCAAAGTAAAAGCTCAATATATTAAGCCTGGACCGTATTCGGGGGTCGTGTAGCATGTCTGGATATTAAAAGAGGATGAAATAAGTTCACTCTAAGAAAATTGCACTGTTGTGCTGCATGGGGCGCCGTAAGGTGCGGCGCAGTAGTGTAAAATTGTGCCTGACTCAAAAATATGAGGCTGCAGATAAAATGCACTACCACGCCGCATGGTGCGGCGTAGCCTGTGGCGTGACTGTTCAAATTTTACAGAGCTAGGTCCTAATTCGCGTAGTAAAGGATTTTTTCATCTGGGCCCGACCCTACTTGGTATTAATACATGTAAAAAATACCATTTTGAAGACTTTTTACATATCTTAGACCTAGGGAGGCTATTGTGGAAGGAAAAAAACGTTTGGAGCAATTTCCGAAGGAGATTGGCATCAAATTCTTCACTCCTTCATCTTTGCTTTGTAATTTAATTATGCAATTTATTTGGAAAATTATGAACACTAGTATGAGTAGCTAAATATTTAGTCTAAGGTTTTGATGGAACCTGTTGAAGGATAAATTTCTTGTTATGTTAATATAGTTTGCCTGGTTTAATATCTATTTGTTTAACTACATTCTTGTTGTAGCTAATTGATAGGATCCTCAATTAGCTATGCCTATTTAGTATGCATAACTCGGGAGAGAGTGCATATTTAGGTAATTGTTGAACAATACCACTTTTAGAGTATATGAAGGATTAATAACCGAGAGTTTAAAGGCGGGATTACGGATAACGAAGCCTTGGGTGCAATCTAAAGTGAGCTGTAATAAATAAAGCCAGCTAGCGTAACTCGGGAGAGTGCGTCTAGTAAATTGTCGTGATTACTCGAGAGAGATTTACAGTAATAAGAGTGCTAATGACTGATAGAGACGATTATACAAATCTATATGAAGCATAACGGAAGGGATTCCATCAATAGGGGCAATCACAACCTTAGAACCTTCTTTTAATTGTTTACAACTTAATCGTAGTTAGTTTTCAGTTGCTTATTTACTTTAATTCTTAGTTAGTAGAAATACCATCAATTGTTATTGATAACGTTTGGAAAGTTAATTCTGTAGAATTTAGTAAGTCCAAAGAAAGTAATCGATAGGTTAATTCCTTGTGGGTTCGACTCTGGGCTAAATACTCAGATTATATTTGCAATGTCCGCGTGTCCTTTTTATAAGGCATAGTTAGGTGCGATCACTTTACTTCTTGTGATTCTATGTAATTGCTTATATTTTATTTTTTATTTTTTGAAACTACACATGCTAATATTAAAAATATGATTGAATCATTAATAAACTTGGCATATAATTAGTGATGCAATTAAAGTGGAATTTCATTGTTGAATGTGGTTATAAACTTGTCACGTTTCCTAATTTTAAGTTGCAATGAAACTTAATATATTATGATGGAATTTGACATATGTTAAACTTTTTTTTTGAATTGTGAAATAGTGTTATACTCATTCTAATTTACTTGTTTTAGTAGTATTGGCTCACATTGCATGTTGTTCATTTTTTAGTTAGAATTAATAGATTAGTTTTGTGAAATATTTGACCAATGTTATGACATTATATTTATAAATTAATTTATTTTATCAAACATGAATTCCATAATGTTCTTATAAAACGTATATTTTAAATTTTTATAAGTATCTATACATAATATTATTAATTTATATATATATTATTTTTACAATATTAGTTATAAATATATGACTATTAAATTAATGTATATTTACGAAAAAATATACATCTTAAATACCAAATATAATATCATTTATACTTATAAAAATTTATAGGCATATATTTATTATATTAACTTTTAAGTTTTGATAATTACTTAATTTAAAATTTTATTTAACTATGTAATTACACTTGTGCAACCAAACAACAAACATGTAATTACACTGTAATTACACTATGACAAATAAACAGGTCATCGTAATTACACAACTGTGTAATTACTACCATAGTAATTGCACCAATTTCAATTACAGGATGACTTTCCAAATAGACTCTTAGTGTATTCTTGTGATTTTTCCGGCCATATTGATCTTGATGTTATCAGACAGTTGTAGTAGATGCTCATGACTAGCGACACACCATGTCGGGCTTTCTTTCCGCATTATTATTTATTTTTAAACAATATATAAAGGTTTTTGGGTTTGTGTCGGCTGGCCTATTTCCATGATAGGCGCCATCATGACCGAGTTAGTTTTGGAGTCGTGATAAGGTGGCACGTGGAATTAAAGACACGTAGAATATGAGTCAGCAAATAGTTGACACCGGGTATAAGCATGTGACAGGTGCTGAATAAGTTCCGAAGGCATTGGAACTGAGAACAAAGATTAAAAAGGAAGACATCGGCTAGAAAATGCAGCATTCAATGAGCATTACCATTCGACCGTTATGCATCCATCATTAGGGATTTTATTCTCATTCAAGAAGAGCTTGATTTAGAGATCTTATCTCCCTGAATAGATCAGTAAATAGAAAAACTTGTATCCATAGTTGGACATGAAAATCATGTGTACCAAAAGGTTATAATTTTCTCTCACTATATAAAATTATTTGCTTTCTTTTGTTCTTAACATAGTTCTTATTATCGCTTTCAGATAGGCTTATTATACAACCATGCTTGTATTTCCTTTAAGCTACTTTTAGAATCTTGATTTTGTTTTTATTTATTCATATTCCTGAATCAAATTAATTCACGTGTCTATAAATCACGCTACAAATTCAACACTACCATTTTAATAAACAATTATATATAAACTAAAATCTTCCAAAATGGCAAGGGAGGAGAACCTCAAACTTTTTACTCACGATACAGTTAATTACATGTGTTTTGCCTACCGTATGTATCTTTACAAAATTTCACTCAAAGATCAAAAATAATAATCCACGATCATTATTAGCCAAATCACCTCATGCATTAAAGAATTACAAATTGCCTAATGTCATCTTCATTTCACATGTATAACTCAACTGCCTCATGAAGTAGCTATCAGGATCACGAACCTCCAAGAAATGCAGTGAAGTTGCAGCAGTGAGAGTTACCTCTTCTGGAAGTTGAAAGATTTTATTGCATACGCAAAAATCACCGCAAACAGCACGCTAAAGCTGACTACCAAAAAACCAGCGATCCCAATGAAATCATGCCTATACCCAAACACAGTCTTGACTAGAAGCTTTATTGGAACTGACTGAGTGCCATCGGATAGTTTCACAAGTCTATCATCGTCAGCATACTGGGATGCGACAAGGCCATATAGAGTCCAAGCTACAGGATTTGCCCAGTAGTACCATCTCCACCATATTGGGATCCTCTGTTTCAAAACAGTAGAGGAAGATGCTATTAGAAACAAAAGAGACAACAAGCTTTAGCGAAGGACCTCCAGTGCCATCACATTTCAAACTTGGCAGCAATTAATTCGAAACTGGTCAGAAATCAGTCTTCAATAGCTCTTGATATTCATTGATTTAAGCGAAAAATAGAAAGTCTGGGGTTTGAATCATAGAGAAGAATGCTAGTTCATTACCTTATGAGGTATCATGAAACCACTAAAAAGGTTCCAAAGCATGTAAAAAGGGGCAGCAATAATGGCAGCCACATTGTGGTTGGGCGTGACTGCAGTTGTCATCATTCCATAAAAGGTGAAGTACAACATAGTGAAGTACATAAACAATATGTACCATAAAAATTTCGGAGCAGTCCATTCAAAGGCTGCCATTGAATAGAATATGCTGCAGTATATTACTGCCTGTGCAAACACATAAGGAAACTCAATAGCGACCTGCATAGGAAAAGTGGAGCACCGTTAATACCAAAGATCAAGAAATTTTTAACAATTAACAAAATGGATATAGTCGGAAATCTTTAGACCACACCTGAGCGAATGCAAATGGTAAAGCTGAGTACATCCCTGCAGCTCTCTCTCTGTATGAAACAGATCTTTCAACAGAAACAACTGGCTGGACAGCAGTGCCATTTGTAATTCCAATAAACAACACTGCAGCATACATGGATCCCATAGCATTGAATAAATCCTGCTGTGAGTGCCTGTTTGGTTATCAAATGAAGAAGCTCAGATACAGTAAAATATTACCAGTTAGGTACAACTAATGATCATGACAAAGGCCTGGTAAATTGGATAATAATAATAATAATAATAATAATAATAATAATAATAATAATATACATTAGTGAAGTAATAGTTAGTTGATGAAATCCATGTCTCGGGTTTGATATTGATGAAAAACCTTTATGAAAGCTTATAAATTTTCATCAGTAAACCCGTCCAGTAGATTTTGTATCCGACACATAAAATAAGTTAAGTGAAAGTCTAAATAAAATACTCAATAATTAAATTGTCAGTAATTTAATTTAATTTATTAGTATCTGAATCTTAACATGGAAGTTAAATAAGATTTGATGGGAGAATTTTGAAATTGAACTAAGCAGCGCAATTACGAACTTTTAGTATAATAATCTGTAATTTATTATGGTAGATATTAATCTCAAATTTTCGAAATTAATTCCATAATAAGAAGTCTTGTTAATTAAATTTTGTGGTCTCTGTTGTGCCTGAATAATAGGAAACAAAGGAAATACTTTTCTTGGTGGAAAAGAAAATCCAAGAGTTTTTAGACAAGGGTTTTAGCCCTTAAAACCTGCATCATAGAGGAGAGTTTTTTTGGGTCCAGAGGAAGAATTTTCCTAGAAATTTTGCCCACACGATATTATTAATTTTTGAATATTATTTGGATAACACAGTACAAGACCGTCGAATGTTCGGGGATTGTGATCGTGCTGATGGTAGAGACTTTATTGAGTTGCTGTGGAACCGGAGGCTCACGTGATAGAGGAGATCTGTTCACGCTTCAAGAAGCAACTCGTATGTGCTAGTTGTTTAATTTACATATGAGTAGATACAGAGATTGCTTGTGTTTCATATAATAATTCATCAGGAATTATATTGTCTTGTTTCTTTGAAAGCAGAAGATAAAAAGTTTCCTGTTATATTTTCATATATCCACTAAACTTATCGCATGTCCAAAAGCAGTCTTCTAAAAGCTGAATTTGACATGAGTAAAAAATTTCTTGATAGGACAGTGCAATGACCAGTGGAACACAAGATGCAAGTTAATACAATGGTGCAAATATTCTGTTCAAATATTAGTAAAGTGTTAGTTCTTGAAATTAGCATCACAACTAGATAGCAAAATGAAGACAAATGTTTAGTTGATTCCAGTTATTATCATATTATTTTATTCCTTTCTCTCTATATAAGAATACCAATGCCATTAAACTAGTTAATACCACAGAAATTGAATGGAAGGTTCACAGTAAAATAGTCAAGGATAAAATGCAGATTATGATTAGTGTCGTAAAGAAACCTTTTTGAACCGAATCTCCAGCAAATTGTCCCCAGCATCAATGATATGATGAGTGTATAGAAGAAGCGAACAGCAGTATATTGTGGGTTGCGCCAATAGGAGAGATTTTGCTTCCACAAGCAAGCTAGGAACTGAGTGAAATAGGACTGACAGTACTTAGCAGGGAAATTCAAATCTTTTGAATCCCCAGCTGGCCTGCTTAGCCTTTCAACCAAGACTTGATTATAACTGAAAGTACAAAAAAGAAAAGGTTACACTCGGAAAAGCACATAAAGTTAGAGAACGAAAAAATTATACATACTGAAAAAGATTTGATCTTCGGTAGATTTCTGCAAAATCAACACCAAGTCGATTTTCTTCTACTGATGACGTAACCTCCAACATCCATGTGGCAGGGTTATATCCAGCTCTTATTTTTGGCACCCCTTCGATTCCCTACACACACGTACAAGAAATACCTGCTTTTTTAGACAATCATTTGTCAAGAAACTTGCAATGCACCTAATGCAAACAAAATGTGTGTGAGTATATAACCTCAAAATACTCAATTAACTTGCACGATTTAGGACCAAGAGGTCCTGCGTAAATGAGCTCTCCTCCGCGCTTCATAAACAAAAGCTGCCATTTAAGAAGAGATCAAAGGAGTATCAGCAGAAAAATAATGAGATTCAAGCAACACTACATTTGTCTACTATATTCTATACTATGGATTGACACTCCTTGATTGTATCGTATTATAAGGAGTTAAACATCTTATATTCAGTCAGTCATTTTGTACTATTCATGCACCACATAAGCTTTCAACAAGAAAATATGTATGATATCAGTTTTTGGCTTTGTTGTGTTGATCCCCAATAAATGGTGGATTCCCCCTACTGGTTTCTATCCCTCTTTGGCTATTTCTTCTTTTAGTTGTAATGAACACCTCGACTGCCTTTATTTGTAATGAACATGTACTGTTTCATTTCATCTTGCTTCTGCCTACTGGTTTCTTCTCCTCTTCAGCTACTTCTTCTTCCTTTAGTGTAATGACCACCTATACTGCCTTTTTCTTTTGTAAAGTTGCGGCTACTCTGCTCTACTTATTAAACACATTTTCCTGTTTTTTTTCTTCTATCAACACAAGACCGAACTTATCATCACTAACTCAGCACTTAAGCCTCCTCATTTCTCTCAGTAACATCTAGCAAATATTTTCCAGTAATCACTGGAAGTGTTTAAAAATTCTTGCTAAACCCCACTTGCCAAGTGCTCATGGCTAATTTAGTCGAATGATATATATGCTGATGATTTAGTCCTTGACGTCCACATGGGAAAGTCTAGATTTGAGCAAGAATCTCTTTGTTTGGCATCTCCACATGAAAAAGCCTCTAATCTTCAAGAAGCAGCAAACCACATAATAATCCAAATAAAAACTTGGCACAATCCTCGGTCAATTTGAAAGTGACTCCTGAGGGTGACTAGATTTATACATTTGGATAAAAGAGATATACCTCATCAAATGATTCGAAAATGTCAATGCTGGGCTGATGGATAGTGCAAACAATTGTTCGGCCAGTGTTCACAATGTTTCTTACGGTCCTCATTACAATGGCTGCAGCTCTTGCGTCCAATCCAGATGTAGGCTCATCCATGAACACTACAGAAGGGTTGGCTACTAGTTCAATAGCAATTGTTAGCCGTTTCCTTTGCTCTGTGGACAGTCCATCAACTCCAGGCAAACCAACCAAAGCTCCTCTTAATGAACTCAACTCCACAAGCTCCATTACCTCCTCAACAAATGCCTGAAACCGATGCCCTCCTTAAAAGTTATTTGACGTCTGGAAAAGAAAAGCATCTACAAATTTCCAGGGTGTTACCTTTTGTGTCTCTATATCAACCTCTGATGGCAAACGTAGCCAAGCAGAGAACAACAATGATTCAACAACGGTCAAGCAAGGGGAGTGGATATCATTCTGCTCACAGTAACCAGATATTCTAGCAAACGTTTCTTGCTTTTTTGGGTAACCAGATATGTGGATGTTCCCTTCTATAATACCACCAGTTTTTCTACCAGCTAATACATCCATGAGGGTTGTTTTTCCAGCACCACTAACTCCGACCAGTGCAGTGAGCACCCCAGGCCTAAATGCTCCAGTGATGTTAACCAATAACTGTAATCGGTCTTCTGCCATGCCTTGTTGCTTCAGTTCCTGAAGTAACATTTATTGTGTTTTCAGAAATAGAATGATGCACAGAAAAGTTTGGGAAGAAGAGGTTGAGGTATGTACCATAGGCATGTCAACATAGTAATTGATATCCTTGAAGGTCATTGAAAGTGGCTGAAAAGGTAGAACGAGGCCTCTGTTCTTGAAACTTTGTCCTGATCATTATAGAGTAGGAAATCTCATTAAGAATGAAAAAGTTGACCTGAAAAGGTTCATTTCCCTACAATGTAATACGTCTAAATAAATAGCAGTCTTCTTACTAGTCAGCGAGCCAGAATGCTTCAAATATTCTCTTAGCTGAATGACAGCTGGTTCTTCTTTCTTAGTCATGCCTCTGTCTTGAAGCTCTTCCTTAGAAACCACAGCTTGATGCTTTACAAGAGCTGAAGAAATGTAAAGTGAGCAAAAGACAGAATTTATTTTTGTTGTTACTTTGCAACATGCTTTTTTATCTCCAGTTTTTCTTTTCATTGGTGATTCAAACGATAAGTTCCGAGAATCACATATAAGATAGGTGTCTTACGGTCCAGGTAGGCCAGGAAGAATGTAAATAACATGTTGAATAGAATCGTATATCCAAGCAAAGCACCGACACCAATCCAGTACCAATAGCTCTGGGGGAATAAACTGCGTGACTTCAGTACTGCTTCACCTAGTCGCAAATCAGAATTCTTGCTTGCTCTCTGGATGAGTATAAGAAATTTTGGTAAGTGTTTTCATATCTATTATTTAGAAAGAAGTGGAGATGATGCCAAAGAACATGGATCAGAGGATGGTCAAATGGTTGAAATGGCAAAGCCTTGCAAGTTTAACAAGTGGAAGGGCTGTGTAATGGAAGTCCATGTTCATAAAAATATTACAGCAGAGTTCTTCTATACAAGCCACAAGCCTCATTCTTTGATGCAATCACTTCATAATTTTTAGTTTTCTGAAACAAGACATGGATAATTTCTTCTGAAAAAGGAAATGTTAGGTGAAAAAAGAAAAGTAAAGTTCTACTTATTCTTTGACTTCAACAGAGATCCTGAAGGTTGCTTGGCAAAAAATTGCATAACCACAACCAAAAACCATGAGGACCTTAGGCCCTCAACTAAATTCATTCTGTTATTTCCCTTTTTTTTTTCAGTCTATTCTTAATATGTGTAAAAGGAAATATTCAGCCACTAATAAGAATTCAATTAAAAAATTTAGCCCCAAGTTTACCTTAAAGTAAACTAAATGTTCTTGCCTTTTCACAGTTGTGTCAAGAACAGTAAATAAATTATGTAAAACTTAAGACCAATTTAAGATACTTGACATCATAATAGACCACCTTGTCCCATACGTGCCCCAGAAATTCATTCACTGAAGCTGCATCTTGAGCATACATCAGGGGAGAAATCCAAAAACCCCAGATCCACCAGCTTGGTATTCTATCTGCCAGAACAGAAAATAGGAAAAAAATAATCACCTTATCACGGAGCTTAATGGGAAAGAGGTTATGGCAATTTGAGGATTTAGTTTCACCTCTTGAAATAATATATCCCCCAAGAGCCATGACAATCAACATAGCAAATGACCCAAAAGTGTTTGCAATAATCATATTTCGCCCCAAAGCTCCGATTAGGCGAAAAAGAGCAAGAGACATTTGATGCAGAAAGAAGAATAGCAAGAATTGCCTAAGGAATCTGCATAGCAAAAGAAGAAAAAACAACCAAAAAACCAGAGAATAAAACAAAGAGAGGTAGGTAAAAAACTGGGTGAAGCATCGGATAAAGATAAATGTGAATCTAAAAGTATAATTTTTTACCTTGCGACACTTGGATCAAACCCAACACCATAATATGTCACTGCTACCCAGAAGCCAGATTCTATTAGGGAAGTTGGAATGCTCAATACCCATGAAGGAAGCGTATACACCCAGCATGGGTAGAAATGCAAGTCTCTATGCTTGTAAAGGACCGGAAGCTTGACAATAAGCATTGAAACCTCTGTGAAACCATTGAAAAGAATAATAACCATGGAAAAATACAGTTCCCCAAGATATAGGCCTCCATCATCAATTGTATTGTGATGCAGAGTTGTGCGAAAAAAAACACTCATGGTGATCAAAGCAACCAGGAGGAGCTGAAAACCAACAAAGAGAACGTAAGAACGAAAATGTGCTTCTGGAAATGTATGGTTCAATCAGGGAACCAATGTAATTCAGAAGCATCAAAAGGTTATATTAATTTTTGATAACTTCCTCGGAAAGTTTTAGTTCTTAAAAAGATAATCCTATTTCTTGGTTATTTCCTGCAAATTCTCATGCTGGCTCTACCTGAATAAATTTGAAAATGTAGATAAATGAATTCCTTTTCATGAGCAGCAGCTGCCAGTCAAAGCTGGTCTTAAGAAGTTCCATTCTCTTCGCTCCATATTTAGAAGTGGACAAGGCTGCAGGATGATTATAGCGCCTATCAAAAGGAATGTTTAGCTCTTCTGATAAATTCTTCCCAGTGCGGTATGACCGAAAAGCTTCAGCAAACTTTGTCACTGGTATGTACCGGTAAGGGCGATGAGAAACAGCCCAGTACTGTTCTTGGTCCTTTTTGGAAACAACCTGTAGGAGAATAAACAAAAAAATAAACTGTGCATCTAAGATGCCAAAAAGTTATTCACGATGCAGAGCTACGCACTTACTTCTTGAAAGAAGTCGGCAACATTCTTTCTCTCTGGGCAATGAAATCCCATAAAATGAAAAAAATCAAGAGCATCATCACGAGGCCCCTGATATACAATCTGGCCTTCAGACATAAGTATAATATCATCAAATAGCTCATACGTCTCTGGAGCAGGCTGAAGAAGAGAAATAACAGTAGTTCCATCGAGTGCATGCGTTGAATATCGAAGGTATTTGATAATTTGGTATGTCGTTGAACTATCAAGCCCTGTTGAGATTTCATCCATGAAGAGCACTCTTGATGGACCCACCAATAATTCACCTATAAGAACCATCAAATACATGAGTACATCATTGCACCCTCCAAAAAGGGAAAATATTTAATCCATGCACCTGTAGTGAGCCGTTTTTTCTGGCCTCCAGAGATCCCCTTAAGCATTTCATCTCCCACCAAGGTGTTCGCACAATTGTCTAACCCTAGAATCTTTGTAAGAAAAATGTTAGTGCTTGTGGAGGCTGAAAGGAAAACTATTTGACGAAAACATTCACATGTTATGCATTATTTCTTGCGCTTCTTGTAGAAAGTCCAATAGCATAATTATGAAAGACTTGTAACAACAAGAAAGAGAAACCGCTGTCCAAGTATAAGTTATGTCAAATTAGTACTCATTGCATTATAACATTACTAAAGACATATAGGAGTTTAGCAACAACAGCAGTAAGTGAGAGTGATTCATACTGATGTTCGGCATAAAAAGAGATAGGGAAAAGCGACATTATATATGAATTACATTTCATTCTCCATTTTAGAACCCAGTACAACCATGATACAATCTATGCCATATCAAACTGCCGCATGAATCTAAGTAAGCCAGCATTTAAAAATACCTTTAGAATGTACTCAACAACAAGTGCAGTCTCGTTCCCCTCCAAAGCTAATGCCTAGATTGAGAATACATCATGTACGAATTGCAATAAATTTATTAAGAAGAATAATATATATAGTTAGAGAAAAGCCATTCAAGCAAATCACACTTACCTTCATGAATAGGTCAAGATCTTCATCAGGTTTTATTCCTGCCATCTTTTCTCTTCTTGAAAGTTCCAATAGCATATCTGTAAAATTTCAACAGTTCATCTTAGGTATAATAATAACAACAACGACCCACTAAAATCCCACAAAGTGGGGTCTGGAGAGTATAGTGTGTATGCAGACCTTACCCCTACCCCGATAGGGCAGAGAGACTGTTTCCATATCTGTAAAATTTCAACAGTTCATCTTAGGTAATGTAGGAAAACTGGAAGACTTGCATAGAGCTTTACCATATTTTGATCCAACACCCTGACAACATGCTGAGAAGTCCATAGTTTCCCTCACATTCATCTCTGCTATATGCCAATCTTGTTGACTGACATAAGCAGATGTCTTTTGGGGAACAAACTCTTTCAGACCATGTCCATTGTAAGTAATATTCCCTGACGTCTTCAAATTGATCAATGTTTTAGTAGAATATTGAGAAAAAAAAAGATTACTATCTAGCAGAACATGTTATTTCTCTACCTTCAAATCATGAAAATTCAGATATGACAGTACCTGCAAGTCAGATTTGAGGCGTCCAGCAAGTGCTAATAACAATGTGGTTTTGCCAGAGCTTGGAGGACCCAGTAAGAGCGTTAATCTAGAAATGAACATCATAATGTTTTAAATAAACATACTCTCACCAGCTTGATCTTCTTGGGAGTTAACGATCGATTCATACCTCGAAGGTCGGATTATCCCACTAATGTCATCTAAAATTGTCAGCTTTGTTCTCTTGCCAGAGTATATTTTGAGCTGCCTTAAGAAAGCCTGACATGTTTGCACATTATACAGAGAGGGGAGAGATGTCATATGCTAAAATGATCAAGTGCTACTCTAATGTAATAATTGATGGCATGGGGAATACCTCGGTCATGTTGAAAATAAAATTTGAAATGGTTGGCAGTGCTCGACTACCAAGATGCACATAAGCTTCAACTATCAGATGCTGAAATCTGACTTCTATTTTTGGGAAGTCCAAATCAACTCTGCACTCAGAGACGGAGGCAAAATTTAACTTTATGGATTATGAGTTTTAGAACAATGTCTTAAGGTGCTAATGACTGAGTTTTAAATTTAGTATTTGTTCATTTTTAATTAAAATTTTGACACAAAATACAACGTTTGAGCAAAATACAAGTTACTGGGTTCGGCAGAACCCGTAGCTCGGCTTCTGCCTCCACCCTGTCTGCACTTCGAAGAGTGAAATAATGTAAATGCCTCATTGCTAATAATTTATGCCAGAACATGATCTATCGACCAAAGCATAAGTGATTGAAACTTTAAGGAAGAATCCAATTCAAAACTTTTAAAATTTACAAGGTGCTTATAAGGAATTAAGCATGCCAGGACTTGTCCATACAAGAACCCATCATATGAACTGTAGCTACACAGGTGAGAGACTGTACTCAAGGTGATGTTATTAGAATTAATAAACCAACATATCACAGTTTTCCCAGCTCTTACACAGAGATTAAGGAAATAAAGAAAAACCAGGAACTTCTTGTTGTGAAGAAACAGAAATATGGAAGTGAGGCTAGTGTACTGAAGGGTGCAGCTCAGGGTTCAATATGGAAGTGAGGCTAGTTAAATGAAGGCAGATCCAGAATTTAGACAGAATGAGTAACACTTTTTAGTCAATGTACTTTTCTTTTTAACAAATTTTCCTTAAATCTTCAATGTAATTTGAATCAAACATTATATGCAGCATACCAACAGTTTATATGCCGATCTGCTTACAGACACTAATAACAAATATCAATCAAATTTAAATGAGCATCAGTTGGGCACAATTTCACAAAGACTTTCTCAGCCAATGACTTCCAAAGCACAAGAGAGGAGATAAATAAGATTTAATTTTAATATAAGGCAAAAAAAACCTCTGAAAACGGAGCCTCATGCGATTGAAGAACTTTTCCCAATCATCATCAACCGACTTGACGAGGCGATCCAAGACGACTTTGCGTTCATCATTTTGGAGCTTATCGACATCCACTTCCCATGACTCCCCAACAATATTCCTGAAGATCCCTCTCCGTACACGGTTGTATGTAGGCAGTCGCTCCAGAGCCGCCCACCGTAATGCCTCCTCGTCGTCACCATCCTCCCTAAACGACGCCGAGCGCACCGACAGGTTCTCCGCCGAACCCCACATTCTATGAGGTTGTTTCAACTATGAAGATGAGTTGCTCACCAGAAAAGTGTAGATTACTGCATTCCGGTTGGAGTCTTAAATTTGTGTGCCGATAGGTATACATATATGGGTAGAGTTTACATTCACACACCTAAATATGTGAACTAGTATTAAGTTAGTTGAGCTTTGCATTTATGGCTATCTTATCTCTCTCTTATACCTCTTCTGCAACTTCACCCCCTCTCCCCACCCCACCCCACTTCTTCGTGGGGTCCTCCTCAACCCTTTTTTTTCTGCGTTTGTTTACGAAATATTCGGCATGTGTTTGAGTATACTTTCTGTCTGTTTTTCTGCTTCTGTTTAGCAATTTATTCATCAATGTTTTGGTTGTTTCTTCCATTTCTTTTTATGAGAAAATATTTATGGTATAGTCATTTCCGTCAACGTTTAGATGACACTAAAGTTCTTTTGCTCTGCAATTCTCCATGGCATTTAAGGCTTTGTCAATAATTAACTTAATTAAATTGAAACTACTTTCCCACTTGAAAATGTAGTCAGTTGTATGTTTTGTCTGTTCATGAATTTGTTATAGTCCTGGTGTGAGAAACGGAGTAGAGGGTCGGATCATTTAATGCCCCGGGAAAGATAGAAAACGATGGCGGGGCTTTAACCAGTATTTAACACTCGCTAAACGAGTTTATGATGATTCTACTCGCTGCTTTGGATGAAACACGTGTAAAAATGTAGGGGTGGTCGCATCCCATGTGATGATGAGCGAGTGGGGATTGAAAAGGCGGTGATTTGAATTTAACGGTTGGGAAATTTGCCTGCTTCTTTTAGCATCGGTTATGACTTTTGATTAAGTTTGTTTTTCTTTTTGCAGAAGCGGCGTGTGGTAGCTACTAAATATGAGTGTTTCTTTTTTATCCACTAATTTTAATGCTGAGCAAAAATAGTCACTATTGTATTAAAGTTTATATGAAAAGATATTTTTAATCTTTCTTTTATTTCTTTTATTTCCAAACCCTTTCTTTATATGCTTCATAGCTAAAATTTCAGAGGTAAAATTGCGCTCCCTCAGTATCAATATCGTTCTTTGCATGTGAATCATTGTTCGATTTTGTTCCTGACCGGCGATTCTCTGTGCGTAATTTGTTGCACTTAATCTCTTCTCCTTTGTCATCTTCTCTGGATCGAACCAGCAAACTGGTATATTTTATATTTTCTTTTTATATATTTTTCTTTTTGTATAACTGTAATGGCGATCAATGATGTGTGAAATTTCAAAAATAATGATTATAAGTTGATTCAGTGTTGAATAAGGAGCGAATTTTTGTTAGGAAGTTATTCAGAACTTTTCTTGTATTGAAATATGTTTGTGCTTCAATTAATATATTTTACTATGTGAGGCTATTTCATAAAAATAGTCGTGCGAATTCATCAGCTAACTGTGTTTATGAATTTTTAGTTAATTTTGCTTCTATTGAAGTTAAGGACCAAGTGTCCTTAACTTTTGACCTTGTAAGTCGAAGTTCAGGACCATGTGTCCTTAACTTTTGAACTTGAAACTTGAAGTTTAGGACCAAGTGTCCTTAACTTTTGAACTTGGAACTCAAAGTCTGTCCTTAACTTTTGAACTTGTAACTCAAAATTAAGGACCAAGTGTCCTTAACTTTTGAACTTGGAAATCAAACTTCATGACCAAGTGTCCTTAACTTTTTGATGAGTTTTTAATGTCTTGGCCTTATGCTTCTTATGTTTTGTTGATCTAAAAAACATGTCGTGAAGAACCAGATAGAAAACCTGGGCCACAGGGTATACATTTCATGTGACCTGGTCGAAGTCTGAAAATCAGCAAATGGATGAACGACCACATGGAGGAACACAATAGGGATATGGTGACCTAGTCCCTCAGGGTTCTCCGATTCAAGCACAAGTCAGGGACTGTGCCCAATCAATAAAAAGAGAAACACAACACGGACCTGCTCCCTTAGGGTTCTGTGACAGAAGTACAAGCCAAACGCATATATGGAATGTAGCAGAAAAAAGTGACCACCTAGCAACTGTCATAGAAAAGGAACCCAACCAGGACCTGGTCCGTTGGTGTGTCCTGACAGAAGTACAAAGTTGACTATCCAGCCAGAACGCAACTGCCCAGAAGTGGTTGTGCACACAGTACAACAGTCACTTCTCATTGGGAAGAACCATGAGTTGACATCACTATCTATTATGTTATCTTTTATGATAAAACAACCTGGTTCAAGACACACCATTCTTTGTGCATTCAGTGATATTCTCTCAAGCAACAACAATATTCATCCGGCATTGAAGTCACTGGTTTATCTAGAACAAGAAGACAACTCCACTAAGGATCAGTTTCTTAATGAGTTTATTTACACCGGTAGTTCAGTTGTAATCTTGTTATTTGTTCGTCATTATAATTCCTAGTTTGCTTTCTTAGAAGCGTTGTCTTAGGAACAAACCAAAATTCATAAACTTCTGAGTTTATGTTATGACTAGAGATAGTTATAAGTTTAAAGCCTTTGTAACTAGGATAGTTGTAGATTGTCTTGTGGCAGGTGCACACAAGTTAGTTAAAGTCTTTGTAATAGGGTTTTTTGCAAAGTGTCTTGTAATAGGGAGATTGCAAGCTAGTGAAGTTAAAATACCCCTTTTGTGGTATTTTTCCACGTAAAAATCCCCCGCCTTCTTTACTTTTAGTCTTTACAGCATTCTAAGCATCATCTCATAAAGGACCAAGTACTTTATAGTTTGGTGGACTCATATAAACTAACAATTGCTATCAAAGAAAGTTTCTCTTATGATGCTAACACCTAGGAAGGATCCCCAATGGCTGCTCCACCAAATTTTGAAGAAGGACAATGAACCAATAGACCTCCCAAATTCAATGGCCCATACTATGGCTGGTGGAAGACCCGCATGCATGATTTTATGATGGCAGAAGATTCAGAACTGTGGGACATCATATGTGGTGGTCCACATGTTCCCATGAAGAAGCTTGAAGAAACGGGACCAATGGTGTCCAAAGGGAGAAAAGAGTACAGCGACATTGACAGAAAAGCTGCAGAAAAGAACTATCGTGCCAAAGAAATATGGGAAGCTTTACAAACCGCACATGAATGAACTACTCAGGTCAAACAATCCAAGATCGACATGCTCACCACCAAATATGAGCTCTTTAGGATGAAGGATGATGAGTCCATACAAGATATGCATACCAGATTATCCCCCATCATAAATGAGCTTCATTCAGTTGGAGATGTCATTCCCAGAAACAAGCTTGTAAGGAAAATCCTTAGTGTTCTACCTAAGTCTTGGGAAAGTAAGGTGAATGCTATCATTGAAGCTAAAGATCTACAAACTCTGACCATAGATGAGTTGATTGGTAATATGAAGACATATGAGATGAAAAGAAAGAAAGACAGTGAAAGAAGAGTGCCCAAGAAGGAAAAGAACCTGTTACTTAAGGCTGAAAGAAGTGATTCAAGTGATGAAGATAGTGACATGGCCTATCTTACTAAGTGATTTCAAAAGATGGTTCAAAGAAATGGTGGTATACCAAACAATTCAAGTAAAACAAGGAACAACGATCTCTGTAACAAATGTGGAAAGTCAGGACATTTCATCAAAGATTGACCACTCGCAAAACATGAGAAATATAAAAAAAATCTTGACAAAGTAGGAAAAAAGAACCTGGTTCCAGATAAATGATTCAATCAAAAAAGTGTTGCCAAAAATATTATTAAGCAGGCTCTTGCTGCTAGGGGAGACTACTCAAGTGAATCTGAAGGGGAATCAAATGTAGAAAATAGTTCCATGATGGCAGTGAAAACTGAAGCAACAAAGTACGATTCATTATTCGCAATGATGGCTCATCCAGATGATGATGATGATGATGAAGACGATGAGGTAAACTTCAAGGATGTTCAGAGAAAACTGAAATCCTACTCTTCTAAGAAGCTAAGGTCTTTATCTAATGTCCTAAATGATGCCTATTATAGCCTTATAAATGATAAGGAGATCCTGGCCATAAAACTAGGAGAGGTCGAACAATCTAGAGATGATCTAGTGGTTTGTGTAGTAAACTTAAATAAGACTATAGCTAATCTTGAAAAAGAAAAGGAAGCCTTGAATGAAAGAATAACTAGTGTGAAAAATGAGAGAGACATTCTGATGGTAGTAATTGTTGATCTAAAAGAAACAATTGAAGACCTTAACAATGAGAAACATACATTAGAAGAAAAAATTACATCTACTGAATAAGAAAGGGATGACTTGCTAGTAATATGCACTGATCTAGAGAAAACCATTGAGAGACTCAATAGATAAAATATAAATGTAAGTCTTGAGAAGGGGAATGAAGTAGCTAGTGAGACTTACGTCATGCTTGAAAAGGAGTTAACTGTTGTGAAAACCAGTCTCTGTAGTAAAATCGAGAAGAATCAGCAACTTCAAACTGAGTTGGAGAAAGTAAGAAATGATGTTGAGAAATCTCTAAAGTGGACTTAATCCTCAGATGCTGTCACTACCATATATCTTAATAATAGTGGGAACAAGCAGGGCATCGGGTTCCAAAGGGAGAAAACTATCTACAATCCTCACGGCAAATATGTCACTGTACCTAATAACTGGCTATGTACCCACTGTAGGAACAATGGGCATTTTAAAGAAAATTACCAGGCCAGGGTTCAGCCTCCTCAAAAGAACAAATTTTTTACTGATGAAGTGACTACTAACAAAGGACCAGGTACCACTCGCAAGAAGCGGATGTTGCCTACATGGACTAGGAAAGTCCTCATTCATCGTTTCTATTATAAGAAGGGACCCAAACTAGTTTGGGTTCCTAAATTTAACCCTTGATTTGCATGAGCAGGGAACAGTGATGGGAAGCAGACTGCGATGGACTATGGACCATGGTGCTTAAAAGCATGCAATTGAAAACATCATGAATCTCTTCTCACTGAAAGCCGTACAGGAAGGGAATGTATCCTTAAAAAGGAAGTAAGTGGCACATTTTAGCGAATAAAAAGATGGAAAGGTTCTTTTGGCACTCAAGTGGGAACGTGTACTATGTGAATGGCTTGAAAAATACAGTCACCAATCTGATAACTGGCCAATTGGTCTCAGTGGACAAAGGTAACAAGAGCATCCCCTCCAATTAATTATGAATCTCCATAAGATGGTGGTATGAGATGAGTGAAGCCGGAACCTCGGCATGAAGAATTGGTATATGCAAACTTCTCACCTCCGATTAAATTAACTCAACAGGACCTGGTTTGTGGTCTGCCTAACTCAATAGCACCTGGACATGGGTTCATAAAACAAAGGAGGAGCCTTTCGAGGGTTAATGGTTCTTGCCAAAAATATTCAAGCGAAAACAAAAAGGGGGGGGGGGGGAAGAAGGGATTGCTGAAAGAAAGAAAGGAACTAGAAAATGCTACATGGGAAATGCTCATCGACTACGGAATCACCAAGAAATTATGGGCTAAAGCAGTAAATACTACTTTCTACTTGGTGAACACTTGTATGATTAGGTCCATCCTAAATCAAAACCCATCATGAACTGCCAAATGGAAGAAAATGCCCTCCTGACTAAAAGACAACCCATCAGTGAACCATCTTGACTGAAAACACCATGTTCTCGACAATAGGAAGGATCAACTTGGAAAGTTCAATGCAAAGACGAGTGAAGGAATCTTTATGGGGTACATTCCACAAAACAAGGCCTCAAAGTCTCCAAAAAAGGCACACTAAATGGTAGGAGGTGCGCATGGGGTATTCAAACACCTCCTCTAGCCAAGAAAGAAATAGTGATAATCAATATGATGAACAACCTCTCTGGTCCCTGGGAAATATTTGAGGCTTCAAATAGGGAAGATGGTAAAATGAGTAAGATGAAGGAGACTGGTGAAAGACAATGCAACATCATCCTACACGTCTTATAAAACACATAGTACGTCACCTACTAATGAAGTAGAAGGAAGAGTAGAGATGCAGCCCATGGCACTCACAAGCAATAGAACACAAAGGATGGGGAAAGCAAATTAACTTCCAAATCTCCCTTATCAATCAAACTTCTATCTCAAATTGAGAACACAAAGGCTCCTATATGCATGACAAGCCAATCACTTTCTTTTATTCTAGAATTAGATAAGCATGTAATTCTAAAAGAGGGATCTTTTTATTTAGCCATTTATGTATCTCCACTCCAGAATAGAAACCAAAGTGTAAGTCCGCAGGATCCTACTTGAAGGCCGCCCATAGAAGTTTGAAATACCATAAAGGAACCCAGGACCTGGTCCTATGTTACTCCTCAGATGATAGTGTTTTTAATCATGTTGGGTATGATGAAGTTAAATATGCAAGTTTTTCTATGTAAAGGAAAAGCACTTCTAGAAAGATTAATTAGTCATGATTCATATCTCATCCTTTGGGAGACAAGGAAGTAAAACTCAATGGCCTCGTCAACAACTGAAGAAGAATCTCAAAATAAGATGACCAAGCACATTGGGGGGGGGGGTGAGATTATCTTCGAGGGTCAATACAAAGAAGGGATTGATCTGTGGAAAGGCTTGCAGAAAAGAAGACCAAATTCCAAATATCTGCATTAAATCCTCAAATAGAGAATATTCTGGATTAAACAAGGTGAATATGGGGTCACAATGGTCTAATAAAAACCTGATCCTCCATCAATTGGCTATGCAAGACACCGTTTGGTAAAGGTAGCTAAATTATTTTCTAACCAAACCTAACTCATATCAATACTGTTGTAGGTAAACACGCATGTCGATCATAAAAGCTAAATGTACAGTTATGAGCTGCAAGAGAGGAGCTTCTAAAACCTTTTTACAAAAAATATTCTGGCATCAGGTTCCTATACCTTAGTTAGTAGTAATGTGCTTATTCTACATTCCCTCTCAAAATAAAAAAGTACCTAACGAAATTATCTCAATCGTCACATAATCCAACTTTTTAAAGTCTGTGTGTCATGTCTTGTCTTTAAAATCATTTCATCCGCTCTACACGGTAACACTTTCCCACAAACCTACTGCCATTTTCAGAACTATTCAGAACCTGTTTCTCTTTCCTCTCATCACTAGACCTTCTTCAAATAAAACTTTCTTTCTCTCTCACGAAAAGTCATGAACCTTCATCTCCTTTGTATAGCTGGGATCTGCTCTCTCTTTCTCTCTCCCTACTTGTCTACCAAGCACTCATCTAATGGTGATCGAACAATTATCTCATTTTCCCACCATTAACACCGCTCCCACTTCCTTATTATCCTTGAAATCATCCCTAGAGCGTCACTATTTTACGCCTTCTACTACCTTAACCACTCCTAGCTCCTCCTCAATTCCTATAGTTTTTCCTTTTTTGATAAACCCGGTTTACCGTCATTTTGAGAACACTATGTCTAGTCACTCTTATGATTTCATGAAAGAACACTCAGGAGGTTTTACTCCTCAAGTCTCAGAAGCCCCTGAGGATGATCCTGATCAGTATCTGAACTCCTCCATGTTGGAATTAGTGACTCTCAATAAGTCATAAAAAAGCATCAACACATAACATCGTGGCTACAACTGCTGAGAGTCTGATGAATGAAGGAGTATATCTCTTATCTGAGTACCAAGGGGAAGGAATTCCATTCTTAGGAGATGTAAGAACCACAACACTCCTCGATTCCTTGGCTCATGAGATATTCTCAGAAAAACTTTTCGATGAACCTGATTCTCTTACATGCAAACTCACTCTTGCACCCCCAGATCACTCCAAGCTCGTAGAGCCTTTCTCCAAATCACCCACTATCAGGTCACAATAGCAAGAGAGTTATGAATCCACATTGTAGTGTAACGACCTGACCCGTCGTCCTGTGTATTTCTGCCCTATTTTTCCTTTTTTATGCTGTTATATGTTTCAACATATGTATTTGAAGAGTTTGGAATAATTCGTATGGAGATTGGATAGAAATGAGACAATTAGTCTCTTTAAGAGAAAGTTAGTTTGGTAAAATCAACCGAACGTTGACTTATGATTTAGAGGGCTCGGAATGGATTTTCTATCATTTGACTAGTTTCAGATGGTGATTTGAGACTTAGGAGAAAAATCGAAACTGAATTTGGAGGTCCGGTTGATAGGTGAGATTTTGATCCGGGAGTGGAATGGAATTCTGACAGTTACAGTAGCTCCGTAAGATGATTCTTGATATGTGTGCAAAATTTCAGATCATTCGGAGGTGTTTAGGTTGGGTTTTGGAGCAAATGCAAATTTCGAAAGTTTTAGTTTAACTTAGGCTTGAATCCGTGGCAATTTGATGATTTTGATGTTTATGATAGTGTTTTTATGTTACGAGCAAGTTTGAATCAAGTAATAGAACATGTCTGTGCTTTTGGTTGAGGTCCCGAAGGTCTCGGGGCGATTTCGGATGGCTAACGGGAATTTTTGGAATGAAAAGTGCAGCAGAAATTGCTCTCTACGATCGCGAGCCTGGGGGTGCGATCTCATAGAAGGTTCTGAGGGGGTTGCTAATTTGGTCTCTGCGATCGCGTAGGCTAGAGTGGTGGGTCAATGCGATCACGCAGGGGCACAGGTCAGAGTTCTGCGATCACATGGTCTCACCTGCGATCGCGAAAGAGTAAAATTAAGGGTCCAGAATTTGTTCTCCGCATCACGTGCCTTGGGTCGCGATCGCATAGAAGGAGATGTCTGGGCAGAACAGTTTAAGGGCTAAATTTCATACGCGACCCTCATAATATTTCCACCATTTTTACTCCGCCAAGAGAGGTTTTTGAGCGATTTGAAGTGGGTTTTTAGCGGGTATCGATTGGAGGTAAGTCTCTTGGCTTAAAAACATCATTTTTAGGAAGAATCAACCCTAAATTCCATGAAATTGTGTAGAAATTGTGAAGAACTAGGGCTTAGTTTTAGAAACTAATTTTGGGGATTTGAAGGATCAAACGGACTCCGTTTTTGGTGAAATTAATATGTACAGATTCGTGGTGAGACGAGGAATCCAAAGATGTAATTTTTAGAAGTTTTAGAGAAGTGGGCCCGGGGATCGGGTTTTACCAACTTTGTGATTTTTAACGTTTTTCGAATAATTTCAATCGAGTTATGTTTATTTAGCCTATAATAACCTATTCGTTGTGGTTTCGAATAGATTCGACGCTCTTAGGAGAAGATTTAAAGGGAAAAGGCATTGCAGACCAGGCTACGACTGGCTAGAGGTGAGTAGTTTGTATAGATGATGGCCTGAGGGTTTGAAACCCCGGCTTATCACATCGTGACGCTATGTTAGGGCGTGACTCGCACCCCATGGCAGGTGCGGAGTTGTAAATGATTGGGGGATTGTGACATAGTCCATCCTGTGAGCTGAATAAATTATTGGTGTCTGATACGCACATTGTGTTGTTGATAATTGGGATTAATGCCATGTTTGGGGCCTTGTGCCGATCTGTAGTACCCGTCTAGGGTGAATATCGGTGTGATAACATAATTGCATAATCATGGATCTCAGTCCTTTTTTTAATCATCCAAATGAAATGCTAAGTCACTTTTCCTGAGATTTAATAATTAAATTATATTTGCCTTAAAAATAGGAAAAATGGAAACTTAGATTGAATCTGTTTATGTGACTCATATGCATATTGTGAACGGAGCATGGGTCGGGTTGCACGATCCGAAGAGGATATGTATTGATATTGCGCTTGGGCTGAAGGAGCCCATCCGGAGTCTGTACACACCCCAAATGAGCGCTGTCGATTTTAAATGGATCGGGCTGCATGTTCCGCAGCGCATTCATGTGCATTGCATTGCATATTTATATGATACTAGACTGTTATGCTTGATATTGTTATGCTGTTAGCCTGTAGCTAAGTTGTAGGAGTGTTAGCTGTAGCTTTGCGTTGTGGTCTTTTGTGGATTTCTTACTTATAGTCATTTTCTATACTTATTATTCACTGAGTTGGTAGTACTCACCCCTACTACCTGCACCTTGTGTGCAGATTTAGGTACACCGAAGGCTTAGCTGATTTTCGTAGTCTCTAGAGATATTTCAGAGTCGTTGAGGTATTTGCATGACGTTCGCAGGACCTGGACCTGGTTGCTCTTCATTATTTCTCCATTTGATTATTTTTATATACTTTCCCATATATTTTGGTTTTAGTATTCATATTCTATTATTATTACTCAGTTTTTCATAGAGGCTCTAGACTCGTGATCCCTAGATCTTATGGGTGTGCTTGAATTTCGTATTCTACTTATATCATATTATTAATATTTTTGGATTATTATTTTGTTAATTTCTCGGGTTGGAAGCGATTGTTGGTCAGGCTTTCCTAGCTTTAGGGCTGGGTGCCATCTTGACCGGGTTTGGGTCGTGACAAGTTGGTATTGGAGCCTAGGTTACTAGGCCTCACGAGTCATGAGCCGGTTTAGTAGAGTCTTGTTTATGGGTTTGTCGTGCACCATTCTTATAAGCAGGAGGCTACGGAACTTTTAGGAAACATATCACTTTTCTTGAAATTCGTATCGTGCGGTTTGATAACGTGAAAGCTAAAATTTTGTATTCTATTCTCTCGCATATGGCGAGAACTCGCGCTAATGGACGTGGTGGACGACCACCAGTACCACCTGCTAGAGGTCGTGGACGCGGTCGTGGTGCTGGGCGAGGCGGAGAAGTAGGGGCAGCACCAGCAGACCCACCAGCTGCCCAGGTCCAGGATCAGCCTCCAACTGTTGATGCTCCAGCTGCACCTATTTAGGCACCGGCAGTACCCATTGTGATTGCTGGTCTCCAGGAGGCTTTGGCCCAGATTTTGTCCGTCTGCACTGGCTTGGATCAGGCGGTTTCAGCCGCTACAGCAGCGGCTACTTCTGAGATCGGAGGTGGTCATCAGACCCCCGATGCTCGCACTCCCGAGCAGGTTGTTCAAGGCTTACAGACACTTGGGGTAGCTCCAGTTCAGCCAGTTGCTCCAGTTCAGTCAGTTTAGCCAGTTGCTTCAGTTCAGCCAGTTGCACTGGTTGTTCCAATTGCGCCGGTCGCACCTGTTCCAGCTCATGTCGTCCCAGCTATTCCGGATGATGAGCAGCGGCGGTTGGAGAGGTTTGGTAGGCTCCATCCTCCGACTTTTAGTAGTGCTAAGGGCGAGGATGCCCTGGGTTTTCTAGAAAAATGCCAGCGTATACTTCGCACGACGGGTATTATGAAGTCTAATGGAGTGGCTTTTACCACTTTTCAGTTCACAGGAGCTACATTTACTTGGTGGGAAGAGCTTGAGAGGCGTAGGCCTATTGGGGCAGCGCCCCTCACTTGGTAGCAGTTCTCCACAGTATTTTTGGAGAAGTATGTGCCCCAGTCTCACAAGGAGGAGCTGCGTCATCAGTTCGAGTGGTTGACTGAGGGTGATATGTCATTGACTCAGTATGAGTTATAGTTTACTCAGCTGGCTAGGCACGCTATGTGGATGATCCCGACAAATAGAGAGAGGATCAGAAGGTTTATAGATGGCCTCATCTATCATATCTGTATATTGATGACTAGACAGAGGGTTACAACAGCTACTTTTGAGGATGTTGTTGATGCGGCTCGTCTGATTTAGACAGATCGCCGCCGGGAGCGTGTGGAGAGAGAGGCTAAGAGGTCTCGAGGTTCATGTAATTTTAGCGACGCTCCATCAAGGGGCCATTTCCAGCAGGGTAGAGGTCGTTCCTTCAGGCCTCCTCAGTCCGGATGCACAGAGTCCAGTGGAGCCTCTTCAGGCCGGGGCCATTAGGCTCATCAGCAGAGCCAGCCTGCATTGAGTGCTCTTCCAGCTTAGAGCTCTGCTCCTGTTGTTTCAGCTCAAGGTTCGTCCGCAGCGAGGTTTTCTCATCAGTCCCCTTCTCTGACTTCAGTTCGTTGCTATGATTGTGGTGAGTTGGGTCACGTAAAGAGGCAGTGTCCTCGACCCTGCTGTAGGCAGCCTCAGCAGAGGGATCAGCCCTTGTCTTTTACACAGGTTTCTTCAGCTTCCACTCAGACAGCCAGGGGTGGGGTCAAGGCAGCCAGAGGTGCTCTCAGAGGTGAGAACTGTACTAGCGGTGGCCAGACCCATTTCTATGCCCTTCCAGATCGGAGGGACGTTATTGCCTCAGATGCAGTTATCACAGGTATTATCTCAGTCTGCCATAGGAATGCTTCTGTTTTATTTGATCCCGGATCTACCTATTCATATGTGTCCTCTTATTTTGCTCATCATTTGGGTACGACCCGTAGTTGTCTTGCCTTGCCTGTGCATGTATCTACCCCACTGGGTGATACTATTATTGTGGATCATGTCTATCGATCCTGTTTGGTAACTATTGGGGGTCTGGAGACCCGAGTTGATCTATTATTATTGGGCATGGTGGATTTCGATGTAATTTTTAGTATGGATTGGCAATCTCTCTACCATGCTATTCTGGACTGTCATGCTAAGACAGTTACACTAGCTATTCCGGGTATTCCGAGGATCGAGTGGCGAGGCGTGGCTGACTATGTACCTAGCAGGGTGATTTCTTTCTTAAAAGCCCAACGGATGGTGGGCAAGGGGTGTTTATCATTCTTGGCTTTCGTGAGAGATGTGGAAGTCGAAGCTCCTAGCCTTGATTTGGTTCCTGTTGTTAGGGATTTTCCTGACATATTTCCAGTGGACTTGCCAGGCATGCTGCAGGACATGGACATTGACTTCGGTATTGATCTGGTGCCGGGCACTCAGCCCATCTCTATTCCTCCATATCGTATGGTACCAGCAGAGTTAAAGGAGTTGAAAGAACAACTTCAGGAACTCCTGGATAAGGCATTCATTTGCCCGAGTGTGTTACCTTGGGGTGCACCGGTGTTATTTGTAAATAAGAAAGATGGCACAATGAGAATGTGCGTTGACTACATGCAACTGAATAAGGTGACAGTGAAGAACAAATACCCACTACCCCGTATCGAGGATTTATTTGATCAGCTCCAGGGAGCGAGGGTATTCCCTGAGATTGATCTTCAATCAGGCTATCACCAGCTAAATATTAGGGAGTCATACATTATGAAGATGACTTTCAGGACAAGATATGGGCACTATGAATTCATATTGATGTCTTTCGGGCTGACTAATGCCCTAGCCGCGTTCATTCACTTGATGAACAGTGTATTTCGGCCTTATCTGGATTCTTTTGTGATTGTGTTTATTGATGACATTCTGGTGTATTCGCGTAGCCAGGAAGAGCACGCACAACACCTGAGGGTGGTCTTGCAGAGATTTAGAGAAGAGAAACTTTATGCAAAATTCTCTAAGTATGAATTCTGGCTTAATACTGTGACTTTTCTGGGATACGTGGTGTTTAGTGATGTTATTCAGGTCGACCCAAAGAAGATTGAGGCAGTGCAGAGTTGGCCCAAACCATCCTCAGCTACTGAGATTCGGAGTTTCCTCGGTTTGGCGGGTTATTATCGCAGATTTGTTCAGGGTTTCTCATCTATTTCTTCGCCTTTGACGAAGTTGACTCAGAAGAATGCTCCTTTTTTGTGGTCAGATGAATGCGAGAAGAGCTTCCAGAAGCTCAAGTCGGCCTTGATCACAGCTTCGGTATTAGTATTACCATCAACTTTAGGCTCTTGCACAGTGTATTGTGATGCCTCAAGAGTTGGGATTGGTTGTGTGTTGATGCAGGAGGGTAGAGGCATTGCGTATGCTTCTCGTCAGCTAAAGCCCCATGAGAAGAACTATCCTGTTCATGACTTGGAGTTAGCTGCAATTGTGCATGCCTTGAAAATTTGGAGGCATTATCCTTATGGTGTATCTTGTGAGGTATATACGGACCATCGCAGTCTTCAACACTTGTTTAAATAGAAATATCTTAATTTGAGACAGTGGAGATTGCCGGAGTTACTCAAAGACGATGATATCACCTTCTGTATCATCCTGGGAAGGCCAATGTGGTGGCCGATGCTTTGAGCCGGAAGACATGGGTAGTCTGGAATACATTCCAGTTGGGGAGAGGCCACTTGCGGTTGATGTTCAGGCCCTGGCCAATCAGATGGTGAGGTTAGACATTTCTTAGCCCAGTCGGGTATTGGCGAGTGTGATTTCCCGGTCTTTTTTGTATGACCCATCAGAGAGAGGCAGCATGATAACCCGCATTTGCTTGTTCTGACGGATAGGGTCCAGCATGATGATGCCAGAGATGTGACCATTGGAAGTGATGGCATATTGCGGATGCATGGCTGGATTTGCGTGCTCAATGTGGATGGTCTCCAGGAGTTGATTTTAGAGGAGGCTCATAGCTCGCGTTATTCAATTCATCCGGGTGCCGCGAAGATGTACCAGGATTTGAGACAACATTACTGGTGGAGGTAATTGAAAAAGGACATTGTGAATTATGTGGCTCGGTGTCTCAACTGTCAGCAAGTCAAATACGAGCACCAGAGACCCGGTGATGTACTCCAGTGGATGGACATCACAGAGTGGAAATGGGAAAACATTATAGATTTTGTAAGTGGTCTTCCTCGTAATTCGAAGAAGTTTGATTAAATTTGGGTGATTGTGGATAGGCTGACTAAGTCCACGCACTTCATTCCAGTATGTACTACCTATTCAGCGGAGAAGTTAGCAGAGATTTTCATTCGGGAGATTTTATGGTTGCATGTGGTCCAGTTCTCTATTGTATCAGATAGGGGTACCGTGTTTACTTCCCAGTTCTGGAGGACTTTTCATCGTGATTTAGGCACACAGGTACAATTGAGCACAGCGTTTCATCCACAGACGGACGGACAGTCCGAGCGTACGATTCAGATATTGGATGACATGTTACGTGCCTATTCTATTGATTTTGGAGGTTCTTGGGCTGAATTCTTGCCACTTGCAGAGTTTGCGTATAATAACATCTATCAATCCAACATTCAGATGGCGGCATATGAGGCCTTATACGGGAGACGGTGTAGATCTCCGGTTGGTTGGTTTGAGCCCGATGAGGCTAGATTATTGGGGACAGAGTTAGTTCAGGATGCCTAGAGAAGGTGAAAGTAGTCCAGGAGAGACTTCATACGTCTCAGCCACGTCAGAAGAGTTATGCGGACCGGAAGGTTCGAGATGTATCTTATGCTGTGGGCGAAAAGGTCTTGTTGAAGGTTTCGCCTATGAAAGGTGTTATGAGGTTTTGAAAGAAAGGGAGCTGAGTTCAAGGTTCATTTGGCCTTTTGAAATACTTAGGAGAACTGGGGAGAATGCCTATGTGCTTGCCGTGCCACCTAGCTTATCGGGAGTTCACCCGGTGTTTCATGTTTTTATGCTCCGGAAGTATGTTGGGGACCCATCTCAAGTGTTAGACTTCAGCACGATCCAGTTAGATAAAGATTTGACCTATGATGTGGAGCCGGTGGCTATTTTGGGTCATTAGATTCGAAAGTTGAGATCAAAGGAGATAGCTTCGGTGAAGGTGAAGTGGAGAGGCCGGCCCGTGGAGGAAGCCACTTGGGAGACCGATCAGGAGATGCGGAGCAGATATCCTCACTTGTTTGATACTCCATGTATGTTTCTTGACCCACTCGAGGACGAGCGTTTGTTTAAGTTGGGGAGGATATAACGACCTGACCCGTCGTCCCGTGTATTTCTGCCCCATTTTCCTTTTTTATGCTGTTATATGTTTCAATATATGTTTTTGGAGGGTTTGGAGTAATTCGAATGTAGTTTGGACAGAAATGAGACAATTAGTCTCTTTAAGAGAAAGTTAGTTTGGAAAAGTCAACCGAACGTTGACTTATAAGTTAGAGGGCTCGAAATGGATTTCCGATGATTTGACTAGTTTTAGATGGTGATTTGTGACTTAGAAGCGAAATCAGAACTGAATTTGGAGGTCCAGTGTAGAATTAAGCTTGAATCGGCTAAGTTAGAAATTTGGCGAAGTCCGGTTGATAGGTGAGATTTTGATCTGGAGTCGGAATGGAATTCCGACAATTGCAGTAGCTCCGTCAGATGATTCTTGATATGTGTGCAAAATTTTAGATCATTCGGAGGTGTTTAGGTCCGGTTTTGGAGCAAATGCAAATTTCGGAAGTTTTAGTTTAACTTAGGCTTGAATCCGTGGTAATTTGATGATTTTGATGTTTATGATAGTGTTTTTATGTTACGAGCAAGTTTGAATGAAGTAATAGAACATGTCTGTGCTTTTGGTTGAGGTCCCGAAGGCCTCGGGGTGATTTCGGATGGCTAACGGCAATTTTTGGAATGAAAAATGTAGCAGAAATTGCTCTCTGCGATCGCGAGCCTGGGGCTGCGATCGCATAGAAGGTTCTGAGGGGGTTGCTAATTTGGTCTCTGCGATCGCGTAGCTTGGTCTACGATCGCGTAGGCTAGAGTGGTGGGTCAGTGTGATCGCGTAGGAGCACGTGCGATTGCGTAGAGGCACTGGTCAGAGTTCTGCGATCGCAAGGTCTCACCTGCGATCACGTAAAATGAAACTTAGGGGTCCAGAATTTGTTCTCCGCGATTGCGTGCCTTGATTCACGATCACATAGAAGTATACGTCTGGGAAGGTTTTTGAGCGATTTGAAGAGAGGTTTTTGAGCGATTTGAAGTGGCTTTCAGCGGGTACCAATTGGAGGTAAGTCTCTTGGCTTGAAAACATCATTTTTAGGAAGAATCAACCCGAAATTCCATGAAATTGTGTAGCAATTGTGAAGAACTAGAGCCTAGTTTTAGAAATGAATTTTGGGGATTTGAAGGATCAAATGGACTCCATTTTTGGTGAAATTTATATGTACGGGCTCGTGGTGAGACGAGGAATCCAAAGATGTAATTTTCAAAAATTTTCGAGATGTGGGCACGGGGCTCGAGTTTTACCAACTTCGTAATTTTTAACGTTTTTTCGAATAATTTCAATTGGGTTATGTTTATTTAGCCTATAATAACTTATTCCTTGTGGTTTTGAATAGATTTGACGCTCGTTTGAGAAGATTTGAAGGGAAAAAGCATTGCAGACCAGGCTACGAACGGTTAGAGGTGAGTAGTTTGTATAGATGATGGCCTGAGGGTTTGAAACTCCGGCTTATCACATCGTGACGCTATGATAGGGCGTGACTCGCACCCCATGGCTGGTGCGGGATTGTAAATGTTTGGGGTATTGTGACATAGTCCATCCGTGAGCTGAATAAATTATTGGCGTCTGATACGCACATTGTGTTGTTGATAATTGGGCTTAATGCCATGTTTGGGGCCTTGTGCCAATCTGTAGTATCCGTCTTAAGTGAATATCTATGTGATAAAATGATTGCATAATCATTGATCTTAGTCCTGTGTTTGTGGATTTCTAACTTTCAGTCATTTTCTATACTTATTATTCACTGAGTTGGTAGTACTCACCCCTACCCCCTGCACGTTGTGTGCAGATTTAGGTCTTTGAGGTAGCTGCATGACGTTCGCAGGACCTGTCAGCTCTTCATTATTTCTCCATTTGATTATTATTATATACTTTCCCAGATATTTTGGTCTTAGTATTCAGATTCTATTATTATTACTCAGTTTTGCATAGAGGATCTAGACTTGTGATCCCCAGATCTTATGGGTGTGCTTGAATTTCGTATTCTACTTATATACCATATTATTAATATTTTTGAATTATTATTTAATTAATTTCTCGGGTTGAGACTTAAATGTTTTCGTTGGAAGCGATTGTTGGTCAGGCTTTCCTAGCTTTAGGGCTGGGTGCCATCACGACCGGGTTTGGGTCGTGACATGTAGAAAGGTAAGAGGAGTGTCAAGACAAGGAAAAAAAGGAAAATAAATCCAAGGTATATTGTCACTAATAAAATTGTGTCAGTTTCTTAGTACAATAATCTATGAAAGTTCAAAAGTCTATGGAAAAGGCCTCCGATGAAAGTATTGGGGAATAGAAAGGGTTATCCGTGAGGTACAACAACAAGTCTAAATAGGGTCAAACTGAGCTAGCAGTGTCTGAGGACAATACTGTGGGGATAGCAAGCTCGAAAGGAAATTCTGCCGAATGGTCTAGCAAACGAAAATGGGAAACTGTTAAAGAACCTGGTTCACTGAGGTCCATGCCCTGTGATGGTGGTCTTTGTCGGCAGAGATTAAGAACTCAAAAAGTGTTGTGGGGTCGTATATTTGATCCAGCAATTTTGGAGATGGCAAGAGTGAGACAAATTCTGGAGATTGTGGAATTTCAACAATGGGAGCACTTGTTTGAAGGAAGCATGCCTCTGGTGTACGAAGACGTAGTACAAACTTTTTACGCATCTCTTTTCACTGTTGAGGGGGATCATATTTGTGCACTTGTAAATGGAGTAGACATTGTACTCGACGCTTCAACATTGGGAAAGGTTCTCATAATTCTGTGTGAAGGTATGTCCTCAGTTAAGGGTGTCTGCAGGGTGAAGTTTACCAGAGCTATCATGAAAGAGCAATATATTAAACAGGGGGAGCAGGTGCATAAGAGATATTGCTTCCTGAGCATCGGCTTCTCTTTGAACTGGTCAATAAAGTGTTCTTACTTCGTTATGAGAGGCGATCTATTACTGAAAAATTGGATATGGTCCTAGTGGAAGCGCTTGATGAGTTTGTTCCAATCAATTTGCCAGCAATCATGATAAATCATATGCACAAGGTGGAAAACTTTAAGGGTGGGAATCATGGGTTACCATATGACTTTCTCCTCACTCAGATGTTCAGATTCTACAAGGTCCTCTTGGGGAATCCTAGAGTAGGCACACGCAAACAAACATTCTCTAAGAGTACTCTAGACGAATTTGAATATGTAGAAAGAGTGGGTGGAAGATTATTGATCATTTCTCAGCTGATCAATGCTCTAAATGTAGCTTCGAAGGAGATCAGAAGGCCGAGGGCTCGAAATGCCATACTGGAAACTCAGCTTAGTCAAGCAGCTAAAGGACCTGATTCTGTCAATGAGAAAATTGCATGACTGTCAAAGGAAAATGATAGACTTCAGGCTCAATTACTTGAAGAACAACTTTCCGCAAATGCTCGACCGGACCTGGATCTTAAAACCATTGTTGTCTCTTCCTCCAAGCCTCCTCCCTATAGTTTCCTTTAGGATCCTCTTAGTGTCTAGCTATTTTTGCTCCAACATCTTATGGCTATTGTTTTGATTTTTTTGTGATGGCATGTTGAGCTTAATCATTACTACTCCTGACTTGCCTAGTTCAATGTAAATATTAATAAAACAACTCCCGTTTATTTGCTTGTACAATACTGTGTTCCTCTAGCTTCTATTTTCTGTCATGTTGTGTGCACATATGAGGCATGAGCTAGATGTGTTAGACTTATTTATGCTTATTACCTGCTTGTGCTCTTCTTTATGCTAATTACATGTTCTTTTTAATGATGCCAAAAATGGGGTAGAAGTGTATAGGTGAGGGGTAATATGCTTTCTGTACGTGATGAAAATCAAGTCTAAGAATTATCAACTTTGAGATTAAGGGAAAATCATAAGGGATGGAGATCTGAGATTAAGGGGGAACTTCGTGTAGTTCTGGCATCTCATCTCGTTTTTCTTCTCTAAACAAATATTGTCCATCTCTAAGTTTGTCATCATCAAAAAGGGGAAAATTGATGGGTTTTCAATGTCTTGGCCTTATGCATCTTATGTTTTAATAATCTAACAAACTTGTCATGAAGAATGAGATAGGGAACCTGGGCCACAAGGTATACATTTCATGTGAATTGGTCGAAGTCTGAAAATCAGCAAATGGACGAACGATCACAGGGAGGAACACAACAAGGACCTGGTGACCTGGTCCCTTAAGGTTTTCTGATACAAGTACAAGTCATTAAATGTATGTAATCATTATAAAGAGAAACACAATAGGGACCTGCTCCCTTAGGGTTCTCTAACAGAAGTACAAGTCAAATATACAGCTGGAACGTAGCAGAAGAAAGTAACCATCTAGCAACTGTCACAGAAGAGGAACCCAACCAGGACCTAGTCCGTTGGTGTGTCCTGACAAAAGTACAAAGTCGACTATCCAACTAGAATGCAACTACCCAGCAGTGGTTGTGCAGACAGTACAACAACCACTTCTCATTCGGAAGAAGCGTACACCAAGAGTTTTCATCACTATCTATTGTGTTATCTTTTGTGATTAAACAACATGGTGCAAGACATACCATTCTTTGTGCATTCAGTGAATTCTCTCAAGCAACAACAATATTCATCCGGCATTGAAGTCACTGGTGTATCAATAACAAGAAGACAACAACACTAAAGATCAATTTCTTAATGAGTTTATGTGCATCCATAGTTGAGTTGTAATCTTGTTATTTATACATCATTGTAATTCCTAGTTTGCTTTTCTTATTAGCGTTTTCTTAGGAACAAACCAAAATTCGTAAACTTCTAAGTTTATGTTGTGACTAGGGATAGTCATAAGTCTAAAGCCTTTATAACTAGGATAGTTATAGAGTGGCTTGTGGTGGGTGCATCACAAGTTAGTTGAAGTCTTTGCAATTTTTTTGCAAAGTGGCTTGTAATAGGGAGATTGCAAGTTAGTGAAGGCAAAAGCCTATAAGAGTAGGTCGTGATTTTTTTATCCCATTTTGTGGGATTTTTCCACCTAAAAACCCTGCCTTCTTTACTTTCAGTCTTTACAACATTCTAAGTATCATCTCATAGAGGACCATGTACTCTATAGTTTTGTGGACTTATATAAACGAACACTTTTGAACTTGGAATTCTAAGTAAAGGACCAAGTGTCCTTGACTTTTGAACTTTAAACTTGAAGTTTAGGACCAAGTGTCCTTAACTTTTGAACTTGTATGTGTAAGACTCCGTTAAAATTAGTGCTCAAGTCCTAGCAACTCATAGAGTCAGGTCCACCTATGTGTTGAAACCCTTTTCTAATGATTTTATACTTAATATCTAGAGTCAAAATTTTTCAAAAAAAAATGTCATTTCTGCGGTCAGGAATGCGGTCCCAGATCAGGTATGCAAACCGCATAGCGACCGCAGAGTGAATCAGAGAATATCAAAATCGGATGTTGACAATGCGGTCCATTATGCGATTTCATAACCAATATGTAGACCGCATAGTCGCTGCATAAATTTCTCGAGTATTTGTGGTGATCAATTCTGCGGTGAAATATCCGACCACAGAATGTGTATGTGGACCGCATTCTCATTGCATACCCAAACAGAGAGGCCTGCAATTTGGGATCATTCCGCGGTCCAATCTCTCGACCGCATGTCAACTATGCGATCACATAGTTGACCGCAGATCCGGCACGAACATCAGTTTTCTAAAATTTTTAAACCCGGCATTTTTCTAATAAAACACCTTAAACCCTTATTTTTACACATTTTCTGAACAAAACAAGGAAGAGGGAAGGGAGAGTTCTTGAGAGAGAGGATTCTTCATCAAATTGATCCTCCAAAACTATCTGGGCCGGGAAAAAGTTGAGTTATTTTCTTCATTTCCACTCTTACAGGTAATATCCCTAACCCATTTTCCCCAATTTTTCGGAGTCAAGCTAAGGGAAGGGAGTCTTATGCTTTGATTTTGAACTAACAATTGAAAACCCTCATGCATGTCACTCAAACCTAGAATCTAGTGAAGGGAAATCGGATAGGAATAGAGAACTGTGCTAGATAGCTTGGTGACTGAGAATATGAGCTTAAAAAGGGAATTCGACTCCAGGCATGTATGCCTAACCTTGATCCTTGTAAAATCGCCTTGCTTGGCATGTGAATTGTTTGGTAGTTGATATCTATGTTGGTTATTTATGAGCTTCTTGTGAGTGGTTTTATTGTGAATGCACCTCGTGGTAAAGGATGAGTAAAAAGTGATTGAAGTAATCCATAAATGGTGAAACAAGGCTATATGTGATAACAATGTACTTGAAATGTTGTGGGCAATTGTGGTAACTTGAATCGAGTACGAACTGTTGTAAGTAATGAAATTGGTACTAATAGTTATAGAAACACTTGTAAAAATTGTTGTGGTGATGCCTTGAGGTGTATTTGTTGTTTATCTTTGCGAATTGTTGTTTGGTTGTATTTGTTGCGAACTGAAAATGTACGAAGGGGTCGGGTTGCGCGCCGCAACACGTTGTAATAAGGTGTGGGTTGGTGTGATAAGGGTGGCCGAGGTAATAAGGGTGGAAAAGTGATTGAAATATATATACACTTGAACAAAATTGTGAAATCAATGATGTATTGTGAAAGGAGACACCAGGAGAGTTTGTAATGTATGGGGCACTAATTGCCCCTTCATTTGACTAATTGTACCTTTTATGTGTGTTTGGTTGAAGCTTCTATTAATGTGTTCTTGTTCTACTTGCATATGGCTTGAGTTTACTTGGGACAAGTTTTGTTCATACATACCAGTACAATTCAAATGTGCTGACGTCCCTTTTGCCGATGGCGCTGCATTCGTGTTATGATTGTAGGTGGATCTTCAGCAGGTACTCTGGTCCACCGTCCATAGCTCTTTCTTATTCCCTGTCAGCTGTATTGATGAGCCTCTTCCCTTGCAGGGCCCTACGTGGCTCATGCCACTCTTGTTCTTGTACTTTGGGATTTTCTTTGGTGCATGTAAAAAGGCATAGCCGGAACCTTGTTGACGGCAAGTATAGCACTGTCATCTTTTATCCTTAGAGGCACCGTAGAGATGAAATGTGGGTCTTGAACCATGTAGTAAGTACTAGTTTTTTTGGATTTGTAAATAGTAAACCACGCTAATATTATCAATGTAATGTATGTGTTGTAAGAAGGGAATCTCAATTATAAATAGTTGTCTCCACTCGGTTAGTAATTAATGAAAAAATGTGGGGTAACTCGTGGGTCAGGAAAGGCACCCAGGTCACTCGATTGAGGATACCCGGTTGAGTGCCGGTCATGTTCCTCGAATTTGGGGCGTGACTGTAAGTCCTTAATTTTAAGATGCATTTTACTTAAGTCCTAGATTTTAGTCGTAATTTTTATGTTTTTTTCTTTCTTTCTATATATATATATATATATATATACAACATCATAAAACACCTCAAAAATAATCCAACTTGCTATCACAACTTATATATGTCTTTTGACCGTCAACTTATAGCTTCTAGCTTCAAACATCTTAGCTAGGGCTTTGACATGATCAAAATTATGTAGGAGAAGAAGAGATTACCTTGAAACAGGAAGAAAAACTCCATGAAAAACTCACCTTAAACTTGAAATAACTCACAACACATCAGCAATATCATATAATTGATCTCCACCACTTCTACAATACTTTTGATGAAGAACTTAGGAGGTTTGGCCTTGGATTGTGTATGAATCTTTAGGATATGCTTGGAGAGAATGTAGAGCTGCTTGGAGGTCTGATTTTGTCGAAAATGATCTTTGAGATGAAATTTATCAATTTATATAACAAGATAAGCTTCCACCGACTTTGTGGCTCCCAGAAAACAGTTTGCACAGTCTCGCAAAAATGTGAATATCTGTTTATTTAGACATCGTATCGACCAACGATTTAATGAGTTGGAAAGTACACTCGTAGATATACAATTTGATGGGTGTATAGTATATTTAGAGTAAATCTCAGTGAAATTAGACCCAAATTTAGATCAAATCATAAATGTAACTTGCAACAACTTTTGTCGTGTTTTGTTTTACAACTTTTTTAACTTAAAAACTAAACAAAAAAATATTATATGATTAAATTAACTTAAAATATGACCTCATTAGGATATTAAGCACTCCTAGGGTACCCCAAAAGTATGGGTTGTAACATCTTCGATTCGTTTAACCTGAAACCCTCACGATACTTCCTTAAAACTTGTTTTAACCCATCACTATATTTGTTGTCACGACCCCAGTTCGCCCTTTGTGAACCGCCGTGACGGAACCTAGTCCCTACGAGTAGGTAAGCATAACAAGTGTGGAAAAACAATCGAACTTTGTGGAAACATAACTTATAACCAAGATTTGACAAATGAAATGAAATATGAAATGCCACTCAGCATATACAGCACAATATCTCAAAATTTCTACAACATTATCCCAAAACCCAGAAACTCAGAGGTACACAAGCTAAAGGAAATACAATAAAATGCTCTAACTCCGGAAGGTCTATAACAACAGTACAATAAAAGGCTAAATACTAAGAATAAGATGGAGACTTTTTGGTCTGCGGACACGGCAGATGTACCTCGAAGTCTCCAAAAGCTCTCATTGCCTCAAGGATGATAAGCTTGTGCAGAGGTACCTGGATCTGCACATGAAAAACATGCGCAGCAAGGGCATGAGTACACCACAACGGTACTCAGTAAATGCCAAGCCTAACCTCGGTCGGGTAGTTACGAGGAAGGATAGGGCCCTACTAAGATAATAAATAATAAAATGACATGATAAATAAGCAGTATAAATGAGAATCCACAGTAAGAATCTAAACAGGATAATAAGGATACAAGAAAATGCAGCTCACAACAAGGATGATAACAAGGTATCTCTTGGTATCTTGAGGATCTCTTAGTATCCTCATTATATACCCTAGGGATCTATTGGTATCCTCAATATATATATATATATATATATATATATATATATATGCCAGGGACCTATTAATATCCCTTACCTCGGTACATATTATTAACATATGCAGGGGATCTCCCGGGATTCCGTCCCATAGTCCCAATTTAAAACACACAGTAGCATCTCAAGAATATAAAAACCAATACTACGTCCGTAACAAGTAAATAGTAAATTCTAGCCACACATACTTCATGTAATGTAATTAAGGCAGTTTCAGCAAATAGGCAATCAAGTCAACTAAGTATGCTTTTATAAACTAACACAAGCTATATTTGCAAGTAGAATAAAACAAGTAATAAAATAACTCAGCTTGAATACTTAAAGTAAAACCAAAATTTTAACAATTAGCTCAACTTCGCGTTCGTCATCTCATGCACAAGGCATTCAATTACCACATATTATACCCTAAGGGAAAGGTCCTCCACAAAAGGTTAGGCAAATCACTTACCTCGAACCGGCTCAAAATCAACTAGAAGCCACGTTTTGCCACGAGTATCCGACTCCAAATAGCCAAAATCTATTCAATTCAATTTCATATTATAAATAACACTACAAGTAAGTGATTCTACAATTAAATTCTAAGATAATATGCGAAATTATGTAAAATAACCAAAACGCCCCTCAGGCTAACATCACGGAATCTGGTGAAATTTATATTTTCGGAAACCTCACTCTCACGAGTCTATACATAATAAGAACACTGAAATCAGAGTCTAAATGGCCCCTCAAATCCTCAATTAAAGGTCTTTTAAACTCAAGCCCTAATTACCTCCTTTTCCAAATTTCAAGCCTAAATTAGCTACGGGCCTCTAAAACACAATCCGTACACGCTCCCAACCCCAAAATTACCAAACGGAGCTAATGGAACAACCAGATTTCCATTCCAAGGCCGTCTTCACACTATTCTGACTATGGTAAATTTTCTAACACTTAAGCTCTCATTTTGGGACTAATTGTCCCAAATCTCTCTAAAACTCACCACCGAACATCCCGGCAAATCAAATTAGAAAAAATAAAACTTGGGAAAGCAGTTAATTGGGTATCGAGGCGTAAATTCTTAAGACGACTTGCCGGGTCATCACATCCTCCTACACTTAATCATTTGTTCGTCCTCGAACGAGCGTAGAGACATACCTGAAGTAGTGAAAATATGAGGGTAACTGTTGCGCATATCCTACTCGGTCTCCCAGGTTGCCTCCTCGACCGACTGACCCGCCACTTAACCTGTACTGAAGCAATGTCCTTTGACCTCAACTTTCTGACCTCCTAGTCCAGTATAGCCACTGGCTCCTCAACATAGGATAGATCCTTGTCCAATTGAACTGAACTAAAATTCAACACGTGCAACGGATCACCGTGATACCTCTGGAGCATCGAAACATGAAATATCGGATGAACTCCTGCCAAGCTATGAGGTAAAGCAAACTCATAAGCAACTTTCCCAACACGCCTCAATATCTCAAAAGGGTTAATAAACCTCAGACTCAACTTCCCTTTCTTCCCAAACTTCATAACGCCATTCATAGGCGAAATCCGAAGCAGAACTCGCTCTCCAACCATATAGGAAATATCATGAACCTTTCGGTCCACATAGCTCTTCAGCCTGGACTGGGTTGTAAGGAGTCTGTCCTGAATCACCTTAACCTTCTCCAAAGCATCCTGAACCAAATATGTGCCCAACAGTGTAGCTTCACCTGGCTCAAACCAACCCACCGAAGATCTACATCGTCTACCATGTAATGCTTCATACGGTGCCATATAAATGATGGACCGACAGTTGTTGTTGTAAGCAAACTCTACCAATAGCAAGAAAGGATCCCAACACCCTCCAAACTCAATCATACGCGCCAGAGCATATCCTCAAGAATCTGAATAGTGCGTTCGGTCTGTCCGTCAGTCTGAGGGTGAAATGTTATACTCAACTCTACCCGAGTGCCCAACTCTCATTGAACGGCCCTCCAAAACCGTGATATGGACTGAGTACCTCTATCCGATATAATAAAAACTGGAATACCATGCAGAGGAACAATTCCCCGGATATAAATCTCCGCCAACCGCCCCGAAGAATAAGTAATACATGTTGGAAACACGTTCTCAATGCAATATACTAAAACGTGTGTTCTTTTGTATAGGTTTTGATGAATGACAAACGAAGCAAAAATTGATATATGACGAAGTTCAAGAAACAAGCGCACAATTGATATACAACGAGATTCAAGCTCAAGACAAAGTTTTATAGTTTAATTGAGTCATTCTTAATTGTGATCTTGATCCTACAACTTGACTCGTAACATGGCTTCTCTCATAAAACTATTTTCCAAAATCATGCATATTTAATTTAATGTCAAATGATTTTAAATCATGCATATTTACAGTAGTCAAAATAATTTTTGGACATGCCTTAAAAATCTGGACTAAGATAATCGATTATGTACTTATGATAATCGATTGTTTTAAGCCAAGACTGCATGACAATCGATTGTGAACTAATGACAATCGATTGTGAGTAAGACAGTGAGCATCAGGTTTTTCAAACCTGCATGACAATCGATTGTGAACTAATGACAATCGATTATGACTAAGGCAGTGTCCATCAAAGTTTTTCAAAACTCAGAATAATCGATTATGAACTAATGGTAATCGATTATGTTGAGACAGTGTCTTCCAGTGATTTTCAAATTTATTAAATAATCGATTGTTACATTGGACAATCGATTGTCAAAGAGACAGTGTCTAAAATGTTTTTCAAAAACTGATAAGTAATCGATTGTTGACTTTGTGCAATCGATTGTGAAGCTGAGCGTTGTCGTAAAGTTTTCAAATACCGTCAGGTAATCGATTATTGATTCTGTATAATCGATTGTTTTGATTGAAATCCGGAAAAGATTTTTTGAACGTTATTGGGTAATCGATTATTGATTTTGTATAATCGATTGTTTTGATTAAAATCCGGAAAAGATTTTTTGAACGTTGCTGAGTAATCGATTGTTGATTCTGGACAATCGATTGTTTGTGGTAAAATCTGGAAAGGATTTTTTGAACGTTGCCAGTAATCGATTATGGATTGTAAGTAATCGATTATCAAGCGTAAAATATGGGATTGAATTTTGATCTGACTGGCAGACAATCGATTGTTGGGGTTTGACAATCGATTGTAAGTGAGTAAAATCAGCAACTCTTAATTGGCAATTAGGCAACGGTAATGCCAATTTTTTCAACTATAAATACAGCTTCATTTCAGTGTTTTAAACACAACAACATTCTACAACTGATCATTACATTGCTATAAGCTTGCATACTTTTGTTTATCATTTTATATTCAATTCCATAAAGCTTTTGAGAGCCATATTCTTGTCCAAAGTTGTTGTGATCTAGAGCTTACTTCTTTTACTCATATCTACTCATTAAGGAGTATTTTGTTTGAGTGTTTAGTGTTTTATACACTTGTGAGAGAATTGTAATTCTCTTGTTGTAAGGAACTTGTGTTTCCTTGGTTGAAGTCTTGGAGTGTTGTATCTCCGAGCAAAGGTGTTAAGGCTTGTGTCCTTAAGTTGTAAAGGTTTGTTGAGCACCCGTAAGCTTAACAAGTTAGTGGAAAATCTTGAGAGAGTCTCTCGGGGACTGGACTAGCCACGTGTTGTGGTGAACCAGAATATATCGGTGCGTTCTTTCCTTTTTGTTTATTTAACACACTTATTTATTTCCTGCAAATTTCAATTTCCGCAAGTTTACGCTAAATTTTATTATAGCGCTATTCACCCCCCCCCTCTAGCGTTAAGCGTATTTTCTAACAATACATATAAGAATGAAATGAGCAGACTTGGTTTGCCGATCCACAATCACCCAAATAGCATCAAACTTCTTCAAAGTTCATGGGAGTCCAACTACAAAGTCCATGTTGATCTGCTCCCACTTCCACTCTGGAATCTCTATCTGCTGAAATAACCCACCCAATTGTTGGTGCTCATATTTGACCTGCTGATAGTTGAGGCACGTAGCTACAAATCAAACTATATCATTCTTCATCTGCCTTCACCAATAGTGCTGCCTCAAATCCTGATACATCTTCGTGGCACCCGGATGGATAGAATACCCCGAGCAATGGGCCTCCTCTAGAATCAACTCTTGCAGTCCATCAACATTGGGTACACAAATACGGCCCTACATCCTCAATACCCCGCCTTCTCCAATAGTCACATCTCTGGATTCACCGTGCTGAACCTTGTACTTGAGGACAAGCAAATGAAGATCATCATATTGTCACTCCCTGATATGATCAAATAAGGAAGGTCGAGAAACCACGCAAGCTAGAACCCGACTGGGATCCAAAAGATACAATCTCACATTCTGACAGGCTTAAGCCTGAACATCCATCGCCATAGGCCTCTCTGATGCTGGTAAATATGCCAAACTCCACAAATGCTCCGCCCGGAAACTCAAGGCATCACCCACCACTTTGGCCATATAAAATAGTGATGTCATAATCCTTAGGCAACTCTAACCACCTCCTCAGGTGCAAATTTAGATACTTTTGCTTGAAAAAATGCTGCAACTTCCGATGGTCAGTATAAATGTCACAAGGAACCCCATATAAATAATGGTGCCAAATCTTCTGGGCCTGAACAATGGCAGCTAACTCATGGTCGTGAACATGGTAGTTCTTCTCATGTATCTTTAACTGCCTGGACGTATAGACAATCACCCTACCGTCTTGCATCAGCAGTGCTCCGAGGCCAACCCTCGAGGCATCACAATAGACTTTATAAGACCCCAAAATAGTAGGCAATCCACTGAAATGGATCACCCTTCTGGGTCAATCTAGTCATAGGGGCTTCAATAGATGAAAACCCCTCCACAAAATGATGGTAATCGCCCGGCAAGCCAAGGAAACTACGAATCTCTGTAGCTGAGGACGGACTGGGCCAACTCTACATGGCCTATACCTTCTTCGAATCCACCCGAATACCGTCACTTGATACCACGTGGCCTAATAATGCCACTGAGTTCAACCAAAACTCACATTCGCGAACTTAGCATGTAGCTTCTTCTCTCTCAGAGTCTAAAGGACAGTCCTCAGGTGTTGCTAATGTTCTTCCTGACTCCGGGAATACACCAGAATATCATCAATAAAAACAATGACGAACGAGTCAAGATATTGCCGGAATACACTAGAATCAAATTCATAAAGAGTGTTAGGGCATTGGTCAGCCCGAATAACATAACAAGGAACTCGTAATGATAGTACCGAATTCTGAAAGCAGCCTTCAGGATGTCTGGATCTCGAATCTTCAACTAATGGTAACTTGAGCGCAAATTAATCTTAGAGAACACCCGTGCACCCTGAAGTTGGTCAAATAGATCATCAATATGAGGCAAAGGATAACGGTTCTACACTGTAACCTTTTCAACCATCGATAATCAATACGCATATGCATAGAACCATCCTTTTTCTTCACAAATAACACATGAGCACCCCAAGATGAAATATTGGGTTGAATAAAACCCCTATCAAGCAATTTTTGTAACGGATCCTTCAACTCCTTCAACTCAGGTGGAGTCATACGATACGGAGGAATAGAAATGGGCTGAATGTCCGGCAACAGATCATTGTAAAAATCAATATCTCGCTCAGGAACCATGCCCGAAATATCAGTTGGAAACACATCAGGATAATCCCGTACCACTGGAACTGAATTAACACGAGGGGTACCAATGCTGACATCTCTCGTATAAGCTAAGTACGTGTCATAGCCCTTCTCAACCATACGCGAAGCTTTAAGGAAAGAGATAACTCTACTGGGAGTGTGATCTAAAGTACCACTCCACTCAACAACCAGTACACCGGGCATGTCTAGCATCACGGTCTTGGCGTGACAATCAAGAATAGCATAACGAGACGACAACCAGTCCATGCCTCAAATAATATCAAAATGAACCATGCTGAGTAACAATAAATCGGCTCTGGTCTCAAAACCACAAATATTAACCAAACATAACCGATAAATGCGGTTCACAATAAGAGAATCTCCCTCATAAGTAGAACATTAACAGGGAAACTCAAAGAATCTCGGGGTACACCGAAATGCACAGCGAAATAAGAAGAAACATAAGAATAAGTGGAGCCTGGATTGAATAGAAGTGATGCATCTCTGTGACAAACTAGTATAATACCCGTGATGATAGAATCAGAGGCAACATCCTCGGTACGGGTAGGAATGGCATAGTATCTGGCCTGGCCTCCCCCTCTAGGGAAACCTCTACCTCCCTGACCTCCACCCCTAGCTGGTTGGGTAGATGGGGTAGTAGCTGGTGCTGGAACCGTAGCCTAAGAACTTTGCGGGGCACATTATGGCTGATAAATCTGTTGAGGTGTACTCCTCCCAAGTCTAGGGAAATCCCTCACCACATGGTGAGTGTCACCACACTCAAAACAAGCTTTGGTAGGATGTGGCAACTGTAATTAGTTAGGTCCAGGTATGCTAGACTGACCTTTGAAAGCACCCCGCGCATGAGGTGCAGTAGAAATCAGAGGTGTATAATAAGGCTCCTGAGATCTAGGAGGAGCTGGAGCACTGCTGGTTGCTAGAAGAGCTGAGTGAATGGGGTGACTCATATAACCCCTACCATGATGACCTGCAGCTGAGGTACGGGCACCAGAGTAATAGCCTGACGTTCGAGACCTCTTGGCCTCTCTCCTCTCTCGCCTTAGCATGCATACCCTCAATTCTCCTAGAAATGCTCATGACCTGCTGATAAGAAATGTCATTTCCAACTCACGAGCCATGCTAGACCTGATGCTGGGAATGAGGCCCTCAATAAACTGACGAACTCTCTCGCGGACACTAGCAACCAAGGTTGGTGCATGCTTAGCCAATCAGGTAAAACAGATACTCTGAAATAGTCATATCACCCTAGCACAAATGCTCAAACTCTGTACGCCATGCGTCTCTGAGGCTCTGAGGAACAAGCTGTCTCAGCAACATATTGATAACTAGGGATTGTGACGCATTTCATGCTCCTTCTTGCTTACACTTTGATTATAAATTCTTACAAAATAGTCCCAAAAAGCTCATAAGTTGTGCTTGGTTGCAGGTTTTATCAACAAAGTGACAAGACGTCAAAGATCGGCTCAAAAGGAGTGAAATCTGCACAAGTACCAAAGACAAGACAAACCCAGGACAAGCAGGACTAGTGCGGCCGCACTACACTTTGTGCGGTCCGCACTAGGGAGATTCAGAGAATTAACAATTTAAGTATTAAGTAGTGCAATCGCAGAAGATATTGTGTGGTCTGCACAGAAGCCACCATGGATGCACTACCATTTTATTCGGTGTGCTAGCAATTTTCAAAAAGATATCAAGTGCCAAAGTTCAAGCATGTGTAGTCCGTAGTCCATTCTGCGCGGACCACATTTGAAGACTCTGCAGCCGCAGTTCATTGTGCACGATCCGCGAAGCCTGGGTTCAGAGAGTTGAAATTGGAGATTCAAGAGCCTAATGCAGCCGCACACCATTTTGTGCGGTCCGCACTGACCCCGCAGGAGTATTTTTGTCCAGTTTTTCCAGCTTAGTATAAATAGACCTTTGTCCATTTTTAGGGTATCAGACATTATCTAGACTTCAGCTGCGCTCGTGAAAAGGCCTTTTGTAGCCATTTTTAGGTACTTTAACGTAGTTTTTGTCATTGAATCATTATATTTACTTCAGTAATTAAATATATGTCTTCCTCCTTATCTATTTATCTGATTTTCTCTTCAAGCATGAGTATCTAAACCCATTAGCTAGGGTTGTGGCTCAACCCTAGAGTGGGTAATTGATGGGTGTTGTGATTTAGGACTAGATTGGCAATGGGTGTTTGTAATTTGGGACAATTTTATGGTTTAATTTATGAATTAGTGGTTGCAAACACTGGTCTGTGCTATGTTAATTTGGTTCTTCTTGAGGAAGAGAGCCTAACTCTCCAAAATTGACCCAATAAGAAATTGGGATGGACTTAAGATATTTGATAGTCCCAATTAAAGGGTTAAACCTCGAGAGAGTAATTACCTAACTTGAACTCTAGTTGCTTGGGCAAATATGCATACCCAATTGATCTTGAGAAAGTCAATTGGGCAAAACCAATCTTTCTACCGAGAGGTGTAGAGTGGGTAGTATCGAGCAACGGTTATAACATATTACCCAATCATGCCAATCGTGTCTTATATATAATTACCCGTCAATTAGCCACCTAGGTGAAAGTTACTACCCTAATGCCCTTTTTATCCATTAGATATAAATTGTAGCAATTCTCGCTTAGCATAATCTAGTTGTAATTATTATTAGTACTTGATAATAGTAGGCTATTAAATAAAAACCCAAAATGATTGGAAGCAATATTTGGAACAAATACACAATTCTACTCTAAATAGATACTCGACTCCCTTCCTAGATCCCGGTGGAGATCGATCCCGACCCACAAATCAGGTAAAAGTTGTTGCGACCCTCTTTTCCTACTTTTTAGCAATGCGGAGTAGGAAGCGATCACTTTTTGGCGCCGTTGCCGGGGAGCTGACAGTTTTGGCTATCTATTTAGTTAGTTTTGTGTTTTGTTCTTCTTTCGTTCTTTGTTACTTACTTGTTTTTGTTATTACTCAGGTACCAACATGACTTTAAACAATGCTAATGACCCTCTTGGAAACGTGATAGCGGGGAAGGAGGTAGATGATCTTGAGCAAGATGAGGTGCCTCTTGCACCTCAAGGACAACGGAGAGGCTGGAATGCCAATGTTAATCCAAATGATAATTGCCACACCTCCTTCTTACACACCCGAAGGTAGTACAAGGGAGTTTTTCCACTTTAAGTGATATTATTAGAAATGGGGTTATTTATTCAACTTTATTCAGAGTCTCCACTTGGGATAGGCTTGTTTCTGGTATTTCAAGTCAAATCGAGGAAAATTAGACTTTCCTTGTGAAGTCTGCAAACCAAAAATTCTGAATAAGGAATTATGTTAATCCGAGGGAAGGTGTTAGGCATCCCCAGATTTCGTGGTTCTAGCACGGTCACTTAAACTATCATAATTGGCCTATTATCTAATTTTAATACATATTTTAACCTATGTGAATTTTTACTTGTTAACTAATTTTAATTAATTTTTGAGAAGATTTAACGTTGTCTAAAATATGCCTTTGGATCGCGCCACATGAAATGCACCCACAATCCATACACTTTATTCAATGTTATTAAGATTTGGATTTGGGTTATATGAAATGCACACTTGAGTTCAGGAAAGTAATCTTATTAAAATAATACGCCTAATGCAACTACGCATTTTTTATCTTAGCGAGGGCCAAGGAAATTTGCTAAATGGCACGCCTCGAGTTCGAAGAATTTTAAAATACATGGTTAAGTGAAGGCCATGCGTTTGAGATTTTATTTGGCGCGACGCATCTCAATTCCATTTTAAAGGATATTCAATCTAGAGTTCGGAGGGCCATAAACTATTTTTTATCTACAATGCCTCACCCCCGCTAAATGATTACTTAAAAGATTATAATTATTTTGAACTAAAGATTACGGCCCACGAGATGACTAAAAATTCTATGTATTAAAGATCCACAAGCCCAAAGAAGGAATACTTGGAAATAAACAAATGAACTAGCCTTCTTGGGTAATCACTTAGGACCCAATTCATGGTGAGAAAAAGGGCGTGAATCTAATCACATTCTCATTTGGGCATGTATTAGGCCCAATTTCATGACCCTACTTACTTGTTGATCACAGAGGGTTAATTGACGGACACCAGCAAGGAAAAAGGAGTCGAATTTAAGCAAGCAACTATATTGAAAGAAGACACACACATATCTTTTAGAAAAATAAATTTTTAGTATTTTTTTTAATGCATTCTTAAGAAAATTTATTAGACTAGCTGTCTCCTCAAATAGCAGTCCCCAAAGGAACACACTGAACATGTTATTATAATAACATGAATTAACACCCATTTTTCATCAAGTAGAATTATCAACATTATGAGAAGTCTGTGTTAGAAACACGTTCTCAATACAATATACTAAACGTGTACTCTTTTGTAGGTTTTGATGAATGACAAACGAAGCAAATTGATATATGACGGAATTCAAGTACAAGCGCACAATGGTTGCGAATAAGATTGAAGTTCAAGATATAGCTTTTAATTGTTATTGAGGTGTTCTAAAACTGTAATCTCGATCCTATAACTTGACTCATAGTATGGCCTCTCTCATAAAACAATTTTCCAAAATCATGCATATTTAATTCTGTGTCAAAAAGATTTTAAATCATGCATATTTACATTAGACAAAATGTCTTCTAAACATGCCTCAAAAAATCTGGGCTAAAATAATCGATTATGTACTTATGATAATCGATTGTTTCTAAGCCAAGACTACATGACAATCGATTATGAATTAATGGTAATCGATTGTGAGTAAGACAGTGAACATCAGGTTTTTCCAAATCTGCATGATAATCGATTGTGAACAAATGACAATCGATTGTTGTTGAGGTAAAGTTTTTCAATACTCAAAATAATCGATTATGAACTAATGGTGATCGATTGTGTTGAGTTGATGTCTTCCAGTGATTTTAAATTTAATTAAGTAATCGATTATGTCTTTAGATAATCGATTATCACTGAGACAGTAAGTTTTATGATTTTCAGAAAATAACAAGTAATCGATTATGTCTTTAGATAATCGATTATCACTGAGACAGTAAGTTTTATGATTTAGAAAATAACAAGTAATCGATTATGTCCTTAGATAATCGATTATCACTGAGACAGTAAGTCTTATGATTTTCAAAAAATAACAAGTAATCGATTGTTGCAAAGGACAATCGATTGTTGAAGCTGACCGTTGTCAAATGATTTTCAAACTCCATAAGGTAATCGATTATAGATTTTATATAATCGATGTTTTGCTTAAAATGCGGAAATGATTTTTAGAACGTTGCTGAAGTAATCGATTATAGATTTTATATAATCGATGTTTTGCTTAAAATCTGGAAATGATTTTTAGAACGTTGCTAAAGTAATCGATTATGGATTTGGTGTAATCGATTATCTGATTTTGAATATTGCCAGTAATCGATTATAGATTGTATATAATCGATTGTGAAGCGTTAAATCTGGGATTGATTTTTAAACTGACTGGCAGATAATCGATTGTTTGGTCTTAATAATCGATTATCACTGAGTAATTTCAGCAACTCTTAATTGGCAATTAGGCAACGGTAATGCCAAGTTTTTCAACTATAAATACAGCTTCATTTCAGTGTTTTAATAATAACAACATACACAAACTGATCATTATATTGCTATAAGCTTTCATTCAATTGTTCTTCATTTTCTACTCATTTCATAAAGCTTTTGAGAGCCATATTATTGCTTAAAGTTGTTGTGATCTTGAACATATTCTTTTACTCATATCTACTCAATAAGGAGTACCTTAGTTAAGTGAGTGTCCAAGTATTTGATATACTTGTAAGAGAATTGCGATTCTCTTGTTTCAAGGAACTTGCGTTTCCTTGGGTGAAGTCTTTGAGATTGCGATCTCCGAGCAACTGTTTGAGGCTTGTGTCCTCAAGTGTGTAACGGTTTGTTGAGCACCCGTAAGCTTAACAAGATAGTGAAAAATCTCGAGAGAGTCTCTCGGGGACTGGACTAACCACGTTGGTGGCCAACCAGTATACATCTTTGTGTAAGTTTATTTTTCTGCATTTATTTTACTTCCTGCAAAGTTTTAAATTCCGCAAGAAAACGCTAAATTCTATTAATACGCTATTCACCCCCCCCTAGCGTAAAGCGTAGTTTCTAACAATTGGTATCAAAGCCCAACTCTCTGAAAACTTAACCGTTTGAGAGAACCATCCATGGCTTCTACTCTTGACTCTTTTGCAGGAATTGAAGAAGGACAATGCTCTACACGACCTCCTCTATTCAATGGCACAAACTACTCATACTGGAAGGAGAGGATGCAAATCTTTGTGCAATCAAATAGCTTTCATTTGTGGAAAGTATTCACCAATGGAAACCAAATTCCAACCAAGAAGGTGGAAGACGAATGGGTTCCAAAGACCGAAGAGGAATATACCGCGGAGGATATTCGTAAGGTTCAAAATAATGCCAAAGCTATAAATTTATTATATTGTGCTGTTAATGCTAACGACTACAGGAAGATATCATGTTGCAAAACAGCAAAAGAAATGTGGGATAAGCTTGAAGTGACATACGAAGGAACCGACTAGGTACGAGAAGCTAAAATTGATTTCTTAACTCACTCTTATGAACTATTCCACATGAAGGAAGGAGAAAAAGTAGACGAAATGTTTGAGCGATTCTCAATGATCGTGAATGATCTACACGCCCTCAAAAAGACGTTTACGGATAGAGAACTTGTCCGGAAGATCCTCAGAAGTCTCACTCCGGCATGGCGATCAAAGGCCGATGCAATCCAAGAATCCATTGGCATCACAAATGTCACAATTGACGCATTAAGAGGTAATCTCAAAACCTATGAATCAACTATACTTAACCCGGTTGTTGATGATCAAAAGAAGGCAAATGATTGCTCTAAAGGCTAGCCAACCACAAATTGATGAGGAAGGTGACAACGAGTTTGGACTCGTTATCAAAAGGTTTCAAAAATTCATGCGCAAAGAGTATGAACGCAAGAACAAAAAGCAAGGCGATCAACTAAAATGCTATGAATGCGGAGAAACCGGGCACATAAAATCAAATTGCCCTAACATCAAAAAGGAGAAGAAACCCTTCAAAAAGCAACGTGCATACATCTCTTGGGGAGGAGATTCCGGAGATGAAGCAAGCGAAGAAGAAGACGATGAAGCAGCAAATTTATGTCTCATGGCTCAAGAAGACGGCAAAGACGAGGTAAGTCAAATCTCTTCTCAAAATTTCTTTACTCTTGATGAAATGAGAAATGCTTTTGATGAACTATATGCTGAATTTATCAAAGCTTCAAAAACTGTCAAAAGTATTAAAGAAAGCGCTTCTCTAAAAGAAAAAGATTTTCAAACACAGCTTTCATTAAAAGAAAAAGAATTAGAAAAACTGGTTTTCGAAAATGAGAAGCTAAAAGAGGAAAACAAGTTTTATGGAAAAAGAAGTGCTGATAAACCTGAAGGTTCTACTAGAAACTGTTCTTCTTGTGTGCTTCTTAAGAATGAAGTAGCTAGACTTAAAGGCACATTAGATAAGTTTAATTCTTCGCATAAAAACTTGAATGATGTGCTTGTTAATCTAAAATCAACTAAACATGGAATAGGATTCAAGAATGAAGAAAAGGTTGGTGCTAAACCACAACAACCTAGAGCTCAACCTAGGACTAATAACCAAAATGCTTATCCTAGAAGTAGAAATCCTAGAAATAACTTGCATGTTAGACCAAATAGTGAAAATGCTAGAAGACCTAGAAATGATGCATATTTTAGGCCAAACCTTGAACAATTTAAAAGACCAAGAAATGACCCTCCACCTAGAAATAGATATTCTAGAAATGATGCATATTTTAGACAAACTTGTGAACCTCCTAGAGCTCATAATAGGAGAAACAATGGTGTTCAAAGTAGAGTAAGCAACCTTCATTCATCTAGTTACTATGTACCTAGAAAAATGCATAATCCCAACGTGACTTGTCATTATTGTAGACGTATTGGTCATATTGCTCCCGCTTGCTTTACTCGTCATAGACATATAAATCAATTGCATCATTATAACATGCCTAACCCTCAAGGACCCAAGATGGCATGGGTACCTAAAGAACATTAATTTGTTTTGTAGGTGTGCTTGAAGGGATCAAGTGTACTATGGTACCTTGACAGTGGATGCTCCAAACACATGACGGGAGATGAATCCAAATTCCTTCAACTAGAGCACAAAGAAGGAGGAAGTGTCATATTTGGTGATAACAATAAAGGAAAAATCATCGGCATTGGTTCGGTCGGTAAGGACGAAAACTCCTCTATTAAACATATACTACTTGTGAAAGGTTTGAAGCATAATCTCTTGAGCATAAGCCAATTATGTGACAAGGGAAATCTTGCTCTATTTGATTCGGATGAATGTCTTGTATTTAGACGTAGTGATTTCAAGATCATACTTTGTGGTTTTAGAATTGGTTGATCTTGCAAACTCCTCACCCGAATATGTTGATTGTTTAATAAGCAAAGAGGATAACTCTTGGCTATGGCATCGTAGAGTAGCACACATGAACATGCATCTTTTGAACAAGCTTCTTTCTCAAAACTTAGTAGTTGGTCTTCCCAGTTTAAAGTATGAAAATGATTCTATTTGCGATTCTTGTCAAAAAGGGAAGCAAACCAAAGCATCTTTTAAATCCAAGAATATTGTTTCAACGTCTAGACCTTTGCAATTACTTCACATGGATTTATTTGGTCCCTCTCGTATTGAAAGTCTTGGTAAAAATAAATATGTTTTTGTAATTGTTGATGACTTTTCTAGATTTACTTGGACTCTATTTCTTGCAAATAAAAGTGATGCTTTTCAAAATTTCAAGTATTTCCTTAAGCGTGTTCAAAACGAAAAGGAATCGACCGTCACTTCGATTAGAAGTGATCATGGGGGAGAGTTTGATCACAATCTCTTTGCGGATTTTTGTGACGAACTCGGAATCGAACACACCTTTTCCGCTCCACGGACACCACAACAAAATGGGGTGGTGGAAAGGAAAAATAGGTGTCTCGAAGAGATGGCAAGAACCATGCTCGACGAAGCTAAGATTCCCAAATATTTTTGGGCGGACGCCGTGAGTACCGCTTGCTATGTTTTAAATAGAGTAGCAATTCGGCCGATACTCATGAAAACCCCATATGAACTTTATAAGGGTAGAAAACCCAACATTGCTCATTTACGTGTTTTTGGTTGTAAATGTTTTGTTCATAATAATGGCAAGGACCAATTGGGTAAGTCTGATGCTAAATCGGATGAAGGTATTTTCATTGGTTATTCCTCACGTACCAAAGCATATAGGATCTTTAACAAAAGAACCCAAATTGTGGAGGAATCCCCTCATGTTGTGTTTTCCGAAGATAATACTCGCTTGGCGAGAAAGGAATCCGGTTTTGATCTTGCAGGTATCTTGGATAGCTTGAAAGATAAAATCCAAGAAGAACCTTCAAAGGAAAACAAAAATGAAATTGGGGAACAACCAACGGAACAAGCGCCACAATTAGAAAAAGGAATAAATACGCCTAACGAGTGGAGAACGATCAAGGATCATCCCCTCGAACAGGTAATTGGCGATTTTGGAGAAAAGGTAAGTACCCGAAACTCTCATAAGAACACTCTAGGACACAATTCTTAAGAGTTCACGGCATTACTTGCTAACACAAGTGTAATTTATTAATTTCGCTATAAATTACTAACTTGAGCGTCGGAGACGTTTAAATCTATTTTGCAGGTACCACCCCAAAGGTAGGGGGAATAATGAAGTTTTAGCACAAAATAATCGACTATTTCAAGCCACTAATCGATTATTTTCTGTGCAGTACATCGATTATCAGTATCAATAATCGATTGTTTGTGACTGATTACTACTATTATGCATCTGTGTTTAATTTTTTACTTCCTAAATTGCATAATCGATTTCCGCCTCAGTCATTCAGCAATGCTTTCTACAACAATCGATTATTTTTTCATACAATCGATTATTTGACAAATTCTGATATTCTCCAAGTTCACTGTATCAACTTAGTTCCCTAAATAATCGATTACCAAGAATTGACAATCGATTACTTCATATTAATTATTAGTTACCGTTTGGCTCCTCAATCGATTCCTGTCAGGTCTTAAATGCTCCATAATCGATTACCAAAATTTAACAATCGATTATGTCATTCAAATTTTTTTACCGTTTGACTCAAGAATCGATTTGTCAGATTCAAAATCTCAATCAAACAGTAACTACAATCGATTATTTCAGTTCAATAATCGATTATCTAACGGTCAGTAATTTTAATTCTTACCGTTTTCTGACTGCTCCTAAACCAAAATCTCAGCAAATGTCTCCATTCAATGCTTGATAATCCTTTCCTCTATAAATAGGCATCATAAGAGCTCACATTCACCCACTCAAGCACCATCTCTAGTATTCAAAAGCTAAATCTCTTCTATTTTCTTTGCCAAATTCCAGCAGTCTTTCTCCTAACATGTCTGGACGATCTTCAAAACGTTCCCGATCCAAACATGGCGCATCAGCCTCAACCGCCCCTCCTCCTTTAAAGTTTCCATACCAAGACGGTTCCGTCCTGTTCTTTGAAACTGAAAATGAACTCACAAGGTTCTTATCAAAATTTGAGAAACGCACCATTCTTCCTCCTCGGTTCTCAAATAATAAACTCCTTGAGCCTTTCACCCCTGCCGCAAATATGTTAAAGGAGTGTCAACTATATGACTTCTTGCTTCTCACTCATCCTCACATAAACACAACTCTCGTTCAAGCTTTTTACTCAAACCTCCATAAAAATGAAGATGGCGAACTTGTCACCTCCATTAATGGGGTTCAAATTCTTCTCTCTGAAGAGAATCTTCACACCATTGCCCGCCTTCCAAATGAAGGTGAAGACCTTTACCGGTATATTGATAAGGCCGGGGCTCTCTTTGATGAAACCACCCTTCTCCACCAAGCCGGCATCACCTCCTATGATCCATCTATCTCTACCCGTCGTCCCACCATAACGGGAATGGATCCAAACTACCGGTTGATTCTTTACTTCATCACCCGAGTCCTCAAGCCTAGACGGCACAATCACACCACCATCTCTCAGGAGGATACCAAACTTCTGCATGCCATTGTCACCGGAGCCAAAATAAATTGGTGTCGGCTCATCAAAATTCATATGCTCGATGCCATCGGTGATGACATGCCTCTTCCTTATGCCCTCCTCATTATGAACTTCCTTGAAGCATCCGAATTTGTCACGGAAAATGGTCCTCTCAAAAGGAGTACCAAAATTTGGGAAATCTCGGAGTCTTCTTTCCATCATGATGGTGATCATGCTCCAGCTCCTTCTTCAAGTCGTCCACCCCGTCGTGCTCGTTCGTCCCAAGAGCCTACTCTCCAAACCATATCCGACCAGCTCGCTCAACTCACTCATGAGATCCATGGATACTTTGATCATGTCAATTATCCATATGCAGCTCTCGTTCCTTTTGAAGCAGCGCCGGATAACGAGGCGGACAACGACGGAAATGAATAAATTTTTTTTGTGTTTTGTGTGGTTTTTACTGTTGTTCTCTTTAGTTCCCGTTAATGTACTCTTTTTTTTCAAATAAATAAACCTTGTTTATTTCATCTTTTTGCATCTTCCCTTACTATTTTTTTTGCTAATGGCAAAAGGGGGAAGAAAACGGGATATTGGGTATGCACCACCTCTTAATTCATTGATTGCTTATAAGCTAAAATTGAGGGGGAACTCTTAAATTGAGGGGGAACAAGAACAAAATTGCATAATTGTTACTTGTCTTGAATTGTCAATATTTTTTGCCTAAATTGCATATCCCGCTTAATGTTTGCCATTATCAAAAAGGGGGAAATTGTTAGAAACACGTTCTCAATACAATATACTAAACGTGTACTCTTTTGTAGGTTTTGATGAATGACAAACGAAGCAAATTGATATATGACGGAATTCAAGTACAAGCGCACAATGGTTGCGAATAAGATTGACGTTCAAGATATAGCTTTTAATTGTTATTGAGGTGTTCTAAAACTGTAATCTCGATCCTATAACTTGACTCATAGTATGGCCTCTCTCATAAAACAATTTTCCAAAATCATGCATATTTAATTCTGTGTCAAAAAGATTTTAAATCATGCATATTTACATTAGACAAAATGTTTTCTAAACATGCCTCAAAAAATCTGGGCTAAAATAATCGATTATGTACTTATGATAATCGATTGTTTCTAAGCCAAGACTGCATGACAATCGATTATGAATTAATGGTAATCGATTGTGAGTAAGACAGTGAACATCATGTTTTTCCAAATCTGCATGATAATCGATTGTGAACAAATGACAATCGATTGTTGTTGAGGTAAAGTTTTTCAATACTCAAAATAATCGATTATGAACTAATGGTGATCGATTGTGTTGAGTTGATGTCTTCCAGTGATTTTAAATTTAATTAAGTAATCGATTATGTCTTTAGATAATCGATTATCACTGAGACAGTAAGTTTTATGATTTTCAGAAAATAACAAGTAATCGATTATGTCTTTAGATAATCGATTATCACTGAGACAGTAAGTTTTATGATTTTCAGAAAATAACAAGTAATCGATTATGTCCTTAGATAATCGATTATCACTGAGACAGTAAGTCTTATGATTTTCAAAAAATAATAAGTAATCGATTGTTGCAAAGGACAATCGATTGTTGAAGCTGACCGTTGTCAAATGATTTTCAAACTCCATAAGGTAATCGATTATAGATTTTATATAATCGATGTTTTGCTTAAAATGCGGAAATGATTTTTAGAACGTTGCTGAAGTAATCGATTATAGATTTTATATAATCGATGTTTTGCTTAAAATCTGGAAATGATTTTTAGAACGTTGCTAAAGTAATCGATTATGGATTTGGTGTAATCGATTATCTGATTTTGAATATTGCCAGTAATCGATTATAGATTGTATATAATCGATTGTGAAGCGTTAAATCTGGGATTGATTTTTAAACTGACTGGCAGATAATCGATTGTTTGGTCTTAATAATCGATTATCACTGAGTAATTTCAGCAACTCTTAATTGGCAATTAGGCAACGGTAATGCCAAGTTTTTCAACTATAAATACAGCTTCATTTCAGTGTTTTAATAATAACAACATACACAAACTGATCATTATATTGCTATAAGCTTTCATTCAATTGTTCTTCATTTTCTACTCATTTCATAAAGCTTTTGAGAGCCATATTATTGCTTAAAGTTGTTGTGATCTTGAACATATTCTTTTACTCATATCTACTCAATAAGGAGTACCTTAGTTAAGTGAGTGTCCAAGTATTTGATATACTTGTAAGAGAATTGCGATTCTCTTGTTTCAAGGAACTTGCGTTTCCCTGGGTGAAGTCTTTGAGATTGCAATCTCCGAGCAACTGTTTGAGGCTTGTGTCCTCAAGTGTGTAACGGTTTGTTGAGCACCCGTAAGCTTAACAAGATAGTGAAAAATCTCGAGAGAGTCTCTCGGGGACTGGACTAACCACGTTGGTGGCCAACCAGTATACATCTTTGTGTAAGTTTATTTTTCTGCATTTATTTTACTTCCTGCAAAGTTTTAAATTCCGCAAGAAAACGCTAAATTCTATTAATACGCTATTCACCTCCCCTCTAGCGTAAAGCGTAGTTTCTAACAGTCTGATGGTGGTCTTGCCAGTCAAAATGAGGCTCCTACGTAATTTAGCCAGTTTGGGACTTGACGAACCATAAATTCATGGTTTGAATCACAGCTCTTCAAGAACCCAAACGCTTTGCTTGAACTCTAAAAAAACAATACACTAAAATATGATATAGAATTCAAACTCTTGAAGAAGACATAAGCATAAGCATAAAAACCAACTTCAATCAGATCTAACAGTCCAGAATAAACAACCTTAAATCATCTGCCTTCAAATACGTCCAAATACAGTCCTCAAAACAAACAAATAGTAAAGACAACTACATGTAGAGACTACACTGAGATGGACATCAGACTAAGCTACCATGTTGTATGACATTTAGAGGTTAGACTTTTTATCAAACTGTTCATAGTTTGTGAAGTAGTAGATGGAGTTTCTAAGCAAAACAAAGTAAACAAGTGAGCTACATTAGTAATCCAACTCAAAATGAATATAACTCAAGGCTCCAAATTCCATTCTTAGTCCAACCAAAGCTTTACAATCAAATTGAAAGCAGAAGGGAGTACCTGGGAATAAAAATAGGAAAAGAAAGGTGAGAGCAATGAGCAATAGTTGTAGTAGTAGAACCCAGCAACAAGGAGAAAACCAGCAAAACGATTTTAAAATCCAAAACTGAAGTGTTATAGCCCAGAAACTAGTTTTAAACAAATAGCCAACTCAGCAAACCTCAAAACTCAACCTCAATGACTAGACTTCAAGCCATCTCAAAGCCCAAAAAATAAGAAATTGTATCAGGAGGTGAAGATTTCAAATTGCCAAGCAAAAACTCAATGGAACAGTATCTCTTGTCAAAATTTTCAGGCGTATAGTTATTTGTAGAACTTTTCACTCTCCAAATCTGAATTCAGCCTCAAGTAACAATGCCTTTATAGGCAAGTTACTAGCACAACAAATATAAGCTAGGTTTTGCACTTTATACCTTTTTTAATTTTCAATTTTACTTAAAAGTCCCTTATTTTTTGACTTGCTAGCCAAGCTAGAATATTTTCAGCTTTCTAGGAAGCTTCCTTAGGTGGTTATTCACATATTCTCTAATTGAATTACGCTAATTATCCCTCAACTACCCTATTTTTACACCTACCTACTAACCTGGGTCAACCGACCAAGCTAATTGGTCTACAGACCGAAGTTTAATCCCCACCTATACCCGCTTTTGAATATCAGAATCCCAAATAGGGACAAACAAAGAATCCTTTTTTAAAAACTAACCCAAAATTCCCAACAAAAAAAGCCCCAGAAAACCTTTAAGAATGCAATTAAATAATAATGAA